>CM060170.1:42688076-43203723 GCA_020352615.2 Yoshiicerus persimilis | reverse complement strand
GAAAGTTTTAGTCTCCATAATAATGGTGGAGTACTAATGAGTAGGATTAACTTTAGCCCTGAAGGTATTGCACAGAAAAAAAACATTACTTAATATATACTAATGACGTGTAATAGAAAACCGTGTTCCGTCATCCACATAAAGCCTATTAAGTCCGAAAAGAAACAAATTAGTTACCTGATCTGATATTGCAGGTGCTTTGCCGATGGGTGCTAAGCGTTAAGAAAAACTATCGACCTGTGAAGTATCACAACTGGAGACATGCTTTCAATGTGGCGCAAACAATGTTTACTGTTCTCAAGACTGGAAAAATGGAGCAATTTCTTGATGATCTCGACGTAAGAACCAAAGCTAGTTTTCATATAAGCATTTTGTTTTTCGGCGGTTTTCATTCAGCTTACTAACGCTGTGTTTCCTATGTGCTACAGATTCTGGGACTGATGGTGGCCTGCTTATGTGAGTTAATATCTGTATTGTGTTTATATTTGTAACAATTGAATGTACATAGTGTGTCAATGAGTTTTGCACCATGGTTCGAATGAGACTTGTGTGCTTGGGTATTACAGGTCATGACTTAGACCACAGGGGAACTAATAACGCCTTTCAGCAACTGACAGCGTCTCCATTGGCGGTACTTTACTCAACATCCACCATGGAACACCATCATTTTGACCAATGTGTAATGATCCTTTCATCAGAAGGCAATAACATTTTTCAAGTAAGTTTTTTCCATTTTTTCTCATCTCAACTGTCAAACTGTCAGTTACATGCTGTATCATTCCTCTACTCTTCGTTTAGCACAAGCGACATTGCAAAATTTCACAGGGTAAATGTAACCTTGCCTTAGTGTAGGCATCTTTACTTCTCAATAAAAACTATTATCCTATCCAAATCATAATAACTAAACGTCATATCTATTTTCTTGTCACGTTAAGGTAAAATTATAATTATTTTTTAAACTTTTCTCTTGTTCTATTTTCTCTATTTGCCATTTACTTCAAAAGTGAAAATGTTTACTCTAACGTTGGAACATTTTAAAATTCACTTTATATTCTATGACTTTATTTTAAGCCGCGACATAATTTTTCTTGGTATTATCTGAAATAAAAAAACCAACATCTCTAACCGCATTTAATGTTTTGCCCAGTTCATTGAGTGAAATATGGAATTATTTATTTCAGAACAAATTCAGCTTCAAGATTGTTTAAAAGTAGATAAAATTAAACCCGATTTTTTTATTTTACTTTTTAAAATAAATATGAAAATTAATTTTGGGCAGTCTTTTTATATATCGACAAGGATTTACTTTCAAAAAATTAATGCCGTATACGTATACTTAGGTAATCCCAACTAAATACATATTTTAAAAAGGTAGTCCCTAAAAGTTAGTCCTCCTAACTTTTATTTTTCTTTCTGTCGCTGACCAAAGTCCTAAATTGTAACACTGAAGAAAATGGAGTACAATAATTTTAGTGACGCACCTTTTTGCTGGTTCTACTTTGCATTTGTGTTATGTTATGTGGTTGTCTTCCTATGGTTTTCTGTACGTTTTTCCCGATTACATTATTGTGGAAAGTTTAGCATCCCTTGAGTAAATAGGTCAGCAGATGGTTGCTAATGTCAATGCAAATACAGAACACTATCGCAATCACCGGGAATAAAACTTAACGTAAACGAGTGATTTATTTGTTGTCTGTGAATGTAGGACTTATCAGCGGAGAATTACCGGAAGGTAATGAAGATCGTGGAGAAATCGATTCTATCAACAGATCTGGCAGCGTACTTTCGTAAGAAAGATCGTTTCATCGAGCTCATCGAGAATGGAGAAATTGCCTGGCAAGGGGACGATAAGAAAGAACGTGAGCAAACTCGGCTTTCTCTCGCATTTATTAAATCGTTTCTCGATTCTCTGGGAACCTCTGAACCCTTCCAGTTTTGGGCCTTCCAATGCCAAACAACTCTTGTGTATTTTGTACCTACTTTATCGTAGGCTGTGTAAGCAACCCATCGTACACAAATATTGACACGGTGCAGGGTATCTACTACCTATTTTCCTTTTTCGCAGGCACCATTTATTAAAATACTGAAATTAAAAATCGCTCAGGTGGAGTTGCTATTAAAAATCATCCGTAAAGATATTTATAGTTTATTTATTGTATTGTTTGAAGGAAGAATTTAGTATTAGGAATTCATATAAGTATTTTTGGTGGTTTCCGGAATGCTTAAAATAATCTTAATTACAGGATGTGACGATTCAATTTTAAAGTTGGTTTAAATGTCTTTCTTTAGTGTTGTGTGGGATGATGATGACAGCGTGCGACGTGGCAGCCATATCCAAACCTTGGGAAATTCAGCATAAAATTGCCAAGTTGGTTGCAGATGAATTTTTTGATCAAGGTGATCTCGAAAAGGAACAGCTAAACCAGCAACCAGTAGTAAGTTAATCAGTTATTTTTAAAATTTACAGTTTTATCGTATTTATCTCAAATTAATTTACTTAGCACACAGCTAGCACTGTAAATGTTACTGCTAGTCTTGTAATGAACGTTATCGCATCAGACATAATTCAAGAATTACTGTAATGCTAAAGCAAATAGAGAATTTCATTAAATATATCTATATACGTATATGTATACAAAGAGGATTCAGAAATAAGGCTGAATGGGATTAAAATCTAATTTCATCATAACACGGAATTGGGCTGAAATACGAAATCTTTACTTTTAAATAACTTTCATGCAATTCACAAGTAATGGATTGTTGGAAGAGTAATTAAATGTGTATTATTATTAGGCTATGATGGACCGAGACAAAAAGGACGAATTGCCTAAAATGCAACTCAGCTTTATTGATGTGATATGTCTCCCTCTGTACAAGGTAAATGTGACTTCGAATCAAATTATTAAAAATAGCTAACCTATCGCTAATTACGCAGCAATAACTTCTACTTATGTTAAAAGTGTAGTACATTTTTGAATTTTATTTTATTACAGCTGCTCTCCGAAACGTTTCCGTGGCTGAAGCCACTACATGATGGAGTTAAGGTCAACAGGCAAAATTGGCAAGATTTAGCGGAGAAGGTCGACATGGGTTTAACCTGGATAGACCATGATGTCATTGAAAAACCGGTGGAGGAGTTTACAAGTAAGAATTTAATTAACTGGCGATATTAACATTTATCTCTATTATGAAGAAATTATTTATGAGGGGAAATATTTTGAATTTGCGATTATTTTTAACAGTAGACTCGGAGCCACAGGATATAAATTTTGTGGTGACGACACTGCAATGTAATACGAATGCTATGGATGGTGACAAAGTTTCGGGAGAATTGGGTCGACAAGCTCGTTCTAAATGGAAATTGCGCCGTCTATTTAAGGAATCAAGCCATTTACGTAAATCTACTTCGTCCCATTCGAAAGCATCTTCAGATATTGCATCCCTCCATGGTAAAAAAGAAGAGACAGGACCTGGCCCTCCAATACTTCCTCCCTCGGCATCATCCTCCACCAACCAGAAAAACAATTCTCTAAACCAAAACATGTCTCCTAGGAATGGGAGCACAACTCATGTTTCCTCAAGTAAACAAAATTGTCTGATCTCTTAAAATAACACAAGGATAGCGTCATACAGCTGCAACTTTGTATATTAAGAAGTGTAATGTGTCTACTCATAATCAAGGTTAAGTTAGTAAATGCATTATTAAAATTTAATAACCATAACTTCTATTCATTTCTATTGTATAACAAAGATTTACCTATTTCTATTAATAGTGAACATGAAGTTGTTTTAGTAGACAACTTAAAATTTTGTGTTCTGCCAAACTTGTTAAAGTTATTATGCGATCTATGAAAATGATGTACGGCAAGTGAAGCCAAACTGTAATGAAGTATTAAATAAGTTTGACTATCATTGCATCAACAGTTTGTGATTTAATTAAATATTTCTAAAAATTCGTAAAAATAAATGAAATAAAGTGCAATACAACAATCAAATTTATTCTGCTACCGATCTACCCATAAATAATTTTAGACTAATATAACTATTTCAAATTCATCTTCTTAAATTGACTATATTCGATTTTCTACTCTGAATGCAATTCAATATAAAGTAATATATCAGTCTTGTAACAATGCCATTAATCGTTATGTTTAACTATTGAAATACGTATTACTTTACAGGAGTAACTAGATCATAAAAGTTCACAAATTCATATGGTCAAATTATTCCCAATGTACAATCCATAGCAGTGCACAATCACACAATACAACAAACTAGACAAAAATGCTATCTAGTTCAAATATAAATTAAACACCAACCATGTTTTCGAAAAGTTCGCATGTATGTTTATTATTTCATACTGGCAGTGTCAGTTCACAAACACTTCACAATTACAACCTATATAATTGTAATCCAGTTTTATTGAAAATTAACAAATCGAATATTAAATAACATCGAATCTGAGAAATTAATATAGGTCTAAATTTTATGTAGGTACCTTTTAAATATTTAGAAAATCAAATACAAGTATTATTGCCGATCGTGTATACAAATACAAGTATTACACCCTCTACACTATTAAAAAATGAAATAGAGAAATTAAAACATAGTTATGAATAAAAAATTCCGAACGACAACTTCATGTCCATCCAACATTGACGAAAGCAGTGATGGTACCTCCAACTTTGGAATGTTGGTACTGTACTCGATGTAGTACATCGTGATCATGCAATTAATATAGTACACCTTGGTCTTATTTTTGTGTTACCATTGATGTTTCTAATATGGAACTCTTTGCAACCAAGGTAATCAGGTTGTCATTCATTTAATGTTGGTCATATGCAGGGTTTCGGGTTACTGAGATGTCCTTTTTTTACTTTTCAAAATTTTATGTACTGGTATTTAATTTCTTTTATTCGAGTCCACCTTTTAAATTTGCGCTCGGGTGTTCGTGCATGTAGCGGGTATTGGGTATGTACCGTTCGGATGTTCGGATATTTACCATTCGGATGTTCGGGTATTTACCATTCGGATGTTCGGGTATTTACCATTCGGATGTTCGGGTATTTACCATTCTGATGTTCGGATATTTACCCGGACCTGTGGATGAGGATGGTCAATCACATCAAACGAAAACAACAGTGCCTCCTTTATTATGGATTCTGTGATCCCGTTCCGTGCTCTTTACTATACATGTTCTGAGCTTTTAGAATTTAGACTGGAGTAAGTATAATTTCCGCACAACGGTCATTAACTGAGCGGTGAATTTGAGTAACATTACATCAGAGTATAAGTAGCAGAGTTATCTTTTGTAGTTGTGATGATGTGAAGTTTGTTTAGCAAACTAAAAGAAGTTAAAGATAATAGTTTGTATTTCAGATAAGCAATTTTCTTTTAATATAACACAATTAGTTCAAGTGTTCATTGTTAAGTTTCTATATTCAGAATGAGTGTGTCCAATCTAGTGAAGACGATAATAAGAAAACGTCACACAATGTCAACAATATTTCGACCTACAAATGTAGTTCCTATTCTTGGCCGTGATGATGACAAAAAACTAAATAGAAAAGATACGTCAAATCCAAATGATGCAGAGCAACTGCAGATGCCAAAAAGTTTGAAGGTAATTCAAAAATCATTGTTTCACTTCTATTTACTATATATAGTGGTGTAAGGATATAGACAAAGCCGCTCTTTTTTATGAGATTAATTCGTTTAATCAATTGAATTGCAGTTAATGATCGATAATGGATTGATTCGCCATTCGACCACATCAGGGACTTTTCATTTACTACCACTGGCTCAGAAATCTCTTGAAAAATTGATCAGCATTATCGATCTGTATATGACGAGCATTGGTGGTCAAAAAATGAAAATGCCATTGTTAACAAATTCACAACTATGGAAAAAATCCGGTAATCACCAATATTTAAGGAGTACTTTTTTTATTTGTGACCTTTAAGATTACTAACTACAATACGGCAGTTTGTTGAATAGGGAGGTTTGAGGAATGCAGTACCGAGTTAATGCACATGAAGGATCGTCATTCTAAAGACTATATTTTGTCCCCTGTAAGTATTCGTGGCATTTTAAACAATAATTAAATTAAACTGCTGCTGAAAAATATTAATTAAAATAATATTGATCAACAGACATATGAAGAGTCTGTGTGTGATTTACTGAGTGCACAATACATAACTTATCGTCAATTGCCGTTGCGCCTCTATCAAATAACTGACAAATATCGTGATGAAATGAAACCTAGATTCGGACTGATGCGTAGTAGAGAATTTGTGATGAAAGATTTGTACACATTTGATGCTAGCGAAAGTTCAGCTTTGGAAACGTACAACGAGATAATTAAGACTTATGAAAATATATTTTCAACTATTGGAGTTAAATGGATAAAGGGTATGATTCCCTTTTATTTGCCTTCAAAGCATTACTTGTGGTGCTTGCAATTGAATTAGACAAATTGTGCTGCTAATACTTTGAGCTTTACTTTGAATTTAATTTATGTTTTAATTCAATTGGTGTTAGCCACTGCCAATACTGGAATGATGGGTGGTTCCGTTTCCCATGAGTTCCATTTTCCATCCGAGATCGGCGAAGACTGCATTGGAACCTGCTCAGAATGTCAAGAAATTTTTAACGTAGAAGTACTTAAAAAACCTTTAAATACTACCGATAGTACAAACTCTTCTGAAATATCGAAAATACAAGGAGGTTGTCCTAAATGTGGATCTGAAAAATTTACGACTTCACAGGCCATTGAGGTATAGTTTCAGAAACAAAACGTTAAGACATTGTGGAAATGATAGTACGTATGTATTATAGCTGACTAGACCCAACTCTAAATGCTGAAATATTTCAATTCCATTTGTATTTTATTTTGTTGACTCAATACATCTATAATTATATTCTCCTTAGTTGGTGCCTCTAAAGACAATTTAATTTTTAATCTTTTTTTTATTTTGTGGGTACAATTTCTTTCAAATGCTTAATGCACTGATAATTTTATATAATGATATAATAGTAGTTTCTTTTTCTTTATACTTATGCTACTTTACCAGCTCTTTTTATAAAAGAGAGGTTTCTAGCTAAAAATATTTTTAAATCAGTTATGAATATTCATTTGGAAAATCTTTCTGCTGCAGCTTCGTCATATTTATTATGTCTTTTACTCTTTGATTAATATGTTGCATTTATTGACATGTAAAACAAGTACATCTGTTAGAAAAAGTTAACCAACAGAATCATGAATCAGTAATTTTTCCAACTAGTTAGTTGTTGCACTTCCACCCCAGGCCCAGACATAGCTACAATACCGAATTTTATTTTGTGAATTACAGGTCGGCCACACATTCTTGCTGGGTAGTAAATACACGAAACCTCTGAGTGCAACGTTTTACAATGATCAAGGAAAGCCAGGAGTTCTGGAAATGGGAAGTTATGGTTTGGGAGTTTCGAGGATACTATCAGCTGTTATAGAAGTTATGTCAACTAGTAATGAAATTCGATGGCCAAAGAGTCTTGCGCCGTATTTGGTGTGCATCATTCCTCCAAAGGTGCTACTAGTTTATTATTTTGTGCAAATTACTTATTGGACGGCTAACTTTTAATCAGTAACTATTTACAACGTTCGCAAACTAGGAAAACCTATTCAAAAATATCTTTTTTATTTAAGGAATTCCTAAAATAATTTTGGTGTGACTAAAAAATCAAATAAATAGCCAGAAAAAATGTACTGTTGGAGTACTTTCAATTTTTATTTTTTGATTAATGCAGTAGAAAATAGATAAAAATCGAAAGTAAAAAAATAATGACCTGCCTTTAAATGTTTTCTTTTTTTAATTTGCAGGCTGGGAGCAAAGAGGAACCTTATGGAAAAGCATTATCTGACAAAATGTACAATGTCCTTAACGGATTTCTTCCCAACGATGTTTTATTAGACGACCGGACTAAGCTTACAATTGGCAAAAGACTTCTAGAAGCCAGAATGTTGGGTATACCGTTCATTGTCGTGTTTGGAAAGTCAGTCAAAGAATCTGTTCCTACTGTTGAAGTTCATGATGTGAATGCTGGAACGTCTACAAATATGGTTGAGAAGGACATACCCAATTATTTCTATGACATAAAGTTGAAAATGAAGACGGCCCCATAAATAATCCCCCTGATTTAAATCTTTAAAATAAAAATGTACATTAAACTAAATTATTAAGTACATTATAGAATTATTTTATTAAGCTAACCTAATAAGAAACCAACAACTCTCTAATGCATTCATTCAAAACGCTTGCTATTTACGGATTTATTTCTTTAAGTGGGATATATAAGGGGAAGCTGCTCTGCCATTATTGAGACTTAAGTGCTTTAACTTTATCTAGAACAAACAGTTATTTGCCTAGGAGAAATTAGTCTATATGCATTAATTTTATACAGGGAAATAATTATATATATGAAAACCTCCTTAAAGCCTAGCCTACCAGATGTGATTAGGGGGTTGAGGTTGTGCTTACATGGATCAACTTTATAATGCTATATTTAAGCAATGTAGACCAATGAAATAATATTTAGGTCTTAATTTATTAATCTGATTAGGCCAGTAAGAGAAAATCATTATCTTCTACTAACGCTAACTAGGAATTTAATATTTTGTTTTCAAAAAGACAGCAAACACACATAAAAGACTTCTTCGAAATGTTCGCTTCGAAGACGTTTTATTCTTCCTGTAATCTCACTTGTTTATTAAAGACAATTGCTCATTAAAGTTTTTCTGAACCACTGTCAGCATATGGAGTCAGACATAAATAATCAATCTATTGTCAGTTTATGTTACCTTATACACGTGTTTTGGTGTTGAGAGAAAACTGCCAGATTGTACACACTATGGTCTAGTCAAATTTTTTTCATTAACACAGATAAAGCTTTCCACTGTATCCATATTTACTATGAATACTTGTAATATTTGCAATTCTTAATGTTACCGAACCAGATAATTGTTACTATACCAGTCGCTCGTCGTGGTTTCAAAGTCCACCAAAGCGCTCTGAGTTATAAATCCTTAGCTCCAAAATGTTTGTCACAAAATATTTGTTTGTTTTTAAGCGTCCTTACTTTCGGTATATTAATTAGCCTTAAAGCTAAGGTGAATACAACTTGTTTTACTGACACACATTGTATAGATCATTTAAATAAGTAAAAACAATCTGATTTTTTGCTCCTAATATAATATTGGAAATGAAATACAATTATATATGTAACTTAATATAAGGGTAAGGCAGCACTAATAAATAGTCATTCAAAGATTTTACGTTTGTTAACTTGAAGTGCAAAAGGCCTAACTGATTGTATGAATGTATTACGAATTTCTTTATGGTAGCAAAGTTGCTAAAATATGTGTAATCGGGTGCTGTATATATCGTTTATGGTTTATAGAATCAATTTAGTACTCAGAGATACTACATACATGTGTATGACTACGAATCTCTTTTGTGCAAAGTTCAACCTTTGTTTTAAGTGTTCTTAATAAATTCAGATTTCTATTACGGTCAACCTTGCATTTTGATTTTAAATGTCTTTATTTTCATTGACAACGAATAAGTATCAATCTTCAAAATGTTTGGAAGGTGTTCATTCTTATTTATGTACTGGGTTTAATAAGTTCGTCGCCATAATTAATGTCTCTTTCTAATTTGTCGTCGGTTTCAGTTGCCATACTATCCATCCAATCACCATGTAATTTTTTCATTCAAAATATCAATTTTTAGGGTCTTAAATTCTTTTCAATGAAATAGTCCAGTAGATGTCATACAGAGGAAGGGAATGCATAGTTTTCCAAGAATGTGTTCTTAATGTAGGCATTGCGGATTCGAGTGCTCTTTTATCAGCGGAACACAGGACTGCAAAGTGGATGTTCAATTTTCTATGGTCAACAAAATGATTGCGTGTAAGAATACTTTTCTCTCAATTTCAACTATAACTGTGTCATGGTTTCTCACATTCTCACATATGCTATACTTTATAATTTATTAGTTAACTTGAATATGCACAAAATAGAATTGTTGGAATGATATGTGGGAAACATTGCATGGCTTAAAGAAAAAAATAAATATATAACTAAAAAACATTTTGATTTGAAACTGAAACAAATATTTTTTAAATCATTAGTAGCAATAACTAATCAAATAGAAATGACACCTTAAAAAGTAACTAGTTGTCTTTATTGATCAAAAGAACCTTAATCGTTTTGTCATTATCCATTAAACTAAATGCACACAAAAGGATAAACATATCTCAACCACCATGTATATCACATTGTAAATGAAACCTTTATTGAAACAGTATCTTCACAACTTTCTAAGAATTACTTTCTATAATTTCGGCATTCAATCAAATCATTAGCAGTATAAAGAGTCCTTATAGTCTCTCTTTTGTCGCTTCGAAGAAGAAAATGCAGACAAATATCAAATCTACCAAATCAATAATTCTCACCTCAATCATAGTGAAAGGAATAGAAACTAAAGTTTTCATGATTTAAAAAGTTTGGAATTGAAAGTTAAAGATTTTTTATGAATGTTATTGGTGGTGCCTAAAGAGTTTATACGCCTATACAAATTGGAAACAACAATTGGAAACCATTTGGAAACCATTTGGAAATAAGTATCTATTTTTGAAATGCTAGGAGGGTGAAATTTGTTAAATACACATGGTATGTTCAATAAGTTCTTTATATCCAAATTTTTAATGATAAAAATAAACTATAACATAACTAAACCTTTCGAATCGATTGAAAGAGACTAATCTCACAGGTCAATAATATGCAGAAGGGCGATGATGTCGCTGTACCACAAGTTATGGAAAAGTTTAAGAAAACAATTGACGCCCGAAGCATGTCTTTCAATCAACCTTAGTGAATTAAGAGATTGCATAGTAATCTAAAGATATCTTATTTGCAAACTGTGTGCACACACTAATAATATTCATTGGTATCCACCTACAGTTCGTTAGCTGGATGCAGTGTGCTGACTTGACTTAGCATGAAAATGTACGTTTAGATTACACAATACATGGGAATTTGGTTTGAGTTCAGTAGCAAATATACCTATATTATACAAGAAGTATTAAATGCGAAGTTAAAGCAACTGATATAATATTCTGATAACTCAGTTTCACAGGGCATGGGAAATCGGCGATATAATGAGGTGGCCCTCTCTGAACTCGGCGATTCGAATGCTTAACATAATCTACACGTTTATCGTGTATGTTAACCTGTACATAAAAACTATTTCTTAATGTGGGTATATAAATGCAAAGTAACCCTAAGACGTAGGGCAATGAAAATGGTAAAGGTAGATTTTTATTTGTATTCTCTTAAGCAGGGAACAAGCAGACCGTAATCGCAGCATTTGTTGATGTGCTAAACCAAAATATATATTTAGTTGCCAAAATTCTTTATTAGAGAGTGTGCTTTTTAATTGTGTTTCCTCCCTTAATATTCAATACTCAGCAAATAATTACAAAACCTGCAATTCTATAGGTTTAAGTTTTTGGAGCTATTTGTCGTATGGCTTAGAAATAATGTTTCCCCAGGTGATTCATTAAGCGAATATGGTATTGTCTTTCGTAGTTTTCAAGGATTTGAGGTTTCATGTGTTGATGATTGTCCGATTGAAGAAAGACTGACCATTATATCAATGTACACAGTAAGATATACCATAATGAAATTCCTTTGCTCCTTGTAGTGCATTGTGCCAGCCTGCATTTTCTTAATTTATTTATCATTGCTTTTGTCATGCTAGGTAAAAGTATAGTACGTATAGTACCTAGTAACAATGCATGTGTTTGCAATTTGAATATATAGGTACACACTAGTACGTATTTACGTTTTGGGCATCATAAATTCATCCAGAGCTTGGAAAACTTGTTTTGGTCAAGGATTTGCCATAATCCCTTTTGCGTTACCTCATCTGGATTCGTTGGTATCTTCTCAGTCCTCATCGACAATTCAATCGTTTCACATCAATAGTTAAATAATATCAAAAATGCGGTCTTCAAAATATTTTATTTTGGCGATCGCCTTATGTTTTCAAGCTTCGATACACGCCAAAAGTACTAGCAGTGAAGAAGGCGATAGCAAGGAAAAGAGCAGTTCAGAAATCATTGCTACGACCACAGAATTTATGGAAAGTTACCTATTTTGTTTCTACGATTTAAAATACCGTCTATATTGCATTGATACCATATTCTCCGAAGTTTCAACTGCAATTAAAGAAATTTAAAATACTTTGTATACAGGAAGAAGATTTGCCTGCTTTGGAAGCCAGAGCCAGAGAGTTTGCAAAAATATTAGAACCTAAAAGTTCTTCAGAATGTACTAAAGCAGTAAATGCCGAATGGGCTTTTGCGTCAAACATCACTGATGAGAATCAGAAGAATTCGGTAATTGAATGTATATTTTTGTTGCAAACATATAGTGATTGCTAGATTCTTTTTGTTTGGAATATGCCAAGCAACTGCTACCATTTCGCATGACGGATTGCATGATTTGAGAATTTCGTATAGTCGAAATTTTTGATCCTTAGTTTGGATTTCTTTCAATCCTCTAAGTCCTCAAGTTTATTTTTGATTTTATTCCCATTTTAGGATAAAATATGTTAAACTGAAAGGTGGAGCTGATCAATGATAATATTTTGTGCATGCTATTGTTTGTAAAATGAAGAATATTATTAATGCAGGTAAAGCTAATTTAAAAGCAATTTTTTCACGGATTAATCGAGTATTTATTACAGTTGAGAGCTGTAAAATTATTAATAGGTAAACCTCATAAGCTATCGAATAGGTAATTTTTGTATGCCTTCGATGATTCTTATAATTAAGCTTTAGTATACCAACACGTCATATTAAAATATAAATTAGCACGCCAAAAATACACATAGCAATAAAGCATCTAAACAGGTATAGTCTCCGTGTGTGAGCAGAAGACAATTTCCTTGCTTCTGAATGGGATTAATTGATTTGAAATGAAATGCCTTAGAAGAATAATTGGATTTGTACTAAAATTAGCAAAATAATATAGACATAATTTTTCCTGCAATCTTATCAGCAATCCTTTAATTATTATTTTATTGACGGTCCCTACGAGCTTTCGCCCATATGGACCCAAACATATATACGTACATACAGCAATCCTTTAATACCGCTTAAATAAATATTTGCAAATGTGGTTTGAGTATAATGGGCAGTTTAAAACAATATAAGCCCCATTTAGGAAGTTCATAAGACAATTAGTTAAAACAATTTCACAATTTAATTTAGTATTTATGTACATGAAACTTTTCAATGTAGGTACACGTACGGTATTGATAGAGGGTAAGGTACTATGGTTTGAACATTTATTTTTAGGTGAGGCTTTGCATACAAAGGAGCCTTTGTTAAAATTCATTACTCACCCGTGGCCTTCGTTTAGTATGATGAACTTTAAGGTGTGCTGGAAACTTACATTGATAAACCACCTTTCACATTTTTTGTTGTAGAATAATTGTTATACCATCAGTCCTGCAAATAGGAAAATAGCCACCTAATGCGTCCGGAAAAAATTGCAATGCATTGGTAATAAGATGGGCAGCGATAAAGTAAATAAATATGTTACAAGCTATAAGGTATACAAAATACTCCCTCGATTCAGTAAATGAAAGGTTGACACTGCATGCTAATCAATTCCTCCATTGCAGAGTCTTTTCGGTATACCTAATGCAATTTAATTCATGTATAGTCAGTTTTAATAGTTTAGCTTCTCGTTGCACTATAAATATATCTTTTGTATTCGAAGCATTCTTATCTTTTGCTCTCTATCTCATTGTCCTCTGAAATCGAAAACCACATAGGTATTTAATTACACTTCTATGTCAGTAACATTCTATTTGACTTTGCACTTATTTAAATTTATTTAAATTTATTTAAATTTATTTAAAAAAATAATTTTTAAAATTACCTGCACTTTTTATCCAAAATTGAAAAAATGCACAAAGCATTTCTACAACTATTAGCCATTTTTTGGTCTCTGCATGTCAGTGGTAGACTGTTAGTAAAATAAAATATGGAAGCTTCTTTTGATTTCATTAAGATTTTAAAACTTTTGCTTTCTATTTCTGATGCCGCACTAGAAAATAATGATTTCTTGGCAAACTGATTTCTTCGAAATGCTGCAAAATGCTCGTAGGACATCACCTAAGCCATTGAATTAACAGGAATATAAGTCAACGGAGTTGATAATTCCCTTCTATCAAGCATGACACACGTACGCTTACGAAACAGGTTTTTGATCGAGGCTTGGAATGAACTTCAGAAACAGCCACAATACCCTTCCGTCGCCCTTCCAGCCTTCCACATCACGAATAACTTATGTTTCCAAAATTATTCGAGAATAATTTCTTGCGTTGAACTTATTTACACGAGGCAAGGCTATAGACAACTATTTTTGCAAATGTGAAATGGAACTCTACTGCTTACTTTATAGTACAACTTCTGTTAGCATTGTAGTGTTATAAAGAGTTCGTATGGGTTCAAACATAATTATTATTTCGTAACTCCTAAAGTGCATACAGAGATTATTGAGAAAAGAACATACACTCTTATGGATTAGTAGACCGTATAGACTACTAGGACATTTTAACCCATACGAACTCTTTACAGTATATTACAGTATTGGTATATTAGGATGCAAATTTAATGCATAGAAGGTGGTGGAGATGAATTGAAGCAAAAAGCCGAGTACAAACAATTGTTGAATTACTGGCATTTTATATGATTTGATAATTTGGTATATTATATTCCTTTCAAGAATCCATAAATTCTGCAGGGTGCTTTCTGCTCATATTTCTGTTACTCTTTCTCAGTAGCCTATGTCTGCGCTTAAAATAGTGTTAAGCTAAATTGCATGATTGCATCAATATATATTATGTGCAATTTCTAAGGTTCATTAATTCATTTATTTGAATTTAAACTTTGACAGTTACTTGCATCTCTCGTGTTGGGCCAATATAAGAAGGATCTATGGAAAAATACAACATCATTTCCATGGAAAAAATTTACAGATGCAAATTTAAGAAGACAGTTTCGATTACTTTCTGTTCTTGGTACTGCCGCTCTACCGGAAGACAAACTTGAGAGAGTGAGGACGAATTACTTGGAATTCAATTCTCTTAGCATTTGATTAGAATATTCATTTAAAAAGTTTCTGTGAGATTTAAAACTTTATTTCCATGAAAATGCATATAATGTGGGTTATTGAATTTAGTATACGACTATTGTGGATAATATGACGACAATATACTCGAAGGCGAAAGTATGTGACTTTACGGACAAACAGAAATGTACATTAAGTCTGGAGCCAGGTAAGGTTGCCATTGTGTTTCTCCTTATATAAATTATCTTGATTGTCAACACGGGTTTCCAAACCATTGGTCACGTTATTCCTCACACTTAGTGTTGATAAATCTGAATTTCTTTAGAAAAGTAGTAGGATTGACAATAGAGGCTGCACAATTTTTAATCCACCCACGCACCTCGACTAAGGACATTATCCTGGCCGTGGAGTGGAGTAGTATGTGGTATAGGGACTTGCAGAACCTCATTACGGACACTACGTCGTTTTGGGTCTGAGCGGGGAAATGAATAAGAATGGTCGATAGAAGTTTGGGGACGTGGTGAATTCTGGTGATGTAATCATTGGTCCTTTAGAGTGTCTGTAAGATATGGTGAGGCCGAGAACCCACAATAAAAGAAAGCAAAGGCCACAGTAGGCGACATCGACCCAACCAGCCATTGTCAATTGTTAGGGCAGATTTCGGTTTCATGTAAGAACTTCCTCCTTTAGGCTGCATTTCTCTGTGTGCGTTTCCGCCTTTCGGAGAACTTGATTTCATTCCGATTCCGCCTTTCCCATAAGCAACTCAATGAAACTAAATTCTCAGAGTCTTGGCCTGCTAAGGATTTTTCGTTTGCTTCGCATGGCTCACTGGTTATTTAGTGTGGCGACATAATGTGCTTCTCCGCAAACTATACTCTGCAAATGGACTTCACTTACATTATGTACGAATGTTATTTCATGTATACCAAGGCGTATAATATTATCACAACCTAGAACAATGGCCAAACCGAGGACAGTTCCGGCCGCCCGTGTGTAGGTGTTAGTCCGGGCATTATGTATAGTCCTCCTACCAAATGTATCACTATCCCCATCACTACATTAACAAGTCTCCCTTCTTTGTCCTACAACTCAAGTCGTCTAAACGGATACGCTTTCTCTTCGCCCGCTATCTTATATCTCAATCACCACCAACACTTTATTCTATCAACCTTTCTATTTAGACTCTAACATCCATCCATCGCATTTAGTACTCAATCTATTCACAAGTACCAAATACAGACAATTGTGCCAATGCCAAAATCCACACGGAGGATATACGTGCCAATGCAAATAATGCCAATCCTAAAATGGTCAATGAACGGAATGCCAATTCAAAAATAATCTATGCCAATTTTTATTATTGTGAAATGTCTTGTCTATGCTCCTTGTGGAGTGGAGAAACCATCCCGCTAGCATAGTAAATGGGTTCTGCACATTTGTATACAAAATAGAAAAATGTTGTGTAATTTCTTGTATTCATATGCATATCAATTTGACATATGACTATAACAATTTCTAAAACTAAAATTTGGCATTTACAAAATAATTGGCATATAATGTCTTCGAATTCGCATTTCTCAAATTGGTCATTTTTACAATGGCATTGATATTGATATCATTATCTTTTTATTTCACATGACTGTTTTCTCTCCGTAGCGTTGTAAAATCTTTCAAAATTGTACCTGTGTTTCTACTATTTAATATTTCAAAAATGGTTGGCTTTAAATCAGATAGGAATTATAATGCTTATTATTAATTGTGAACAGAATTTCAGGAAATATCAGTTGGTTTCTTTAAAAATGCTTTTGATTAATTATTTTTAACGAAAAGGCAATTTTGTAAACTACTTTTCTACAAATGAAACCGTGCGATCCTCTGTAGATGCTGCTATTGTCCTGATGACTACATATGAGATAAATTTCTATTTTATTCTTTGATTATACATAGGATTATTACCAAATGCGTCAATTCAAAACATATTGCAAAATTTTGATGTCATCCAAATGTCAACTGATAAGAATACTATTCATTTTGCTAATGGAAAGTAGACTTGCACAGTAAGATGCGTAATTTGGTAGACATATAGTATTACGGTGACTTTAGCATCATGAGAATAGCTTTCTCATTTCTCCGTTTTCGTCTAGTTTCCCTCTTACTAGGTTTCCACACACATTTAACATTTTCCAGTTATATAGTTGAGTATATAGCCTTTACGGGTTTTCCGACCAAGTTTACGTATACACGTCTCTCCAGTGCCATTGTACATTATGTTCCACTATATAGGTACCTTTAGCATTTATTTGGCCTGTCGGCCTTGCCACTATGAACATTCTGTACAGAGTAGAGGCTATTAGCCTCTTCTTCTCCCCCACCATTCATTTACAAGATTTATTCCGTCTTGTAAATATACGTTCTTATTTTTCCAAGCTCTATGCCTTGCTACAAAATCTCGATTCCTTTCTGCGAGTATTCAAGCCCAAATCCCAGTGAACAATTTCCGCATTTTCTTTCTTTGATTTCTACGTCGTTTCGCTTTCTATGTATTATTGTCCTAACAGTTACCAGCAGGCGTCAAAATAAACCACACAAACCAGGGTGACCATATTTTCCCAGCCGAAAAAGGGGACACTTTGACACAAAGATTAGGGGTGGAGTCAACTTCAGAAAATGTATAAAAATAGCTAAATTTTTTGTAAAATCGGCATAAACTACTAACGACCTAATGGAAACAGATGAAGAAAGAAATATTCGCGCGTAGCGCGAAAATTTTTTTCCTCAAATAAGCCCTAAAAAATTTATTTTCATAAAGATTGGCAAAATCAAATATATTTTGAGATTTGTGTTTGAAAGGAAGTTTACTCCAGAATAATGAAAACTTAAGACCGTTATGCAAAAACTTGAGCAAATTAACGTAACGCCACAAAATTTGACATTTCTATTTAAAAATTTCATTTTGACAACGCTAAAACAATATAAACAAGAGGAAAAGAATGTCAACACATGTACGAAAAACTATTTTGTAGTTCTTTTTATTGTTTTATGTCTACTTTGGCAATTTGTTTCCTCTCATGAACAGAAAAGAATTAACCTGAACTTGAGTTTTAATTAAGAAAACTGGTGGATAATGTTATGTGAAGATAAAACTTGCGCGAAGCGCAAAATTTTTCTGTTAATTTTAACATTTTATGGACAAAAATGACGATAAATGCTGGACAAAATGGAAATTTTTGAAAAAGGGGACATAGGGGACAATTTGGTCAAAAAGGGGACGTTTTTGGGACGCGGGGACGCCACCTCGAAAAAGGGGACGATCCCCTTAAAAAGGGGACGGATGGTCACCCTGACACAAACCAAAATATATCTTATATTCATTTTTATATGTCGTAAGCACTACATGACCCCTTTATACGATTCGTACATTACTTTTACATTCAACCGGAAGTACCTCCACTTTCTCTTAAGATGTAATTATTTATCAAAATTTTTGTCGTATTTCATTGCGTTTTGTAAATGTACTTTCGGTTTAATGAAATATAAGTCAGACTAAACCACACCTATTTGAATTTAGAAAATTAAGCAGGTTAGACCAATTGTTTCGTAACAGAATTTACTCTTTTAAACCACGATTTAGTAGAATGAAAATCCCGCTGGTGTACAGGATTAAAAAAGGTTACAATTAATGTCTCAAGTTTTGTTTTAAAACTTCTAGAGGCTCCCTTTTGAAAAACTTTCTTTTTCACTTGAAATTTTCCGGTACAACATATTCCCGTTAACCATTCAATTCAAGTCAATTACAATAAAAATATTTTTAGTAACATCAGACCTAACAAAGAGGTGGAAGGAAGGCCTTCTGTTTAGTTCTAGAAACGTAACAGGAGATATTTCACATTGTAATGTTATCTGTAGCGTTACGTACAGCAACTTTTAGGAAGATTCGGTTAGCTTTTTGTTTTAGAACATTGTTCGTTATTACAATCTACATTATTTTTCTATGTAATTATCTTGCCTCACTAGTTACTTTCCATTTGTGTTTTCTAAACGAAAGTAAATGCATATGTTTAAAGCTGGGATTCCGGTCTGAGTAGATTTGATATTTTCACATATTTTGAATATAGATTTCATTTGTCTTTATGAGCGAAATATATCGAATTACTTTGAATATCACACCGAACTTTCCCAGAAATGAAAATATGTAAAACTAGATATGTGATGAATGAAAGAGCGAATTCTGGGCATTTGTGAATGAAAGACATAGAATGTACGTGCTGAGCATTTCTTTTAGAATGGATCTTTTGTTTACCGAAAAGAGGGATTTCATTTATTTTGAATGGGTAAAAGTTTGAAGAGAAATAGATTTATCTCTGTTAGGCCCAGTTGTTGAAAGTAGGAGTGGTCTTTGAGAGAAATTAGACTGTAGTTTATTGGTAGTCAATATAAGAGATGTGTAGTTTGGATTTGGAAAGAAGAGCGGTTATGCTTAGTATATGTAAATAGAGTGTGTTTCAATAATTGGCTATATTTTGTGACAGAAACACATGCTTTACTGGGTTGTAGTCAAGATTTCCAGACGAGCGAGTAAGGCGGTTTGGTGGAGAACAAACCAACGTCTAGTATAACAGTGTCAGTGTCTTAGAGTAAGTTAATTTGATTTTCCAGTTAGCTCTTGTTCCAGGAATTCACTTTCTGACTTGAATTCGAGTTCGTTTCCTTTCGTTATTGTTGCTCAGCTTTCTCTTCTCATTTTCATTTCGGGAACGAATATTTGGTTCAGATCTGATACTTTCCATGTTTCTCTTTCCTCCCTGGAAAGTATATCCCATGCTATCTAGTGTTATGTAAATACTCTACTTATCCTCACTACTGTTCAATGTTAGATATCTGCGATCCCGCATGCACATACAGCGAGGCTACTTTGGATCTGAATTGCATTCTCTACTTTGATTATATAATTTATAATTAGAATTAGACGGATGAAGTAGACTTATAGATTTGGGCACTAGAATCTCGTAGAGCCTCTCCGTTTTCTCTCAAGCACTCTACTTTGTAACTTGCTAAGTCAGATTTGAAATACACACGTCTACATCTGCCTCGCTTCCTTCTCCAGTGTCAGTTACAGTCCAACTAACGTCGCTGAGGCTGCAGAGCTACGTTCCCTGCGTACCTATACGGATGCAGCATAGCCGTTGATGTAAATACTCATTTCTAATTTGATTTCGAATGAATTCTATAATTAGCTCTGCTAAGACTTATAGTGCTTGTTGTGACACAACTTTGGCTTCTATTTCTCCAGTCTAAGTATCTCTCATCAGTCTCTGACACAAATAGAACCTATACATACTTTCACTTGAGAGATCTAATTTTAGACCCAAGAAATGAATGAATCAAATCAAATAATGACGATCTCTAATGTCCCTAGTAGAAAACTACTTAGCGACTATAGTTCTAGCTGCGCATCTATCAATCCCTCAGGTTACACATCAACAATTGCAAAAACTCAGTCATTCGCAACTCGAAACGAGATTTATGTACTTTCTAATGTATCCATGAGATGAAATGCGAATTTTCGCCACATTTCCCCACAACCTATGCTTTCCTCACTAACAGCCATATCTTAACGCTTTGCTTTACGTCTGTGCTAATGAAAACAGAGATTATCAGGTCGCATTGTCAAATGGGTCTAAATATAGAACGCTCTGATATTCCGTCACAGTATTTCCTTTTTCTCTACAATGCCCTGCTACAATTTCCAGGAGCATTTCGCAGGAAAACCCTACACCAGGACAGAAATGTTAAATCGTACTTAAATTCTTCTGTGGTAATTACTTGGCATTTAACACGCAGCAATACTTGATGACACTTGCAAACCTCCGCAAATAGATGGTATGCTCATTTACACATTTCGCATTGTTTATTTACCATCTGAGTAAGAGATGCAAATTAAATAGGTTTGCTTGTACTTACTGTGCATTTATTAGACGGGCGCTGCACATGCACATGCATAATGATGTGCAAATAGTTTGAATGGGAACTGAAGGTAAATGCACACTGTAGTTATTTAAATTACAACTGGTATTCTTAAATGGAATAAAGAAGGAATGATTCGTGGACTGGAGTAGGACTTGGGCTGGAAACAAATACCCGGTTCGATTTCATTCATGGATTCCGAGTTTCTGGTTCTAAGAACACATACTACGTCAAGTTGAGAATAATAGGTGGTAGGAGCAGAAGCGGAGTGAACTGGGATGTATAGTCGGAAGGACATAGGAAGCAATATGTGTATACAACAAGCAAATAACATTTCAGTGGTTTGGTCGACCCTGGGCTCGTCTCTGACGGGAAAAGTCTGTTATTTTGGCTGTTTGTTTGGCAATTTAATGTAATGGAAGGTCTTAATACAAAGTCGTGTGTTGTTGACAGAACTGAAGGAAATATTGTCCAAGAGCCGTAATTACGAGGAGTTGGAACATGTCTGGCTCAGTTGGCGGGATGCGACTGGCAAGCAAATGCCCACCCTCTACTCTCAGTATGTCGACCTGCTCAATGAGGCTGCTAAAATGAATGGTAATTACATTTGCTACATACTATATCAATACTACCATGTAAGCAACAATTTAATACAGTCTACCTATCTTCATAAAGCTCTCCGACCCTCCCTGTACACTATAATCATATGCGACACTCTATTCCACTCTCGGCGACCTGGCAAACCCACAAACTACAAACGCCAATAGTACCAAAACCTTAAACACAGAAATTCTTTCCACATCATATACATTTCTCTCTTTCCATTCAAACATACATAATAATATATGTACCAGAATACATATTCCATCAATCCACCACCGCTATAATAAAAACCAAGGTTCAAAAGCTCAACACACATAACACTAAGCATATTATAGTCCATGTGCTGTTAAGCTACAGATGATAATCTTCTCATGTGTACTTACCACAACTTACATGACATATATTTTAGTGCTGTATTATTGCATGTAGATAACCCAAGTATACAACAATATTACGCCTTACATATTTTATTGAATTAACTTCTTTAATAACAACCAGATACCCATAGTAAAAGTGTTATACATACTTATTTGCAAACATTTCGCCTCCATTCACATATTTATTTAGGTATACCCTACAAAAAACTGCAAACTGCAAACGTTGTAGGCGTAGACTTATAATGTCTTTGCTTCCCACAGCAAAGTAATAAAATTTACTACATGTATGCACAAGAAATATATTACTCGAATAAAGTAACTCTATCATAAGTATTTCTCCACGTTTTTGCGCAAAAAGAAAATATAATTTTAAGCGAAAGAAAATTTCATGGTTTCAAAGATTTCGTATTCTAATAAATGAAAAAATATACTTGGATTAGAAAATTAAAATTAAATCATATTATTCTATGAGTAATATAAATTGTAACTAGGTTTCATGAGTTATGTTATCGCAATTAACTTTCTTTTATCAGCATTTTGTCATTTGTAGCGCAGATTTCATTAATCAATCTGAAACTATGTATAGTCCTAAAGATCTTTAGAATAATAATAATTGGTTTTACATTTATAATATTACCGAACAGTAGACAACAGAAAAAATAATGTACATTCTTTGATAAATACAACGAGGTTTATTGTTCGTCTTGTCACTTTATACAGTTGAGAATGGGGAAAAAAGTATAAAAATGTAGCTTTGAAAGAACAAATAGGAAATATTTGTTAGACACGTCGTGCTTGCACTTTTATATACTTATTAGACATTTCTTCAGAGAGAGAGAGAGAGAGAGAGAGAGTGAGAGAGAGAACAGAATCTATTACATAAATTTGAGATATGTTGGAATGGGAAAGTGGGTAAATAAGTTTAGTTTGTATAGTTCGTGCCTATACATGTATGCACATGGAATGTAGGTAACTAGGGAGAAAGGACGATAAATATTTTCAGTGCCATTACGTAGGACTGTGCTTTCTTGTGAGATGTCAGTGTAGATGTCGGATTTGGAGAGGAAGGAATGCATAGTAAACGAATACTCCCACGCACACATATTCAATTGCACTATTCAATTGAAAACTGGAAACGGTGTATGTTTTCTACCATGAAATTTTACAGTCGAGTTCTATACGGAGGAACACGGTCTCACTAAAATGCTGTCACCCGTGTATTAGCCGAGTCACCCGTGTGTTAGCCCAGTCACCCGTGTATTAGTCTAGTCACCCGTGTGTTAGCCCAGTCACCCGTGTATTAGTCTAGTCACCCGTGTGTTAGCCCAGTCACCCGTGTATTAGTCTTGTCACCCGTGTGTTAGCCCAGTCACCCGTGTATTATGTATTAGCCCAGTCACAGGTGTATTATGTATTAGCTCAGTCACCCGTGTATTTTGTATTAGCCCAGTCAGCGGTGAATTATGTATTAGCCCAGTCACCCGCATATTAGCCCAGTCACCCGTATATTAGCCCAGTCACCCGTATATTTGCCCAGTCATCCGTATATTAGCCCAGTCACCCGTAAATTAACCCAGTCACCCGTATATTAGCCCAGTCACCCGTGTATTAGCCCAGTCACCCGTGTATTAGCCCAGTCACCCGTGTATTAGCCCAGTCACCCGTGTGTTAGCCCAGTCACCGGTGCATTATGTATTAGCCCAGTCAGCGGTGAATTATGTACTAAGAGTATTAACCCAGTCACCCGTATATTAGCCCAGCCACCCGTGTATTAGCCAATTCACCCGTGTATTAGCCCAGTAACCCGCGTATTACTCCAGAATCTTGTGTATTATCCCACTAACCCGCGTATTAGCCCTATGCAGTTACCCGTGTCTTAACCCCATGCAGTTACCCATGTATTAGCCCTATGCAGCATGGGCGAGGACGGGGTAGACGGAGCGGACGGGGAGTTTTAGTGAGACCGGGGAGGAATACGGAATCTTTATGTCCCATTTTTTAAGCTTTATTGTTATTCGGAGTAGTGTTGGTTTGAATGTGCTGACGTTTGTGGTTTTGCCTCTGAAATAGACTTACAAATTTACTATATCCACTCCGTATATTGCACAATGCAAACAGTAGCCAACGAATTATAATCCTAACGTAAAAGATATATGCTTATACAGTGTCCTATGCCTTGAAGTAATAATATTATGTGCTAATCAGTGTCAGTGTCTCCTTGCTGTCTTCACTTATACACTTAAGTAAATGCTATTTTACATATTCTTTCAAGTCTCCATTACATATACGCAGTACGATCTGATAAAACCGCCCGCAATATAAATGTCCTTTAAGATAGGGCTGATTTATGTCATTAGCAATTTTAGGAAACACAATTAATTTTACTTTATGACTAACGGAAATGTAATTTGTTGCTTTAATTAAAGGATTTAAAGATGCCTCCGAATTATGGTTGATGATGTACGAGTCGGAAGACTTCTCAAAGGACGTTTACAAGCTCTGGGAAGAAATCAAGCCATTTTATGAGCAACTCCATGCATACGTCAGAAGACAACTTCGAACGCAGTACGGAGAAAACAAAGTTTCTAAGGATGGGGCTATTCCAGCTCATCTTCTTGGAAATATGTGGGCACAAACTTGGGGAAACATACAATCATTTACCACACCATTTCCTGACAAGCCCAGTGTTGATGTTACCCCTGCGATGATCAAACAGGTGTTTTATAACGAAATGTCATATCTCCATAGTTCATACAATCTCTAATAAATATGGATAAAATTAGCAGGGAAACATTTTTCCTTTGTATTCGTATTAACTGTGAATGTGCACAGGAAGTCACGTTTAGATGTTTTGCACATTAAATGTTCCGTGCTTGTAGTATGTATGGGTAAATAATGTTTTGCTTGCTGAACTTAACAATGGATGCTAGGAGACAATAATTTATAGTTGCGCTGAGAACATAGGTAGTTAAATATCACTTGAAGTATAAAAATAATTTGGATCTTTTATGCAGAATTACACAGCATTAAAAATGTTCCAAGTTTCCGAAGAATTCTTCAAGTCGGTCAATTTAACTGGAATGCCAAAGGAATTTTGGGCTGAGTCAATTATAGAAAAGCCTTCAGACCGGGAAATTGTGTGCCATGCATCCGCCTGGGACTTTTGCAATGGAATTGATTTCAGGTAAATGAATTACTACATCTTCCGAATCATGGCTATTCATGAATACAAAGATTCTGGGCAAATGATACACATGAATATTTGCACTTTGTGGCTAATGCCAATAACATTCTTTGTGCTGTATATCACAGAGCCTTTATTATTCAGGGTATCGTTTCTGCTGCCGATTTCCGTTTCCATTCCTTGATTTCTTCCACATAAAGTATCGTTAGAGTGAATTTACATTGTTCTAGTTTTACAGCAACGATATTAAGCTTTTTAGAACGATTCCATTAAGGGGTGTGAAGTATTTACTGTAAGCTGTTCCCCGATTACCCCCTATTCTTAAGTGAATTTGTAAAGCGCACACAAAAGGTTTAGAGTTTCTTGTGAAAAATGAATATATGAATGAGTTGGCGTTTTGATTCCTCTTTTCCTTGAGTGACATAAAAGCAAGACAGAAACTCATAACAAAATCATTGACTGTAATGTAATTTGCTGACGCAGTTTGCCTAGAGTAAAATAGAAGGCTGTAAGAATTAGTGAGTGAAGTTGGAGGAGTGAATATTTCTTCTAGCCAATAACCTGAGATGTCAGTTTGCAGATTGTGTAAGGTTGTAGGCTATTCAAATAACTCTGTCTGTGGACACTGTCAATATAAAGTGTTTGATCTGTTGCAAGCGAATCACACAGTATTTGCTTGGCAATGAAAATACACACTTAGATTCAGTATTCTCCCATTTCTCAAGATACTTGACATTTTCCAACTCCTAAGAACCATAAGATTTCTCTTTCTTGTTGAATGTGTTTTCAGATGTTACGCTTCATTCGAATGCATTCTCAATATTGTTTACTAACTAAAATGCCAAACCAAATAGACACCCGAATTAACTCACTTATCCATTATAAAAGAATCATATTCTATCGTGTTTACTTCATTTTCTAGAAAGGTTTCTCTTATTATTTTTTGAGTGTAGCTTACCACGGGTTAAATAATCATGAGCACTGAATATGAAAAGAATTCTTCTCTGCTAACGATTATGTTATACAATGTGTTACATACAAACTAGAAGTGGTGTGATTTGTAGGCTACTATTTGTCACCCCTGCTCAGAAACAAAATCCAGTTAGCCATCACTTTAGTGATTGCAGGGTGTTACATAACAGAAAGGCATATTTCCTTAGGTAACAGGTATCTCTTGACGTCATTCTACCGATATTTATAGCCTTAGTATTTATGGTATGCTGTACCGCCGAGTAAATAAGTGTTCAATGGACAATGTATTCTTCTTGTGCTATGTCAAATACTTTTCGCTGTATATCTGAGCAACAAGAATTTGAGTAAACATCAGAATAGGAGAACTCACGGGGGACAGTTGACACCAGATCCTTTCTCTTGGATACAGGATAATATGTCATATCGGCCGTACAGGCAAATAATTGTTATTACTACTTATATTTCCATGCAAATCAATGCCTAGTGAAAATACCTATAGAAAATGCCTACTTTTCCTTTTTCGAATCTTCATCTTACATTACATTCACGAATTTTAGTACTAATATATGTAATATTTTAAATAGGCGCTTTAATTATTTCACGTTTCTATTGAAGGTAATACTATTTACATTAAGCTATAATACAGAAAAGAATTTAATTTAATTTAAGGTCATACAAAACTCTGAAAATTTGGCATTTACATACTCAACTTCAATCCCATGGATATTGTATTGAAGTTCGTAAGCATTTATGGATACATAGCTTATGTATAAACATGAATGAGTTGGAATTGTATCGACAGCATAGTAGCCTAGAAATAAATTAGCTTCTTGAAACCACTATCACCCGATATTTGAAGAGGCTTCTGCAAAACAGACATAAATGCATCAACCCTTATATCCATTCGAATCAAAACTCTGCACTTATATCTTAAATAGTATGGCCAACTTATATTAAAACGTTAGCAAATCTATCTTTTACATGTAGTCTTAGTTGCAATGATGGAAGATAACGGTAACGTTAATTGTACTGTAGTGACTATGAAATCGCATCACACCACACAATTTCAACTTTGATTGGCGTTGATGCGTATGCCTTTTTAAAAGAGTTTTTGTCATTTTTATGACTTTAGTTTAAATGAGTCTGAGTAAATTTAAATAGCAACGCAGGTCTGAATAATGAGATCAAACTTCACTTATTTCTGTGTATTAAACCTCTGCAGGGGTTTAATCTATTCCCGGAATACCTTCTAAGTATTTTATAACAGAAATGTATAATTCCTCAGGTAGCAGGTATCCTTTGACGTCATTGCACTGATTTTATCGTGGTATTCACGCTATGCTGTACAGCGAGATAAATCGGTGCTAAGAAGTATATATAGTTATATTATATATAGGTATTACCACTATATTTGGTAATACACAGCTGAGAAAATCTGGAAATCAGAATAAGAACAAAGCTCATTGGACTCATCCAAAACCATGGATGAACAGTCAGACAGTGACACCCGATGCTTTCTCCTAGATACCAAATAGAGTTTCATACTATCGAAGTAAATCTCACAAAAGGTATTCTTGCTAACTGTACCGTGTTTGCACGCCAGTTATGTAAGACATTATGTAACAATCGCTCTCTCCACATATTCAATGCAAACATGAACTTTTTCTACGTTTCTTATTCATCTTAAACAGCAACTCATATTATTTGCAACTTTTATTATACTGCCCTACGGGAACGTACATTAAGCAAGATTCGAGAATAAAATTGAAATGATAAAAATTCTGAAAATAGCTTGGGTGTAAATTACTTAAACTGGTCATCGACAGTTTATTAATACTCGGCTCATACATTGGACGGTTAAAATGGGGATATTTTTGCCTAAGAAGGCATCTATGTTTACAACCTCGACCTTGGAGATCAAAATAAGTGGTTTGACCTTTTGATATCTTCGTTATAAATAGATCAAATGTCTACTTGCTGCAGGACGCGACTTCTTTACTAGGTATCAAAAACCGTTGATATTTTTGTACTGCTTTTACGTAGCCTTTTTGATTAGATTATGTATTTTATTCTGCCTCGCCAAGTAAATCAATTCCTGAAACAATCTGTACCAGGTAGGATAAGAATTTACCTCAGATTATCATTCCTCTGTGAAGAATTAGAGAAATGATCATAAGTGCATTATCTTTTATATACAAATATAATATTTCCTGTTGATAAGATACAATTGCCTCGCAATCGTCTCGTATTTTAAACCGCTTTTAAGCTAATCGTATTCTTTCTTCAATTTCCCATTTAAAATTAAAATTTTACTTACAGTTTCATTGTACTCCCTGTCAGTACGCGTAATATTTTATATTAATTTTCCTTTTTCAAATTAAGTAAAACGTCTATTCGTGCCATTTTGAAAGTAACTTTCAATTGACACTATAAGGCAAGAGATAGTGTTGCCATTAAATTGTGCCGATATCATTACATATCCAAGACAGTGGCTGTTTTCCTTCACCTGCCAATTGTCGGGTATTATAAAATAGAAATGCATGTTTTCTTGGGTAACAGAGGTATCTTTTGACGTCATTGCTCTGATTTGCATTATATTTTTAGTCTAGGTATGTTATGCTGCATCGTCTAGTAAATCAGTACAAGGAACTGCATGCATACCTGATATGCACTGTGCCAAATATGTTTTAGTTATTCACACCTGTACAAATCTATGCCGATACAGATAGGAATAAAAACAAACTTCAGATAGAATTCATAAACACGACTTATGTATACCTGCTTTATCTTAAAGTTTAACTTTTCCTACTAATTTTATCCAGTCTTTGTAGTGTGAGTATGTATTTTCTGCTCTTATCACCTAATAAATCAGTTCTAGGAAGTCCATTCTACTTTTGCTGTTGTAGTTTTCAATGGGTAGTTCAAAGTGGGGAAAGGACAAGCTTCAAATTACTGTTCACCCATAGAAACAATTATAGAAATGATCACTCGATGCGGAAATAGAATTTCACACTATCCGCACAAAGTGAAATCGGTTCTCAAACATTTCCACTCGGATTTATGTTTTTGTATTTGTAGAATTGTTACATGACATATTGTGGTTAACATCATTTTTATCTACATTCTAAACAATATGCATAGTAATGAATTTCGCTCAGATAGACACTTTTCCTTAATCCAGTTTTATCTTAAATGGCTTAAACATCTTTCGGGATGATTTTCATTGCAAAATATACCCTTTGCAAGTTAGTATTCACTTATAGATTCTATAGTAAAGAATGAAAAAGAAATGGTTAGAATTTAAGATGTATTTGGATTTTAATTGTTTTTATTATATAATATGCTTGGCTATTGCTGTATCTAGAAATGGATAGGATAGAGACATAAACAAATTGGTATAAATCCTGGCTTCTACGGAACAGGAGAATTTTGGATGAAGGAGAAAGTCTTGAGAAAATATTGACCTTTATTGAACTTGTTTGATAGCTAGAAAATGTTGGTTTGAGGTTTAGTCTTGAAACTGGTTTAGTTGAGTGTGAGACAGATTTATGTGGTTGGGTAGTAGAAAGTGAGAGGAGTTCTGTGGATGGTTGGATGTTGGTAATAGACGTGGACAGTAAGGTTGAAGCCTGAGGGGGAGTAAGCTTGCATCATCGGTTATTTCCACATTAACATTGATTCTGTTCGGACAGTAAGTAGTCCATCGAATCCACTCCACCTACTTATTGTTATAAATATCGGAAGACAGGAGTATATAGCTGGATTTTCTCTTCTGTGGCCATAGACAGTGGTAGAAAGAGAAAAGAGGGATAATAAAAATAACAATGCGACTAATGCTTTTATAAAACTAAATTCAATTTGGCTGTCTACAGACGAATCTCTATATTTTGTTTTATTATGTCTTGGTTGCTACATTTCACGTGCATTATGTACATAGAGTGTCTATATTGCTGTTATGGGTTGAGGAAGGCGAGTAAGGAGTAAAATTGAAATAGTCCGGCCAGTTTTTGGAATTAGTTGCCTGAGCAGACTGAACTGGATTATTGTAAGAAGGAGTGGAAGCCGATTAGGATTATCTGTCTGTAAAGAGGGGAGAAGTCAAGTCTGCTCATCTGGAGAGACTCTCTTCGTTCTGACTTCATTCCACCCGCCGTGTCTTCCTTCTATGGATTTATTTCCCACATGTGTTGGTTTAGCGCTTTATTAGGCTACAACCTAAACCTCACAATGAAATGGACTTTTCCCTATTATTACAGTAAAATGAATTGCTTTTACCAATCTATTCGACAATTCCGTAGTCCTCAAGTCAGCAGTAGTGAACTTTGCTCAAATGAACTATGTATACATTAATACCAAACTCCACTCACATTTTCTCCGTCCCCCATTCATTTCTTTCTTCCACACTCTACTTTCATTCCAATATTCTCACAACTTCTTTCTACGTCACCCAAACTTGCACTATCTTATGCACACACTATTTTTAAGTCCAACAATCCATCAATTGGTCACTCTTTTAAAGTACTCATCCTTCTCTTGTCAAAACCTACTAAACTAATCATACAAATCCCCCCTGGCTGATAATATATCATAATTTTCTATTTTATTAGATTCGAACAACACTAGCCAAGAAAAGTCTTTTATTTTTTATTGCAAATATGGTTATTAACTTAGGACCTTTATTAATCGGGTTCCCCATCCTTGTGTGAACAAAATACTACATTATGCAATCAGGTAGTGAAATATCCCACTGTATGAGCAAATAAAATCAGCGTAAATGTTGATGTACATCTTGTATCTGTGTGCGTTCGTATCCAAGTCAAACAAAGACTTTCAAAGATTTGAGCTATGACAAGTAGGGTAAAAGTGCTACAAACAGATTTAGAAAAACCCTTTCAATCTACAGTCTAAACTTACGATACAAAGGACACTCCATATCCTAAGTGCAGATTACATTTATAATGCTTTGTGTAGCTATACAAAGAATTTATATTGTTCACTCCATCCTTAAATCTTGAAAAATTACTTAGCTTCACTTCAAAAATATAGTATTGTGCTGTAGAATCTGTGAACCTTTCATAAACTCATATTTTGCTTTTGTATTGTTATGAAACACGATATTTTGCTACAGATGGGGTATAAAATCCTCCGTGTACAATATTCCGGGTTCTTTACTGTGTAGTTTTAGTAAGACTACAAAAACATTTATAGTTCTTTTCAAAATAACATAGGAAGGTGGATTATTGTGAAAGCTAGACCAGACGCTACATTTTAGGGCTTATAAGCTTAATTTAGGTGGTAGTTTAATTTTCCAGAGATGAGACCCTTAAGCAAGACAGTAATATATTTACAATACATACGTAAATACAGCATGCACAATCGGGATTTGTAGAACATTCTATAGGTACTTGGATTTCCTTTGCAGGAACATGATCACTGTGTTGCATTATTTTGCAGGCGCTTGGCTTTCTAGCCCAGCAAGGACATCGGAAAAGAATAACGCATATTGCTGTTGGCTTTTAATAATAAGGTCCATGAAGTGAGTCATCGTGCAAAGTTTCTCGTAAAATCCGTCGGAGTGATGCAGACTACTTGAGTCTGGCTCCTGATGGGACATTCGGTTTCCAATCTCTCGTTTCACGACGACAACCTCATTACTTTACGTTCTCAGCTCTGCTCACACTCAACTCTCATCTGGAGATAATTGGCTTGGCCACTCATTCAGAAAAACCTTGATGGATTCACTTTTACCACTACTGCTACAAAACCATAACTCTGCACAACATGGGATTATGTACACTGTACGCACATTAACATTGGCTCGAAAATTAATAGATATTTCTGTAGCTATACACCAATTCTTCTTCGTACACATAAATGTGAACACTCATAGAAATGCTAGAAACCCCAACTCAACTTTAATGGGTATCTAGTGCATTGTAGGTGATGAATTACATCGATTTTTATTGGTAGTGTTTTGTATTACGTCTTCTAATGCCTTTATGGATACCGAGGTGGAAGTAAATATAATGTCATTTGTCGCATTATCTTTAAAAAATAGAAATGGTAGTAATACTAGTAACCATTATTAGATTAACGGTAAGTTTTAGTTTAAAATGAAAGATTTCTACAGTGAGTCACTAACAATAAATAATTTATGGTATTTTTTTCATTCAATTTGACTCTAGATTTAGATTCTTCTGTATATTATTCTGGACAACTATAATTTGATTTATTAGTTTTGCTCTGTGTGATGTAGAATGTTGTAGAGTTTTACGAATTTGGGTTTAATGTACAATTCTTAGAATTGTAAAATGAGCATATGAGTGCAATAAACATTATTGACGTTTACTAAAATGATTTGTGAATGAGAGGTCAGCTTGAAATTTCAAGATTCAAAATTGATTCAATTTGTAAAAGAAAAGGAATTCCTAATCAGTAGCCTTCAGCCTCTCTCATCGCCTTACTCTCTCCACTTGAGAAAATACTTATTGTCAGCTCATTTTTTAAAGAAAAGCACTGAGTTCTGTCTTTTCGAAGGGAAACGTGCTATGGATTGAATATATTCGCATCATGTTTGGTTACATAGGAATCTTCTTAAATTCCATTGCAACTGAAAGACTATCTTATGGAATACATCCATTGGAATAATGTACTCTTGCAGATTTGTCAGTTTCTTCGACCATGTCTATCTCGAAGCTGCATTTCTGCAGTCATGAGTCATGACTCATTCGTAATACAATTTACAATGCGGGGCAAACGATTCTCTCAACTTTCCGTCAAGCTTGATTCATGTACATTCCATATCATTTAACACCAATTCTGTTGTAAATATGAACCAATAACCTAAGATTAATTCTTAATATCAACAACGGTGTTCTTGATTAAGATTGTAATAATTTGACCTTATAAGCTCATAAAAATCCTGTTGCTAATTTCTATATAAAAAGTATTTTTCGTTTTTTAAAAAATTTTCGTTCTGTGCGAAAATTAGCATTTTATAAAGGAGGGAAATTATAAATTATAATGAACTTATTCTTTGTGGTTTTCTTTTCTTGTTTGAATTTAGATACTTATTCTTTACAATTAATATTGTGCTCACTCTACGTTTACTTAATAAAATACTATAAATCTGGATTTTATACTATGCTTTTAGCTCCTTGCAGTAGTACTAATGTGAATACGATTTTCGTACGTTATAAACATGTGGAACACTGACAACTGTGTGTGCAAGTAGACCTCACACCATTTTGATACCCTGAGAAACTTTCATTTCAACAAATCGGTAGTACTTCAAGAACTCAAAAGATGAAATAATATAATGCAATTTATATCTGTATCAAAATTAAGTGCTCGTCTCAGTTTCGTGAATTCTCATTTAAGAACAATATATTAATTTCAACGCAGTACCCCTCAAGTTGCACCAATTTATAATTGTGTCATGTTTCTCTTCTTTCTCCAATTACACAATGCTTTTGGTAAAGAATGCATAGCTTCAAGTTACCACTGAAACAAAAATATTCAATAATGACATCTTCAAATTAATATATCAAAATTGTAATTACTACGTTACCATTTCTATGAAAATCTTGGGAGTCTTTTATATTTCTTTTGCAATTCTGAGTGATTAGAATATGTATCAGATAATATGAACTTCGCACGGTTTCAAATGAGTAATTCGAATGTTCTTTTTTCTCTAATACAGGATTAAGCAGTGTACCAAAATTACAATGCATGACTTTATTGTTGTTCATCATGAAATGGGTCACATTGAATACTTCCTTCAATACATGGATCAACCGATCACATATCGTGATGGAGCTAACCCAGGTATTTATTTTATATTATTTGCCAATTATGATTAAGTGGCTATAGGTGGGTTTTATGTAGCAAACCAATTCACAAATTGCATACAGTCCTATGCCATTGTAGTATCCACTATAAGATTTTGTCAACGATGCAGTTAACACAGCAAGGAAGGATTACGTAGTGGAATTAGCAAAAAACACGAGGCACCTGAAATCGTATTATCATTAGCTAGCTGAATCGAGAACAACGTTTCCAGCAGCCAAAGATCTTACACGTGTCCATTTTAATTTTCCAACAGAAAACTTTGCATTAAATGACGAAACATGAATCTTCATACCAAAAAGGGAACAAAGACATTACTTATTTTGATGTCTTGAGTTTTTGAGGAAAAATAATTGAGAAAAGACTTTATAAAATACAACACTCAAAAGTTGAATTATATGAATCATGATTTAACTGCAATTACACGAGTAATAATGTTTATTAATTGCACATTTATAAATCAGAGAACAATTAGTAACAATAAAGAATGTATATAATTGTGTTTATTACGCAATGGAGAAGTGCAGTAGTAGTTTTTCCAATTATTACTGCTGAGGAGGAAATTGTATACTATAACGTTGTTCTCAGTATATTCCTATAATGAAAGCGTATGCCCATGTAAAAAACATACATATGCATCCAAATTCTCTAGAATGGTATTACTAATACTGAAATCCATAACTACAAAGTACTTTATAAGTTAGTTTTTCAAAAACTCAACAATTTAGTCAGAATATGATGTTGATAACAAATACCTAGACACGGATAGAATACAAAACTGTAAGGCACAATATTATATTTCGTTCATGGAAAAAGTTTTAGCTCATTGGCAGAAACGAAGACAGTTTTACTGATTCTCGGCACGAGGTCTCATCAGCTCTGTGGGAATATTTCCACGGAGGCTTCGGAATGTATTTCTCAGTCTGATTCCTCCGCTGTAGTTTTCCATTACTCATCAAATCCTATAATTTGAATTAATATCAAAGTTAGATCATATCAACAGTAAATGGCATGTGATATTTAATAGTTGTAACAGAGTTTACATTTATTTTCCTTTACAAATGTTACTGTTAACATTACAGTGAGCTTCAAATTTTAGACAAATTATCTTGAGTTTGCAGTTAAGGAAGTATTAATCGATGTGTATTTGTATTTACAAAATTGCAAATGATGATCTAAAGAAAAGGAGTTGGGAGTTTGTAAATTTATTATTTTATTACATTTGTGTGTTTGCTTATGGACTTTATGAAAATCCATCTGACTCGTCCTGTACTCTATCATATGGACACCGTATTTTGTTATAAAAAGGGAAACCTGGAAAAGACATACATTTGCATTGCTAACATCTTGAAGTGCTTCCATCTTGACGATCTGAAATTCCAAAGAATCAGATAAAATGAGGACATAATACTTTTAGCGTGATGTGATATCTGAATTTGCGTAGGAAATGAAATGAGAATTGAAGAAGTACAGCGAAGCATAATAAGATGTGGGAATTGATTTGATTACCATAAATATGGCCATTTAGATTTTAAAGTAGTGAACGAGAAAGGAGTACAAAAGAATGCTATCACGTAGAATGACGGTGGTGGAAAATTGGAAAAGCAGAGTGACATGTGTGGAAGGCCACAGTGTCCTGGTTTCTTTAAGGAATAAGAAAAGTTACGAGGAAGGTTTTCCAATGATGAACTGACAATACTTAGCACAATGGTGAATCCCCCTAACTGTAAAGTGAAATATAACGAAAGTTTTCTAAATTCCGTGTGATTCGTTGTGGGCGACAGGTTTTCACGAGGCTGTGGGCGACTTGCTAGCTTTGTCCGTGTCAACACCGAAACATTTGAAGAAAGTGGGCCTTTTAGAAGAATATGACGATGATAAGGCTTCCAATATCAACTACCTGTATTCACAGGCTTTGGACAAGGTTTGCTTTCTTTGTTGGTTCTCAATTTATTTCTCTCATAAGCAACTAATAAGTACGTGCTCCCAACAGATGAATCAACATCTTGATATTCCTTAAATTTTGTTCAGGCAAAACGTATTTTCTCCTAAATACCTAAATTCCTGAGAGTTCTCAAAAATTTATGCAATCCCATGAATGCATAAACAAACTGTTTAAACAATGTTTTAATTCTTCATGAGCTTTTGAGTAAACCCTCGCTTTCTACCGTTTCAGTAAAGAAATTGTTGGGACGCACGTAAAACTCAGATTATTAGATAAATATATTGGAGAAACATTATTATCTTAAATAGTATTGTTGCGCAAACTTACTCACCCAAACAATGTATCCTAAGACGCAGATTTATTGTACTATATTTAGAAAATTATTGAATTATATTATCCAGATTTCTCTGCTTTACGCCCTTTGACGTAACATTTTATAAAAAATGTTCGTATTTTTAGCTGATCCTTTTCATGCATGACTTCCTACCTATTGTTATGTTTAGTATGTATTACAGAATCCACCATGGGACATTTTATGTAGGCACTATGCATTGTAAACATAGAATCGAATTCTGTTCACATGCAGTGAAATCAACACTTGCCTTCCAGCCCTTTGACAAGGGAATATATCCGAAACATTTCAATGGAAAAGTCAAAATTATTTTTCCAAGCTTTAACTACTGGAGCGATTACTATGATTTCTTGATTTTCCATATTTAATAATGTAGTAGTATCTCAAATCGGACTAAAACTTCTGAAAAGTTGCAATTTAGCAGTTACATTTGTAATTTTCCAAATTAAGTAATAAATATTTTCTTTCCTGTCTAAAGGCAATTTCCTATTTCTTTGTTTGTAAAACATCAGTATTTAATGCTTTTGTTAAATCTCAAAGAAAATTTCCTTCTATAAATCATGAGTATTATGTTCCGAAATTAAGCATTTAGTTTGGTACAGTTTTAAACATTCTTCTTATGATTTCTCACATGACGTAATTGTATTTTGATTTTTCGATAGGTTGCCTTCATTCCTTCAGCCCTGGTAATTGAACAATGGAGGTGGGACATTTTCCAAGGAAAAATTAATCAGAGTCAGTACAATTGTCACTGGTGGAAGCTAAGGTAAATAATCTACCTATAATATAATTCTGGTAAGCGAGGAATATTTTTTTAAAAGCTATGCCATGCCTAGACGGAGAACACAGGGTGTAATTTATTACATCAACTTTATTTTCAAAAGAAAGTAGAATTGTTAAATAAAAGGATTTTATGAAATGAGAAATTGATAAAGAATAAAAAAGTAGCTCAAATGGCAGAGGTATTTGACTTTAGGGCCAATGAATTAAGAAATCCATTAACTTATAATTCATAGAAATTAGAAATTAATTAGTATGTAGGAAGAATGTGGGTAGTTTTTTTTATTGACCATCTGCTGCAACCAATTCACAAACAAACAAACATTTGCTGACTATTGTTGTTGTTTTTTCTCAGGTCAGATCTCCAAGGCGTGCGTCCTCCAAAGACAAGAAAGTCGACTGATTTTGATGCAGGAGCAAAATATCATGTGCCAGCAAATACTCCTTACATTAGGTAATATGTCAACAATGATGACAAAAAAATATTGTTTTATTTCTGCATGAAAATAGTGGAAATATTATTTTTTAAATAATGTGCTGCGTTTTTGTGGTACATTTTATTCACGCGAACAAATCATTTCTGTTAGAATAAACTATAATTTTGTATAGATATTTCGTGAGTGGTGTCATACAATATCAATTCCACAAGGCTTTATGCATTGCTGCTGGTGAGTACGATCCGCAAAACGCAGAAGCCAATCCTCTGCATAAATGTGATATTTATCAAAGTGCTGCTGCTGGAAACAAATTAAGGTGAGTTTATGACACATTTCATGTAAATGTTAGCCAATCATTCTGCAAAACATTTGATACTCCTTCGTATAAGGTGTTAATTACTTCGTGATTCAAGTATGTTAATACTAACAGGGCTTTCATGTCTACCTAACAATATTCTCATTTACCTTTTTTGACAAATATACACATTTTCTAACTAATACAACTTTTAGCAAATAGGTTGTGGTCATCTCATAGCATATTCCATTGTCAACAAAATAATATTATTTTCTTAACAATGGAATGCTTAATTTATGTCAAAAAGAATGGGAAATGCTATTATTATATGATACAATTCGTAAGATATTTTTTCTGCGTGCATATAATACATCCTTTAGCGCAGTGAATAAGTTGCACTCGTTTATGGGAACACTGGTTTGTGCATTCTAGGGAGATTTGAACAACTTTCATAGCCCATTAGCCAGATATCTACATTGAAGTAATAATACGGAAAAATAGGAAGAGGAGAAAGGAAAAGAGAAAGCATTACAATGGAAAGTCCCGTGAGGCAAGGAAAACAAGGGAGACAAAGTCTATAGAACTGTGTGCATAAGTAAATATTTAGTATTTTGCAAAGAAAATGCTTCCGCAGAGCTGGGATAGGGAAATATTGTGAAAAGTCAACTTTTTCGGTTGCGATGTTGAAACTGGAAATTAGGGAAGGGATGAGTCTGTAGGAAATTGAGAATGATAAAGCACAGAGGAAAACACCATGTGTCATTTCTCATTTCAGATTATCAGTTGGGAAAACTCATTAAGTTGACTCAATGTTTTCACTTTACTCTACAGTGTAAAACCATTATTAGCCAACTAGGTTGTTTGCTAATGATTTTTTCTATCCCAACTCACTTTAAATTGTGCAGAAACTTTGCTTCTATGCAATTACATGTTGTACCTGTCTATGAATTTCTTCCTTCCTACAGTTCCTTTATTCTACTTCTTCAAATGTAATAAGTAAGATTTATTCCTCGGTTTGCAATGCAACTTTACACCAAAAGCTGCATTTCCCTTACCTAAAATCATACAACTTGAGAACATAAGTATTTGACTAATTAAGATTTGCTATACAGTAAACAAACTCTTTTTTCTTCAAAAATATTCATTTCAGCGTCAGGGAACAAAGAAATTTATGCATAATGCAGCGTTTCCATTAAAGTTTCAGCGGCTCCAGTTACCAACTAGTTGACTAGATTACCAACAAGGCGCTTGCTCACTTATTAACTATTTTTCCTTTAAGCGAATTTTAATGCTGTGTACTTTTTGCTAATAAGCTCGAATAAACAAGATGGGAATGCCGTGTAGGCGTGTTTGTATTCTTTTGTTTTCTTTGTGTTTCAGCGTAATTAACACTATTGGAGTGGGTTGAAAACAAATAATTTATATGATTAGCAGGTAACAAATACTTTTGCAACGACATTAATACTACCCCTTCCCAAATATTAAATTAATTAAGTATTATTTACTCGCACTACTAGTTTTCGGAAATTAGCTGATTAATTCTTTTACACAATTTTTGAACATGTAGGGATATTTAAGCCTGCTTCATTTATCGTTGCATATAGAAACTTATTTTTGTGATTTGTTGGTACAGAACGCAAGGAAAACAAAATAAACACATAATCAATGATACAGTTTTGTTGTTCATGTCATAAATAATCCGGTATACAATGTTTCTCGTAAGATAGAATATTTTACTCACACCCCCAGCATAAAATGGGATAAATTGATGTGTTACTTAAGCTCATTAAAATCATCAGACATCGTCCATACTGGAAATTTCTGGAAATTATCATTGAAGACTTGTATAACCCCCATTAAGTGATGGCATGGTGAAAGAAAATGGTACATATGGATACCACTTCAATAATATTGCGTCTTCATGGTGTTTAAGTGCATGAAATAAAGCACGAGATGATGCGATGCCAAGCAAAGTCTAGTGTCCTCACCTCACCTCATCTTCAATAGATAGTTGCAAAAATGGTAGAGTCCATTTTCGAGGTTTTTCTGCGTTGTTCGAACTTGGAACATGGAATATCCTGTTTGTACCTTGTTATTTGATGCTATTTTCCCTCAAGTTGACTTCTGCAGCTCACCCCATGTGTTAAGCATGGCTTTTTGTTGAACTCCAGTAGAAAGTAGTAGGTGATGTTGCTGATACATTATTTTTCAGTTGCTTGTTTGTGTAACAGAAACCTGACTAGCCCTTAGTGGTTGTAATGCAATATCTAAATACGCAAAATCCAATACTATAAACATTATGTAAGCCCTTAGGAAGAAATGTCGAAATAGCTCTGAAACAGATGAGTTAAGTAACACTTTTAGGTAAAATATCATTTCATAAGTATGATTTTATTGACAGTGCTATGCTGAAACTGGGTTCATCTCGCCCCTGGGTTGATGCAATGGAACAAATTACAGGCCAACGTTATATGGATGCTTCACCTCTAATGGAATATTTTAAACCATTGTACGATTGGCTGAAGGAAGAAAACATGAAGCATAATGAAACCGTAGGCTGGAAGGAAAGTGGTAAGAAAAAATTAGATGTCTTTGCTTATGCCTATCTCCATGGTCGTGGAATCGACAAATAATTGAAAGAGAAGAAATGAAGGCATACGTATTAAAGGATATGAAATACTACATATTTAGGTGTAGATAGTGTTGTAAGCCTCCGAAAGTCGGAATTATCTGCTAAAGTTTACTATTCAATGGGAGGTAAACTCGTTTTCTCCGTAAGTTTTATCTTTGCTATTTTTAGCACAAAAATACAAAGGAGGAATAAAATTCACTGAAGAGTCACCCTATTTTTAATACCGAGATATTAAAGGTTTTGTATAGAGATTTCTGTTTGTGGCTTTGAAAACTTTAGGCGCTAATGTGCTTTGTGCATCCATGCAGAATAATTTGCTCGTAAACTTATGATTAGTCGTAGAATCTTGGGCCAAATATAGATAAGAAAATATCTCGGATGTCATATGGTTTAAAGTCTTCACCATTCAAGGTCCTATGTAAATTGGCGAAATTCAGCTAAAATCGTACGTAGAATGAAGTATAAATAGAATAGAATTGAATAAAGAACGGTATAGGTTTGTTTCAAGATATGCCGGGTAGCAACAGTCCTATACAGGTAGGCTGATAGTGAAAGCAATAAAATAAAGTAAATTTCATTTTGATTCAGAACCTGAGATTTTTGAACCAAAGCTGTGTGCCAATAGTCTCAGTTAAAACACACCTTTTGGAAACAATCACACTTGAAAGCAATGAATTAATTTTTTTCACATTCAGTATCAGCATACCTGTAAAGGGATTGTTGGTACGCTGCGTACCTTGGGTTTGTTTTACTATGGGTTTGTATTACTATGACAAGTAATACAATATTAAAGAGACTTTTTGTCTTTTAAAGGTATAATCAAATTGTATTTTGTTACTTCCTATTTATTTACGGTTCCTATATGTCTAGCATTGTAATTCATATGACAGTCATCTAAAAATAATTCTGAATGAAACTGTACAAAGTGTCAAATGCATTGGTATAGACGAAAATGTTTAGAGTATGGAGACAACTTTACTCAAGATGAGTTAAAACTTACATTTGGCAATAGATACTACTGGGGAAAGTAAGACAACATCTTTGTACTATTTACTAACACATATGATTCGATATAATATGAATGTAGCAAAAAATAGTATGACATGAAACAAGTCCCAGATAGGCACAAGTATACCGAATTTAGTGTAGGAAAGCGAATAGAGTATTGGTATTAGGTGTGCCTTTTGATAACTCTAGGGTCTAATGTTATTAAAAGATTTGGCATAAGGGTGAGATTGAGTTTATAGAAATCGACCTACTTGTAGACTGACGTTCTTGGTTGGGGGATTAGGGTCTCAGTCTCACGGCCTGGGCTAGAATCAGCTTATGCTTTTCCCAAGCGTCTTCAAAAATTTAATTTGACTTTCTAATTTTATGATTTCTCGCATTTCACTATTTTCTGATTTCCCTTCTTTCCTTTAACGCAGACGAGCCCATGTGTATATCTGATGACTAAATGGGAATCTCACACGGCTTACTCAAATTCAGTTAAAAGAAGGCAAACTGAACGTTCAGATAAAGTAAGTACAAAACCAACCTAACTAAAACATTTTCCACCACTGATGTGCTTTCCTCTAAGGAATCAAAAAATAAGCATAGTGAATACCGAAAAATATAGTGCCCAACAAACACCAGTTGGAACATAATGCTAAACGGACTTGCAATTTACAGGCATACTAATAGGGAAGTCCGTATCTTCCTAAATGAGAATGTAAAGTACAAATCGGGAACATAGAAAAACATGAAAACATGAAAATCACATACTTACTTCTGGGTGGTCAGCATTAGTAAAATCACTTACTATGGAAAGTGCTAGAATAAATTTCCCTTTATTGTACTGTTATCATAATTTTAGTAGCAGACCACCCTACGCCAACTATGTTAAAGTAATGGTTCAACATGGGTGGTCTAGCGCTCAAGTTAAGATAACAGGACAGTAAAAGTGGTTGAGAAAGGTTGTATCTTCATTTTCGGACACAAGTTTATATTAAGTACTGAAGTTGCAATTTAGAACTTAAAAAATAGAGTCAGAACACAAGTCATAAAAAATAGTGCAAGTATTTAATGATTTATTTCTATTTGCACCACAGAAAGTGTCAAAACTAGAAACTAAACACAATTGAAAATACACTAATATTATTTGTTGAAATTGAAAGTTGCAAAAGAAAACAAGATAGCATTCTAGGTTTTGCAAATTAGAGAATTGTGGACAACTAGGAATAAACTGGAGTGAATTGAAGAACTTGTGGCTTATTGTTTGAAACATGGGATATAGCTATTTATGATTTAAGTATAATTATGAAACAAATTCTATGAGTATTCTAATTTTTCTTTGCAGCATTTACTTTGAAATTCTCAAGACAATGGACTGAACTGTATTTTTAGTCTACTCACCTAAATATTAAAGCGTTCTTTTCAAATAACATGACAAAGTGTTTTTTATTATGACACTGCGTTCAAGTAATTACCTTCAATTTACATTATTCCTTTCGTAATTCTTAACATTAATCCCTTTGTGAAAGTTTCTATAGTTTAATGATTGTTTTAAGCCAATAAATCCTTTTATTTGCTATTTATACTAAATAACACATATTTTGGAAACATTTGCGTTGTAGGCTCTATTGCTCAGATTTTGCAACGTATGGTCAAAACACTTTATTATTCAATAGGAATTTTTTGTTTTAATGTGAAGTAAAAAGTGCACATCTGAAGTAAATTCTCTTTTATACCTGCTGGTGTTGAACATTACACTTTAAGAAGTAATACGTATTAAAGGGATATTTAAGTTGACATGATGCGTTTTGGGAACTATAAAATATTATATTAGTAGTACGTAAGTATAATTATTATACATTTTTTGTGACTATGTGAAGAAATCTCATTTGAACATTTGAATAAAAACCATTCGACATTGTATTTACTTTGAGCTATATTACGGGTAAGAATTTTTTTTTAAAACGTAGCAGAGCATTTATGATCCTATCGGTTGACAACTTTAAATAGGAAGAGTAAAGACTCAGGTTTATGATTCCGTTTATTTATTTCGACCACATTTCATTGTAAGCAAATGCTGAAAGACTTAAATAGTGCAGGATTAAGTCACTCAAAAGGCAAATTACGTATTTGAGATGAAATTACGATTCCGTGAACGTGGATAAAAATGGAAATCCGAAACAGTACACATGACACTTGATGCATTAAGTATTTATCAATATGTAACGCTAACTCATCTCAATAAAAATGCAATTGCCTTCGTGTATCCGAAAGAGAAGAAATGTCAATTTATGTATTAGTTGCAGAGTATAAAAGTATTTTTCCTCTCATGCAATCCACAGCTGGTATAACACTGTAACTGTCTATAGTATTTGTACCGTACAGCTGAAAGATGTTAGAAGGAAATCTATTTGAGGCATAAAGTGGTATTACATACATAACACTTTTACAGCGTATAGATATTGCAACTTACTATCTATCCGTTCTATTTACCTACTATATATCTTTTCTTACTCATGTGTACCTTTCCTGCTGAAGTATTTGTATTGTACACTTGCGGTGGCATTTTGTGCAATGGTTGTTAGTGTATTGTCGTTTGAAATTGCTCCGGGTGGCGTTTCTTATCTTGTACTTTCACCTTCTTTTCGTATTCAATTCAAAATCCATATCCACATTCTCTGCCCTCGAAATCTTTTCAAATAAATCTATTTTCGGAGAGAACTTCTCTTGCCTAGGGAGAAAGGATGAGTTTACATCAATCCCCATATTCTTACTAACTGGAGTTACTAATGTCAACCCGACTTACTCGCTGATTCTCCTTCCTAACTCTGTATAGTATCGTAGAACATATCTCACCTGATTCCTTAGAAGAAACCGTAAGCTGCAATGTCTTTATTTTCCTGCCTCCTATAATATATCCTTTAGTTTCCGGATTCTTTGTCTATGCTGTCCCGCATTTCTTATGTAAAAGGTCTAACCCCTAATGTATTTCAGTGCAATATCATAATGTTTCGTACTGCAATTAGAAAGGTCTACTGCACTATTTAGTCAAATGACATAAATTCTATTAGACAATAAACCATTAGAGATACGTGTTGCATACCGTCGTGGGAGTATACGTACATTTAACGAAAATATGACTTTTAGTATTATATTTAAAAATATTTTATGCAATTGCATTGTATTGAATTTCATTCAAGCAAATACTTCAGCATTTCAAATGTTGTTCTCCGTAAGTTGAGAAACGAAATATAAATTATTTCTATATATTAACTACCCAAATGTCGTTATCCCAAATTAAATTTGAGACAATTTTAAAAGTATGTACCTCTACAAATATGATTCTTAGCAATGCTATGTATTTTATATTGCATTTTCATTTTAGCTGTGGCGAAGAATTTTGCAAGACCATCTTTCGTGGGGTTACCAACCTAATGTAATGTACATTAAAAATGAACGGATTTATGTGGAATTATTAGAGGAACGGTTTTGGAATTCAATTGTTTTTGATTAACACGACGAAAGATGTAATTAAAATTAGTACTTTTAACCAAAAGAATATGTAATTTTGATTCCCAATTTTCCCTAGACAAATATATCATTCACTGGTATTTTAGCATTAATAAGTGATACTAAAGAGTTCAAGTTTAAACTAATTATCTCAATCCGTTCGCGAATTATCGCCTAGACAAACAAATAGACCGTCACGGAAATTACCACAAAATATCTCCCATAATTAATAAGGAATTATCAGGCCAGAATGCCAGCAGGCGAGCAGTCTTCGTCTTGTGTTGATATTTTATAACCCTTAGCTTTCTCTTCTCGGGATTGTACAGTGAGAGCCGCTACAAAGTTTACATGGGACTACTAGTGTATAAGAAAGTACATGTGTAAGTATGCTGCTTTATTCATATCCGCTCCACCTGTACACCTCATGAAATTTTCTCGTTCTAAATGCTTATTTGTTATTAATTAATTATGCATCAAATTGTGAATTTCCTTGTTTTCGTAACCATAATGCAGCTGACAATTGCCGAGCGAACTGAAATAATCAGGTTAAGTGGACAGTTGTCGTACAGGAAAACTGCACAAGAGTTCAATCGAAATCATCCTGGAAGACAGAAGACATCTGGTTTCAACAGGACGGCGCTCCGCCACATTTTGCTTATCAAGTTAGAGATTGGCTTGATGACACATTTCCACATTGGATCGGGAGAAGAGGAAGTGTTGAGTGGCCTGCAAGGTCACCTGACCTTGCTCCTCTTGACTTTTTTGTTTGGGGCCACCTGAAATCACAAGTCTTCCGAACAAGACCGGAAAATCTTGACCAACTGAAAGAGAGGATTGTGGAATGCTGCAATAATATTACACCAGAAATGTTGGCTAACACTCGGCGAACTTGGGATGAAAGATTGGACCTCTGTATTGCCACTGAAGGTGGTCATATTGAACAATTGTCAACTGCATTATGGTTACGAAAACAAGGAAATTCACAATTTGATGCATAATTAATTAATAACAAATAAGCATTTAGAACGAGAAAATTTCATGAGGTGTACAGGTGGAGCGGATATGAATAAAGCAGCATACTTACACATGTACTTTCTTATACACTAGTAGTCCCATGTAAACTTTGTAGCGGCTCTCACTGTATTTGAGGTTGCTCCGTTATTCCATGCGCATATAATAATACATGCATATGCATTAGGTGTTTGCATATATACAGCGAATAGATAACCAAAATGTGTACAAGCAACAAGCAACTCCTGAAGGAGCACAGCTAATAATATACCATGGAATATCATTATGCCTATAATACACTATCTAATTTTGGGAACTGCTTTTCAAGAGGATTTTTGCGATTGATAACAAGTTCTAAAGTAACGTAAATAATAGAAAACTTGCTTTGACAAAAGGTCTTTTATCCAAATGTAAATTGAGTTTTTCTATATGATGACTTTCTGGTACCTACATCTACAACTGTTTATATCCCATGTGCATCGTCTCACATCGTTTCGTAACACACAGGGGAACTCATAGCGTTTTAAACCCTTTTGGTTACAAATCCAATCATTTAACACAACTATACATGAAAAAAGGACATGTTTAAACATTCGATAAAATCGCAGTCAGTAATCACGGCAGTTCAAACTATTTCTCTAATTAAAGGAAAAATATAAAAGTAATAAATAATTTATTCACTTGAAGATCAAAAACATTTCTTAAATTTGACAAATGAAATTAACATCATTTTTAAACATTTTTAGATTGAAATGTTTTAAAGTATGTCTTTTATTCTTTTCAGCGTGTCCGATATGCGTTCCCAATACTTTACAAATTTGAATTTGTTAACAACTTAAAAATATTTCTAATAGTTAATGTAGACCCTATAAATGTGATTAATATTTAGTTCTGATGATACATTTTTGCCTGAGATCGATTTCGATATGTCAGACATCCCGCATGGAAGAATGTAACCTACATTTCTTATTTTGTGTATGTAGGTTTTCTCTCAACATTCTTCAACTTTCCATTTCATGATTTAAGATAACGTTGAAAATCGATTTCAAACCTTTCTTTTGTTGAAAATGATGCATTTGTAATGTTTGCTAAAAGTCTTTTTCAACTCGTCAAGCTCAATTTTTCGGAATAGGAAAATTGTATTTTTAATATTCTGAAACATTTCAAGATGCTTAACTTTTGATGCAGTGGCTGGTATGTCTCTTTTGCACTACAAGTATTGTAGCTGTCACATTTTCCATCAGCGCATCCTGTATCATATCCATTTAGTATACCAGAGTCAGGAAGGAATTATTTTTCTCTATAATAATTTAATTTTACTAAAGTAAGAAAGTAAAAATGCCTTAAAATAGAATTAGGAATTAAGCTTACTTTACAATCTCAATAGTTTCTAAATGATTGGAGTAAATTAAGGGAATTTATTCTGGCTTACTGACTTCATTCAGTAAACCTGCTACTTCTATCTCTAGCATCGTTTCTCCACTCAAACCAATTGAATCTCATCCTTTACTCGGTACATATACATTAAAGGTATAGATATTCCAAATTTTTGCATGCTTCCTATTCCTTTAATTGCTAACTTAGTCTCTCTTGAGAAATGCGGTTTTGCCACCAATTATTGAACGATTGAATAACATTTATTTGTGTAATGTTTTACAGTCTGATGTGAAGGAAGAGTAAGAATGCGATATTAAGTATAGAATATGGAAATTGTTGTGTAGAAATGCGGGATGTGGGTTTCTGTCTGTATAAGTGTGCATTAAAATATGGATACGAAAAGGCATTACGGAGGTAAGTAAGCCCCCAAAGCGTTTTCCTATATTTCCTTTTCAGGTTGTGAAGACTGTGGATAGAGTGTAATACGGATAAATTGCACTGTCAGTTCATTGAAAGAAAAGGTTGTGCTATCATAGAGAACAGTTGGTGTAATGAAATGGGAATGTAAAATGGAAGCATAAAGTTAGTCTAGTTGAGAGTTAACAAAACTGTGTGAGTGGAGATCCTTCATGTATTGTTTAAAGTTTTCCCCTGTGCAGAATCTCATTATTTGACACAGTTCATTTTGTATATTGCACTGTGAGGATTCATTTTGATATTGGTACGGAGTAACTTTTGACATGAGAATAAATGAGTATTCGATGCTTTGAATGATTAGACACTCAGAGTGACAGTTCTAATTCTAATGAGACATTCCTGAGTAACTTTCGACATCTGAAAAGACATTATGACAGCTATCCAATATAGAAAAATACAAGTGGAGAGGCTTAGCGTGGGCGAAAAAAGACAAATCTATTTGAAAGCACTAATATGCATTCCTACTGCCAAAATATACACTTATCTGCAGTGCTTAACCGGTAGAAGAGCAATGGCTATAGTTGCCACGGTAAGGTATTAAGGAATGATGTGCTTGCTCAATATTTGAAATGGCTTAGTGGGAATCAAATGATTTTTATGGAAATTAAGCTGCTACAGTCAAGTTTAGTTTAAGGAAGGACTCCATAATTGATACTACATCAAAGCGGAGTGATAAATGAATAGCTACAAAGACAAAGTATTATTACATAGGTATATCTTGGCTGTTGCAAGGAAAATAGATATTTCCTTTGTGACAAAGGAAAACATAAAGAAAGAAAAAGAGAAAGTATGGGCATGCAGGCTTGGAACTGAATGGGTGAAAGCAGAGGTGAAAGTGAAAGCAAAGAAGAATAAAACACCTAAGTAAGCGAAGAAAAAGGAAAGAAAAGAGAAAGTTTCTGACTTTAAGGCTAAGGTACTTTCTAGGTCACACTGGTTCACTTTTGACGCAGACGAGTATGGAATGCCGAAATGATCTCTAAACTAGTGAAAGTATTTTTCTGTATCTCCCCTGCCACCAATAGCTATTCCTCGCTTTAAATTCCCTAATTGCCTAATACCAAGTTAGTAAAATTAGTGCTCCTGTTGTAAATAAGCGGAGATCCCCTCCATTCCTAATACCTTAAAAATACTACAAGCAAGCCTTACAACCTCCTTGCCTTGAACAGACCCACTGCACATATTTCGCTTTGTTTGGCGCGGCAAATCCATAGAAAACGGTTTCATTCTTCTTTTCTGCTTTGACTCTGTTATAGGTACTAATATGAGTAGGTACATGTGTCTCTAGGTACACCTACGACACAACAGACTCCCTATAGCCCTTGCAGCATGAAACTAACATTATGCACGTTACTACATAAACTAGTCGATATTTAAGCCGGAGTGAGTCACAGTCATAGCCCAGAGTAAAGAACGGTATAAGATAAAGGGATAGGATCCGTTTCGTTTTGGGAGCAGAGTGGAAACCCGAAATCGGAATGAATGGAAGGCGCTGTGGTATTGCTGGCAGTCAAGTCAAATACTCAATGTGCTTTCACTGGCTTGTCGTCGTCGCTCGACATTCATAGTCACATATAGCACCACGGACTGATCTTGTCTCCCATAGACACATACGCCTTCCTCAGTGCGACTCCGTCTATACCAGTGCCTGAGTGTGTGTCCTGCTCTGCCCCACACTGCTTTCTCTCTCACAGCACTTTCTCCACCAGGAGAAAGCACAGCCACGCTACGAGTCTAGGGTAGGTGGGCCTTGTCTTCCTCCTATGCTCTCTCCATCTATGCCTCTATGCCTTCCTCCCACGCAGCTGCTTTTTTGGCACCGAGCCAGATTTCTCAGCCGACCAGTTTTATCATCTGTCACCCTCAGCTGCACACCACCCCAACCGACCGACCGTCGACGAGAATCCAACAATGTTTTATAAAACTACCAGAAGCAACCTCAGCCTTAACGCCCATCCGAGGACAGGACACAAAATCACTATACGCTCCAACTATAACTTCCGTCCCATAGCACTTTCAAATTATAGAGATTTACTCCCACCAAGCCTAGCTCCCTACTCCAACCGTTGCCCAACTTACCTATACGAGGTAAACACAAATCTATTACCCACACAGACACCACCCGCATACGCCAGGCAGAGCACACTTCCATCCAAAAACATAGCTACGCTCATGCCAGTCAACATTCTTATCAAAATATCTATAACTCCCCAAGAAACGCCACTGGCCATTTCCTACTCTGCCAAACGTCCATTTCTCCATCTAACCCACTTTCACTCTTACATCTAATACGTCTGCAGTCAGCAATCAATGTGCTACACGTGCATTTGTTTAAGGCACACTAAATCCTACAGTGCACTTTTAACTAACGACGAACACATCCTTGTTACAACAACGAGGCCTCAAATTCACAGAGGTTTCTCTTTCAAGTATGTCATAAATGTTTCAGAATACCTATCTACTATTTTTTCTTTACAGATCAGCTAATGCAGGAATACAAATAATCGATCTTCAGCCAAAGTGACTAATATCTTTTAATAATTTCCTCCCTCAAATGAAGCGATGCCGTACCGAGAATTTTGTCCTACAATTTATGCTCCACTCTGTCAAGTTATGACTTCAATTACAATTTCCGCAGATTTCCATTTAATCATTTATCGTATTGATATCAATCTTCAATTTACTTTTCCTAAGCAATTTCAATTATATGTGTCATACTATCAAACTTATTTGGTTTCCGGTGAGCTTAGCATATTCGATTATCATGTAGATATCTTAGTGTTCCAGACATCACTAATTTTACACCCAATTGGAGGTGTCTTGGGGCCATTACTGAATCAGTTGTATTTTTCGTTCAGTGCAATTTCTATGCACGAAAATTTATGGAAAGCAAATTCATCCTAATTACAAAAAACTAAATTGGATAAGAAAACTTTGATATTTTTTCAAAATTTTATATTTTTGAAATTTTTGATAGTTTTAAAAAATTTCTTGTTTATTTTACATCTGTTGCTAATAGTATATCCGTGCAAACCATTCCTGTATAAACTATTTGGCAAACAATAAAATACAGCGCTTTCAGAAAATATGTTTACTATTTCAATTGTAAAGCTTACACAAAAGTTATTTTAGCTATTCCTGGGTATATCCTTTTGTCAACTCCATCGTAATGAAAATACTTTCATCTGGGTAGGTTTTGGAATGGAATTGTTGGATAAAAGAAATAATTAAAGCTAACAAATATGGGTAATATGATAAAATATTTGAAATATGGAGAAGGTAGTTGTGACTGCGTGCTTTGTATGAATGCTTATGAGACTACTGCATTGTTGTTTGCACTCGAACTCCATTCCGTCTAGTACTTTCGTTTTTTTCAACTTATGAGATCAAACATATGTAATATAATGCATCTTTTACAGAGAAAGTCTTTCTTAACCTTCGCCTTGTAAAATACCTTTTCACACGTTACTTTATAGATTTTATGAAAATAGAGCGTTTACCGACAGACGTACTTGACAATCAAGGAGATTCTTAGCTGCTGATGCAATACAATCTGCCTTTATAAGCACTACAAAGAATTTCACATTTGCTTTTCCTACTGTTGACTTACTTAATCTTGACTCGGAAAATATAATTTAACTTAACCTAGGAAGGATCATTCACTTCTAGTACAGTTGATACATAAAAATTCACTTTTCTTATGGTCTTCAAAAGCATAAAATAGTAAATGTATTAGATCAAGTAAGAGAAAATATCGTTAAATTTACCAGGGAAGCTATAAGGCAAATATTTGTGTAGAAAAATCAGGTTTAAACCGAAAATAGTGATATGAGTAGGAATATGTGTGAGAACCTGGTAAACTTGCCTGACTAACAGTATCCAACACGTCCACAAAGCACACAGAGGTTCCCCTATGTAATCACTGAGCAGCCTGATGATTTTCCTCAGTCAATAAGGTTTTGCTTGGGGCAAGAGAAAGCTGAACAAGCTTGCCTACCTAAATATCTCCTTTTGGGATTAAATGAATGAAAGTGCTAAGGATGTGCCTTACGCAGAAATAGCCTTCTCAGTGTGTAGTGTGTGAGATACATGAATAGCTTGCTATACTGTACAAAAATATATTTGCAAGTACAGTTTCTTGAATTTCGTTGGGTTGCAACTTTAGCATACATCTACGCGGCTTAGCTTGTGTGAGTAATTGAAGACATTTTTCCTTATTTGGGTTGAAAGGCGAAAGCCGTTTCTATCAGACATATGTAAGGAAGCACATACTATTATAATGTAATAAGTATGCTATATAATGAATCAAATGGAAAAGACAGACGTACACGAGAAATGCATATCTATGTGAGTGTGTCTATTCGAAGATTTCTTTTCCCCAGTATTATTGTTACTAGTCGTGCACACAAACCCAGATATGCAACTCCTCAGGGGAATTTCATTGTTGCAGATGTCATAAAATTCACAGAGAACCCCAATTCGTCAACCCTGCAGTTATGTGACGCATTAGCTTAGTAATTATGGAACAAGGAATTGAGTTTTTAAAATGTAATCTGAATTGCTAGTTTAGTAGAATTTCTAAACTATTTATTGGAATACCTGCGTGCAACAAATAGGCAACCGTAGCGCATAGGTATTTCATCATTGATACTGTTAATATACCGCAAATCGCTAGAGCATCTTGTGCAGATATAAATTGCAAGAAATGTTGTAAAAACCTGATTCGCATTCATTTTTGTAGTCGTAACATTGCAACTTTTTTCTCGGCAGAGTATAAGGGGCATAAATATGCGGTCTGCTATAGTTGGTATTTACCATTTATAAAATCCGGTTTTTATAGAGGGGATAAAACTGTAACGGAGTAGGTATGCGAGGTATCGAATATCGTAAACGTGATTTAACCAAGCCACAAAGTTAGAAATTGTAGCTTATGATATGCAATATAGTTATATATTTTGTGGTTAGTAATAGAAAAGTAGACGGAGTGCCTACATTTTAGAGCGATTCATTCTTGCTATTTGCCTTCCGTTTATGTTAGTACATGTGCTTCCACAGCCTGATGCTTACGTGAATACTACAGAAGGCTGTGATAGAAATCTCAACGACTTGGCCCATTCTAGACAATTCCGGCTTGAGTGTGCGCCAAAATATTTCATGAATGAAAGTTTTTTGGTCCTCTACTCCGTCTGTGTATTCGTCACACTTATAAAGTCAAGAACACTTCTCTATCGTAGTATAGGCACCTACTTGAGTATCTCGTTCTGCTCTACTCCTCCTGCAGATATGCGGGGCCTGATCCCTATTTAACTGTCGAATCCCAGGTCACAGGCATGCAGGCATCGCACCTATAACAATAATCTATACCCCGATGTATGATCCAGACGCAAAATGCATTGTTCCCAACTCTGACGCTCTACCATTGCAATTAACTTTCTACGGCTTTATATAATTATCTCCAATTGCCATCCTACTAATGAAGTCATAAGAAAATTCCTTACAAACTCGTTTTAAGCAAATAGCCTAATAAGTAATCTGAAGAATATCGGCAGTATTGTTCTGCTTTTCTCAGAAAATATGTTCTTTGCCGCATTCGGTTTTATTAAGCAAATCAAATTTTAACTCTTTCTTTTACTCACGTCACCAATCCAATCCAAGAAATATGACGTTCGAGAAATCCTTTTTCTACTTTGCGCAACAGATTGAGACTCCAAGTGACACTTTCCCTAGATAACTTAAGCATTACTATTATGGCATACATTTTACTCAGTTCAACATTTATAGTATAGTATCACTTGGTAGGCTGAATGAATTTTTTATTTTTGCTCCATTTTCACTCAATTTTTGCTAATTCCCAGAATTGTTAGAAAAAGTATAGATGGTAGCGCTACGGAAATTTTTGTGGTACCAAGTTGGCCAGCGGAGCCCTGGTACCCAGAATCCTTACGATCAAAAGTATTTAAGATGCAAGAGCGTATACCAGGTAGTAATTTAATATCTTGTCCTTCTTTTACCAAAAACTCGATGACAAAAACCCTGATATTGCCAGCAGCGATTCTATCACGAGGTGCCTAAAAAATCTGAATCTGCCAACCAAAATTATCAATTTGTTATACTCATCTTGCGCTGGAAATACCCGGAAGCAAAATAGTTTTGTCTCAATATGTTGCTTATAATTTATCTCTTGGACATAACCTCTTGGACCTCGGAACCCTAATATTAATATAGTTTTACCAGGAAATAGTCTGGGATATACATCAAAGAGTAGTGCAAGGTCAGCTCTTTCAACTCTACTATATCACCTATCAATGGAGTAAAAGTCTATAAGCAAATTTACATAAGTAGGCTTAGGAGCCTATACCTTGAAATTCGAAGTGGTTAATTTAGTGAGAAACCAGTAATAATTCATACCGTTTGATATTTTGCATAAGGCATTAGAAATCACCTTTAGGTAACTAAACTGTAGCCATTAGCAATGGTTAGTGTAGCAATGGTCTTGACAACTTTCTGGGAAAAGGGAAATGATTTTTTAATGTTCATTTTTTAATTTCAGATTTTGCAGACAAATTGCAATCTTTGGTGAAAAGTAATTTTTAGATGCTCAGTTATACCGAGTTGGGAATTTTTTGGAGCAACTTTGTTTTAGAATGAAGTTGAATTTGTGACTTGCACTTGCAACTTTTTGTTTTGTGTTGGAAGTGAGATTTAGTTGCCGCATTCTAATACAGTAGTTAGCGTTTCCTAGTTTGCATCCTGCATTACTAATTGCGAGTAATAAAAGTTGAGAAAAAGCGCTATCCAGCTCACGTAGCCTTCTCAGGTTCACTACTAATGGTGAGGTAGTTAGTTTCATTACATCCTGGTTTAAAACTCTATTAGATTTTCCCACTGACTCTTGCAACTTCTCTTATTAAATTGAATGGGGACAAGTGCTATAAGAATATAATATGATCTCAAGTTCATATCCACAGTTGTTATGTATGCCAAGACTTGTTGATAACTTCCTATTTACTCGTGATGTAATTACTATGCAGTGCAGTGCAGTCTCTATGTATAATTATTCAGCATTAATTGTTCTACTGAAAAGTATTTGCATTGTAATAACAATTACGTAAGATGTTTAAATGCAGTATTTTGACAATCTCACTCTTCGTCTGAATACTTATGCATTCTCGCCATTTTAGTATTTTACAAAGCTAAGAAATTTAACAGTGTCACAATTAAATTTTGCTCAAGGCCAAAAATTTGAATGGTTTTTAAATCGGAAGCTAAAATTACAGAAGCAGAAATTAAGGATGATTATATTTAGATTCGTACATTACTGCAGATTCTGGTTTATAATTTTGTCTTTGAGATGTGGTGTAGTTGGTAAATGGAAAGGCATCTTTTGACATAAGGTACATGTGCATTACTTACACCTACTTAGTAAATTGTGTATTGAGGTAATTTGACAGAAAGCATTGAGGTACGCGAATGACATTAGGAGGACTGGCTGGGGGCTTATGTGTGTCTGTGTTTGCCACACGTAACTTGCCTATAAAATGAAGACTATATTCACTTTGGTAATAACATGTGTTCTCCTGGGACATTTTTATGCGACAGTCATAATATTCTATTTAAGTCGGCAGCTGGAATTAATGAAAACATTAAAACCATTGATGCACACCGGAGACGGAGGAAAACAAAGAAGAAATTCTAATAAAAGTGAGAAGTGGTGCAACAAAAGGAACTCATTAAATATAGCACTCGTTTGTTTGCAATTCCTTTTTGCTGGAATGTATCGTTAAAGATGCTTCAGTATCTCTTTCAACTTTTACGGTCAAATTTGCTGCTGTATGTATTACTCGTTTATCGCATTCTCTGAGTATGATCTTTGCAATTCCATTCGGTCACCATGTAAATTCCTTTCTACACATCAGAATTCATCATATATTTAGAGCCATCACCAGTTCCTCTCAACTTACACTCATTGTACATCTACTAGCATATAAGGCTTTCCTACCATATACCAAAGCGTAAATATACTCCAATTTTATGATCTTTCTACCTACTCCAAAATTCATTTCTTCCCTCAGGATTCTTTTCAACATCAGTGCAGTCACAAAAGAATATCTATCGTTATTCTCTACCTAAATTTTATTTATTTTTCCAGAATTTTCCGGTTCAATCCTTTAAATACAGGCACTGATATTACGGAAATCCAGAAATAACTAGATGTAAACTTAATTTTGTAATACTTTATACTTTAAACCGTGGGTTAAGGAAAAAGAACTAATATTATATTATTGCACCCTTATGCATGTTATGTACCCTCAGAATTGCAATTAATTTTCACGATGTGTTACTATGATTATTGAAGTTTTCAATTATATATTTAAAATATCCTACATAAACCACAAAGTATTTTGGTCGCCCATAGATATTCAACATAACTAAGAATTAATTCCCACGGTAGCTATAAAAACTCTATAATTTAATAGTTTTGCAGGCGTCGTACAGTATATGCCATTGTAATACTAGAAGATCCGAATATCCGAATTATCTCGCTATTCTTTCCTTTGGTCAAGAAAATTCTCACTAATAAACATAATGTTATTCAATATTAAAAAAAGTTGCGACATTATATTATTTTGTTGGTACACCTGTTTTAATACAATACAATGGAATGTAAATAACGATATTATACATGCAATTTTGAGTTCTTGCTTTTGATTTGTTAAAATCGGGGATAGAATGTCCCATACTGAGGTTGCAGCGAATAGTGCCAATTTGCCACACTTCGTGCTTATTTTCACCATCTCATTAGCTATTCATGCAACTGAAAGACAAATACGATTTTGTCTTTTTGAGTAACAAACCACAAGTAAAAGTTTTGTAATCTGTAAACAAGGAATTTTCTTGTATAATTGGTTTCACACCCTATATGCTGGATATAGCTCACTGAACATAAGTTATGACACATTTACTTTCCCTAACTATATAAGTATCTACTACTCTGTTTGCCGAACAGCATCATCTGACATTTAAAGAAAATTGAGCATAACCAAGATGCGGGATAGGAAAGTTTTGATGGGATGTGGGTTTAAGCTGAACTAGCAAGTTTACAACTCAAGCCTCCAACTCACATAGGAACTGCTTCACTCGTTTTATACAGGCTGTAGTTCCGTTATTTTGTAATGCTACTCCCTATTTCCAACAAAAGAATTTTTTAATGTATGTAGTATAATCATGGCAGAGCTCTGCTCACAAATTGTTGCTTACATTTAATTGTCTACCATTGGGACTTATACTAGTTCAAAACTTTATTGTATATGTGTTAGCTGCAATAAGGAAAATTAGGCATTTTGGAAAATGCCTAGGCATTTCCGGAAATGCCTGAAGAAAGCCCGGCTATTTCTTCTTAGCCGAGGCATTTAGGAAAATGCCTAGGCATTTTCAAAATTGCCTAAACTTCACTCGGCATTATGCGAAATGTTTTTCCTTATTGCCGAGTAATCATTTTAGTTTACTTAATGACTGAATTTTACCAGGCAAAAAGGAAAATATCTCACATACAAGTATGCTGTAAGTGTGTTAAGCAGGTAACTAAGTTGAATACGTCAATTATTTGTTAAAAAAGCAATTTATTGTCAGTAAGATGTAATGACAAAAAGTATATTTAGATGAATGTATGATGAAATAATTATTTTATTACAACAAGGTTCACTGATGTGACACTTCCTGCTGCATTTTTACACACTATTTTTTCTCATTTGCATTTCTTATCTTGACATTTGCATCATGCATTTGCATCTTGACATCATGTGCAGTAGCAGCGAAAAAATCCTTGTCCTGTACAATTTGAAGATTTTGCCTTCTCTCTATCTGATTTCCATATTCGGGATGTTTTACAGTTACTACTGAGAAATTTATACGTCCAGAAAATATCCTTAATGTGGAAATCACACAGAGAAGTTGCGACAAAATCTTCAAATGGTACAGCAAGACAAGGATTTTTTCTCTGCTACTGCGCAAAGAAATGCAAATTCGTAAAATATAGTGTGCAAAAATGCAACAGGAAGTGCCACAAGCACAACAGTGAGCCTTGTAATAAATAATTATTTCGTCCTACATTCATCTAAATATACTTTTGTTAAGGGGAAGCTTTTGCATTGCTTCTAGGTAAAATAGACTGTTAAATGCTTAAAAATGTGCAATTTTGTCACTTCAACTGCAATCTTTACCAAGAAGGACTGCAACAACAACGTGGAGACCTAGCATACGCCATCCACATACATCTTAGCTACACTTTAAAAAAAGATCGAGTAAAAAGAGTTGACCAGTTGTTTTGTGGCCATGCCCTAGCGAAACCCCAAAAAGTCCCCAGCATACTTATATGTCAGATATTTTTCTTTTTGCCTGGTAAAATTCAGTCATTAAGTAAACAAAAATGATTACTCGGCAATAAGGAAAAACATTTCGCATAATGCCGAGTGAAGTTTAGGCAATTTTGAAAATGCCTAGGCATTTTCCTAAATGCCTCGGCTAAGAAGAAATAGCCGGGCTTTCTTCAGGCATTTCCGGAAATGCCTAGGCATTTTCCAAAATGCCTAATTTTCCTTATTGCCGCTAACATATGTAATATATTGAATGACTTTTTTGCTCGCAAAATGAACTAAATGGAAAATAGGGGAACTATTAATGTATGCTTTCCTACATTGCTTACTAATGAAAAATAGAATATTTAATTGTCCTGATCTGTTGAATCATCTAAACAAATGTAGACCACCTTATTACTATATTGCAATTTGTAATACAAACGTTGGCCAGAGTTAAAAAGCGCCAATAAGGACCATAACATTGTTTTCTCTCAACCATGCATGTGAAATAATGCATGGTCGTAACTCAGAAACTACAAAGTTTCTCAACAATTTCTCTTTTTGATTAAGGCCGATTTGGGGCATCACATGATATTTTCAAGACATGCTATTTGAATATCCACAAATCGAGATCATTGTCTCTTAAAGCTTAAATACGTCGTCAGATTTAGTAGATATAGTTTCTAACTGACAAAATTTGTTTTCCTAACTCAAATACGAAATTCCAGAAATTCCAATTGAATTTCATGGGAACGTTGTCTCAAGTTACATTATTTGTAATTGCGGATACAAGTTAGCAGAAAGAATAGACGTTCCCAAAGGAAGATTTTTATATTCTGTATAAAGCATTAGGCAATCATGCATGATTACTAGTGATTAAAAGCTTAATCGTTAAGCATAGGTACTCAAAATTGCATTCTCACTCCACTTCTTCCAGTGCAGTAGTACAGAGTTGCAAAAACCATTATGTCATTAGAGTTAGGAATATTGGCAATATTATAAACTATTTGGGTAATAATTCTGACTACATTCTCTGCATTTTAAAATTTTATAAGTATCTTAAAGCAACGTACATTTTACTTATGAATCATCATTAAATTATGTATTTTATGGCCACCTGAATTTGTGTACCTTCTATAGGGCTGATGGAGACCCATGTTCAGTTAAATACTGACATATATACAGCTATTGGGTATTACTGAAATTTTCTATTATTTTGGTTTACTCTGTAAATTATGAAATATGAAGCATTAAGAAAACATCTCTCAAAATATGTAACTAGCCAGTTGAGTTACGTTAAGAATGACAAGTATAGGTATTTGTACCTTAATGGAGAATAATTCTTTAAATGATTTGCATTTATTTGTAAAATATGTCTGTACTACAGAATAGCTGTGATTTGATTTTGTGAAGTTAGTACAGAATGTGATGTTTGGAATTTAATACTGTTTAGGAAAGTTTGTTTATGAAAAAGTTTGGAAAGAAGTCTAAAGGGCGAGAAAGACTGGAGAGTATATTAGCCTACCATTATCGATAAAATTAAGTTGTGGGCGTTTGAGTGTTCTTAAATTTTATTAATGATTGAATTTTTTGTAGTCTTCAGAAGCGGAGGTAAGTAATTTGTTTGAACCCCGAAATCCAATAAGTGCATATCTCTTCCACTTGACGTTCTCTGAGATTGGCAATGAAGCCTCGAGAGAAGAATGAGGAAGACTCCCTTGCAGTTTCTCCTTAAAGAGTGTTGTGTATCTCGGATGTTGAGATTTGGACAAAGTAGAGCTATTGACTTTTACTGGGTTTGTTATTTTGGTTTCTTTATTGGATGGTGGTAGAGTATATTAAGTATTGCTTTCTCTTAACACATGCAGTAGCTCTTTTAAATAGAAAGAGGAAACGACTTTATTGCGTAAAATAATATTCGGGGCGAGCTGTGGGATATATTCTTGTTGCTTGTGGTATCGGTGAGTGAGGCATTGTGCTCGGCCTAGCTACGTGACAGGGCGTATAGCTACTTACTAAAACACTAATAAGTCTGAGCGGTTTCTCAAGTTTGAAAGGATTTTTTGGTTAGCGTAGTGAGTGAGTGAGTGAGGGAAGTTGTCGGGCCTAAGACAGAGGAAGGAGGAAGAGAACGAAGAAGGAACTTACCTAAGCTCTTTACCACGTCTCTTCAGCGAGCCGAAAAGGAAAGAGTTAGAATGATGGGAAGGGAAAGATAAAAGGCCGACAAGAGTTGAGTGGAGAAAGTAGAGTAAAAAAGTTATAACACTTGAGAGCTGAGTCAGAGATACGATGCATAGAGCAAACAGCGACTCCCTCCACATTACGAACATAAATAGCAGCGGAGTATAATGCTCGGCTGTGTAACAATGTAAGGCCGGAGCCTAGGTGCACATTTCTAGACTCTCTGCTTAGATGTATTCGGGAGAGATTGGGAGAGAAAGTTTGTGAACGAAATCTTGCCATGTGAGATTCTGTTGGTAGTATTTAGGTATACAGAAATGATACTATCTGCGAAGGCTGATGATATTCTAGGAGTATATGGAAGTATTTTTAGGACAGTAATATCCTGCCCTATATCAAATCGTAGTGGCAACTGTAAAGCCCGCATAACAGAACACACACATTCCTGTACATGATTCTCTGTGTATTCACTTTCCCGTCTCAGATCACATCACTCCCAGAATTCTCAATGCGGATTCCTCCGTATAGCTAGTTACCTACCTAGTATATCAATATCCCGCTCCCTGCCTCCCCAAACACAGAAGCACCCAGACCTGAATGTTGAATCTTCTTTGTGCTACACTTGACAATCTGAGTTTAAGTTAAATTAAATGATATTTAGGGTTCACACTTGGAAATCCCTGCCCTGACTTCCAGAGCACTTGCTATGGAGGAGGGAAGGACATTTACACCGAGTGTAGGACTATTTACAAATAGTGCGATAGGTACCGCAGTGTGTGTCTATGCTGTATCCTGCAGAGAGAAGTTTGTTTGGGTGGACCGTTCGTTGAAACGTGTTTGGGGATCGTGTAGCATAATGCTACAGTATATCAGAACTGGACGTGAAAGGTGTCCTCCCTTTTACAATTTTAAATTTCGGATGCCCTAATAATTTCAGCGTGAAGGCGATAGTGGAGGAAATATCTGGTCCAGAGGAAAACATAAGACGAAGGACGAGTGCTCTTCTGGGTTGCCATTCGATTGTTAGCGGAGAGTGCCTGGCCTGGTAAAGATAAGCAGAGTGTCTGTAGAGGCAGGAATTACGTATTTCCAAGTGTGTATCTGTGTGTGAGTCTAGCAATGAGCCGAGGAACTATATCAGTCTATTTTTACTGCACGAGTATTTCCTCTTTTGGCAGGAATCGTTGTTTCCTCGGCTTTAGTGAATGGAACTTGCAAAGTTTCTTGCGTCCATTTGACTATTTTTAGAATCCCGTTCCTTCTCCACTCTTCCAGCCACAATATCCAAGAAATTAGTTTCCAGCGTCAAATACTACAGATACTTCTAGTTTTCGTATAATATCCGCAAGAGATATTCTTACTACGACGTCTGCATTTTCCAAACTTTCATCGACGACGCTTAGGCTCAGATAGGCAGTTAGTGGCTATAGATATGCTGCCCGGTGTAGATGCGGTAGATATGCTGTGCATATCTGGACTATCCTCGCTTTCCCAACTCTGAATGAATTCTGATTTCATTTGACTACACGACGGACTCACTCAAAGAGGATGATCCTGTTGAAAATTCTTGGCTCACTCATCAGACCTTAGCTTCTTTAACTAAAGCATTGTCATGAACATAAAACCAACCTTCCCAGGATTCTCCACAATCTCAATCCACACCAATGCGGTGTTTCATGTACAAAGATCTAACCTTGTACAGTAGTATGGAACATTAGCTATTATTAGCAGATGCGCTTTCCTATGTCTATTAGCTGAGCCCCTTCTAATTCCAACAAGACCTTATACACCATCCAATATTTAAATTCAGGTAATATATTACACTAAAGGTTACAGCCATTCTTTACTCTAAATACTACTGGATACTTTCCTTTCCCGACTCTCCAGAAAGCTTTGTGTAATTAAATGACTAAAAACAATCAGTTCCTCTACCTCGTCCCATTCAATTCCCTGAAAGGATATTTCCCTGCTTTACGGAGAAAAGCTTCCCGCTATTTTCCTATGATGTCTACAAAGTAAATGGCAACTGATTATCAAGCTCCCTTACTTAATCATATAACTAAACAATATAAATTATATCTTTAACAGATTTAACTTTCATCCCTTTTCATTTAGCTTTCGTTTGACCTTTCCTCATTGTCAGACTGATTTAAATTAATTCGCTATTTCATTAATTAAAAAACTAGCATCCTAATTCCATTCATCTCAGCTCGTTCTACATTTTCATTTCGTTTGTAGCTATATTTTTATAAGCATGGTCTTCTCTAAGGGTTTCTTATTATTCTGCCAGGGACACATGTTCTAACTCAAAACAGTCATACTTCATTTGTACTGGCTTAACGTCAAGTACTCAAATGAAATTTGATTCATTTTTCGTTTTAAAAGATTTAATCCTCTGTTTTCATTTCTAGAAACTTTTAATTAAGCTTTTTCCAGAAATTTACTAATTCGGGAAATCAACCGGAGTGAGACGTAGTAAGGTCAAAAGATTTCGTTTAATGTATCTTGCTTTTCGTTTAGTTAGCTCAGATTTAGAAAGAATTTTTATTTTAAATGTACCAAGACATTTTAATTGAATGCTCAAATGTGTACTTAAGCCACTGTTATGTACAACTACAAAAAGGGTTTCTCTAGAGTCTCATCAACAGCATTGCTTTCGTACATAGGATTTTATTGTTTCTTCAGAATTCGGAAGTAGAGTACAAAGAACAATAATACACTGATATAAACGCATTTGTACACACGTTTTAAATGCCATTCAAAGTGTCCTTCCAAATTTTATGACTTTGCTTTAAGAATAAATAGAAGTGAACAGAGGATTTCTTCATTTTAAATACCATTCAAAAGCGCACTTCTAAAAGTTTATGGTTTCTCGAAATAAACCAATCTTTTAACATAATGGGAGCATGTAGAGCCATAAAACAGAAACTAGCCGATTTCTGTTTTTCTGTTTTACGTCTATTTGCCACATTTTTCAAGGAAACGAACAAAAGCTCCAAATATGTCATACTTTCTGTTTTTTGTGTGCACACAGAAAAGATGAACTACTTCGGGAATACTTGAAAACTAAACATGTGGCCTGTTTAAAAGTTATAAAAGCAGAATTTGCCTCTAGTTTTGCTACTAGAAGTTGAAATTAGCATGAAAACATGATGGGACAGGAAATGACGGTGGAAAATAGTAAATCCTTTCAGTTGTACAGCATTAGCTGGAGTAATAATGACAATTCCTTGAATTATTAGGAAAATGTATTTTAAACTGGCATTTTAAGGAGCCATTTATGGGGATTGTAAAGGATTATTTATTATGAAGTGGATCCTGCGGAATAATTATGAGAAGGAAGGAAGGTTCTTCATTATTTGCGGATGATATAAATGCAAGTGCTTATAAATGATTCATTCGTTGGGTTTAGCGTTTAGTAGAGGGAAGTATGGAGAGAGAGATATAGTGCATTTGGAGATGCATTAAGAATAAAATCTGTAGGGTTTAATTGTAGATGTAGAAACAATGAGATGAGTGGAGGAAGCATAAGTATAAGAAACAATGTTTAGAAAACAAAAGTGTTCATTGAAATCCGGGTGTTTATTTAGTGCTGGGAAATAATTTGTTGTTTTGATAAGTCTGCACTTTCTACTTATTATGCTGTTGGCGACCTGTTTTCCTATACATATATTAACTGGAAAGTGGAAAGACAGTGAAGATAGATACTTAGAATTTGTGAACTTTTGTTGGAGTGTATTGGAGGCTGGCGGAGAAGAAGTGTATTCTTGTGTTGAGTTTGTAGCTGTGAAATATTGAGCTGCTCGTCATAGTTGGTAAATGATGCGACCCTCATCCCATTCCATGCCATAGATGCATTAATAATGCAGATTTAGTTCTCTGAGACTCTCTCGACTCGAGTGTGAGCTAATGGAGATTTTTCGGGATTCAAGACTGAATTTTCCTCTGTCGATGTACATTGGAAAATACAGATAGAAGCTGTACTTATTTGTTCGGAGGCTGTACTCTACATATTATGTTCACAAATGTAATGTTTCCACTATACGGCCCAGCTTAGATTTTCTGGAGCACTGAGGCACTACAACGTCAGCGAACAGTCTTCTCGTCCTATTATCCCTCGACTCAAGTCAAGTCGATTCAATTTTCATGTGATGGATGTGTTTTCCTATCATTTTGTCATCCCGTTAACAATGTGTTATAATTCATGAACAGCGACAAGACAAGAGCCCAAGCGCCTATGTATCTTCCATATCGTTTCCCCACAGCTCCCAATCTCATGTGTTGCCCCGTACAACTATGTCTCCATGTCCTGCAACTCCGGACGCCTATATCGTCGGAGACACTGTGCAACTTGTGAATGAAATGATCAAAGTCTCCCCGGGCAAGGCGCCCTCGCCCTCCCCTCATCCACTCCACATTCCAATTAGGACGCCTACTGTACCAGTGTGTACAAATACCAGGAATCATAACAATCGGCTACACAACAAAACACCTTGTGCGAGATTATAAATTTAGATATCTGAACTCTGCATGCACTGAATCAGGAGAAAGCATTCGATTGTTTTTCTCTGCCTCAGTGAAAGCAAACAGAAAGCGCCTTAGAGCCAACAGTCCTATCCAATAAAACAAATACAATGCCATAATGGTAATAATGTAAATTCCTATTCCCCAATCCTGCCACACAAACCAGAAATACCATTTACGTACATCCAACTCCGTAACACTCGATACTTAAAACAATAGGCCTCCTCCAGCACACAGATTATTACAAAGCTAACGAATCAACAAGATATCACATTCCTCTGCTTAAATTGCAATTCCTCCTTTATGTTACATTGTAACACATGTTTTCATGTAGTCTAATGACACAGAATATAGAAACTTCAGATATTATCATGGTACGCTATTATTCGTGGAAACAGGTCAGTATATTTCCAGTGTAGAATTGCATGACTCATAATTACATACTCAATTCTGTTCATGTATTGATTGTTGCATTTACGGGGCATAGAATCTATTCTGGGAAAAATAGTTAGAAACTCTAGAAACCCGTTGTGTACGGTACATTGGTATCAGATTTTATTATTTGTTTGTATTGTTGTGTATTGTATGGTAATATAAATGTTGTAAGACGAATTGCCTTCGGAAAGTAATTTAGCTTGGAAACTATTGATTTATGGTTGGATAGATAGATGACTGGTGATTGTGGGTGAGTAGTGGAGTTGCGGGAGAAATAGTTTGGCGTGAGAGTGTATGTGTGGACGGGTTAATTACTGGTGGAGAAAGCCGTGGCGGTAGTAACGGTTTGGCTGAATGGAATTTGGAGATGTGAGTGGAATTGTGAATGGACGAGGGAAAGAAAGCGGAAGGTGGTGAGGAAGGCGATTGTGTGTGAGGCGTCTGAGAGATTGTCTGTGAGAAAGTTGTGTAGCGAGTGAAGTGAAGAGGATCGGAGTGAGACGGACGGACGGACGGACGGACAGAGTGACGAGGCCGTCGTTGGCGATGAGAGTGGAGAGCGACGGAGCGGGAGTTGGAGGAGCGAGTCGGTTTGCATTGGAGTGTCGTGTGAGTGAGTATGTGAGACTTGAGAGTCCTAGGCGGGGAAGGTACAGAGCGGGCGGGAGGGGCGGGAAAAGCCGCAGGGGGTCGATCGATCTTTCCATGAGGCATTCTCGACTGTGATGATTGCGTGGGTGGAAGTAGCAGCCAATCCTTAGTCACTCGCTCGAAACTTTCTTTGGCCACTATAAAAGTTTTCAGAGTGAAAAGGGCTCACTAACTCCCCGATTCTCCGATAATTCGGACGAGCCCTCTCAGCGCTTCTCCTCCTAGTATCACTATTGTATATAAAATCTGTTTAGAGTCACCCGAACGAAACATACACGTTCCGCCACTCTCAGAGTCAACACGTACAGAACCAGCACTCGCACTTGCACCGTAGAACAACCTCAACTCCTTTCGCAACACACAAATACAAAACGCTCTCGACAGTCTCACTCACTCTTACCGTTTCGTTACCGGCACAAGCATTCATTCTGTTCTCATCTCGCCACTCATTACAATATCCACCAATCTCATCCCACACTCGGTTGTCAATTGACCCCGCTCTCCAACTTTCACCACTTTCACCAACCAAACAGGCGAAATCTACCTTCGCAGTGATAATTACTCCAATTCAATCCTCAGCTCGACGCTGTCACAACAAAAACTAGTACCTGTGACCAGGATCGGTGAAAGTGACTATATTGATATTTCCCTGGTATTGTTACTTGGTAGTCGAGGCACGCCGCCTCCAAACAACAGACACGCTTGTTTATCAGACTTGTCCTCAGCAGTGAAAGCATTTCTAAAGATAAATCCTCATCTGATTTATTTAACACACCTGCTCTTCTGGGATACGCACCCTAATTGCTACTAAGGACACTAGGCCTCATCTCAGCTTGAGAGACTCAGAAGTTGAGAAAATATCTCGGCTCTTCCTTTCACGTTTCTTTCAACTGCAGAACAACAGACTGGACTGTTGACGCGAGACAAACACAAAGTAAGTCCTCTTTATATGTAAACTCTTCTAAAGCAGCTAGAAATTAAAATTCATTATTTTGCTGTGCATGCAATTAAGTTTTTGTTTGTGTAATTAGTGCATCTGTTGACGGCGAGCTTCATTAAATCAATAATTTATTCTTCTTAGAAAACTATGCATGCCTTTCCCAACTTTTCTGATATTATTTTTAGCATTCGTCTCTAATGCCACACATCCGCTTGTAGCAAGCCACTCTTTATTGGTTTCATTTCATTGAAAAATATTCAAAAAGTTGTACGTAAGTATGTTGTACACATATACCGCATTACAATGATCGTTTCACCTCCATTCTTCCTTCCACCAACATCACAATCCATGCAATATTGAAAAATATTTTGTTCATGCCCAAGTGCTTTCCCATTCTAACAATAACTGTAATATCTATGTATTCTGGATGAAATGAACATGCAGAAATGTAGAACTTCCTATTTCCAACAATTCTAATTCTGGTACACATCTGTGCAATATACAACACAAAGTGCTATGAGCAGCAAAATAAATTCGATCCAATATCACTCTGATAACAGTTGCACTTACACATCTACTCCTCCATACTACTCTCTATCTATGCTCAGGCACTCTCTACAACCTCAAAGAATAGTTTACGTAGGCAGGAGACTCTATCTAGACCCTATTATCTACTAAATACCTATAGTTTTCAGGATACACCAACTTTTTTCAATGCAAAAATGAGAAATACCGCATTTAGTTCACTTGAGTGAATCAAACCGAGATTTTATGGCCAAACTAGGTTCATACATATTTTATGCAACCCAACAGATGAGAATAGAAACAATCCTACAAACAAAAATACAAAATGTGTCAGATTGACATCCACCCGTAGTACTCCGCACACCCAAGCACCTCTGGCTAGGCGGCCTAGTCAATAATCAATCTCTAGGTCCACTGCTATGAAACGGAGTTCGATTCCCCCTGGGTGACAACATCAGACGTTGTTTCTAAAATGTTAAAAGGAGTTTGCAATGTTCTCAAGTCAAGAACTGCGCACAGATCCTGCACCCCATAGCGTACTGGAACCTCATATAAAAAATATACACAGTTCTTAGCTACTCTGTCCTGTCATTTCCATTACTACATAGAGCATGCTAAACCAAATCTAAGAAACAAGCTTTCAGACTTTCCAACACTAGTTCAGATATCATCATATCATCATCATCCTTTGAGTCAATCACTTCAGATTAGATAGACGTCGACTACAACCAGCAAGACCCTAGAAATCAACAAGTTTGCAAAATTAACTCTTATTCTTTCTTACAAAGAGACTTCGCTAACCAGCCACTCACTTTTCACTACCATTTCCCTCACCACCCTCATCTATACCACACGCTGTCTTCCTTCCCACTTTTATCAACTCAATCAAATCACTACCAACTCCTTTTCCATTCTCTAACTCGAATATTTTACCATTTTCGTCCTTTTCATCCAACGCTAATCTCTTTTACATAGATTTTGGCCATTTCACACAAAATTACATTGCAACAAAATACTAAATGGCGAGTAAATTAGTTAAAAGTACATCTTACTAGCATATTTTGTGACAAAACCTTAGCTTATGATAATATCAACAAATATTAAGTAGTATTTTCCTATTCAACTATTATTTACGAAGCACTAATTAAATGCAGATCACAATTTCTGAGGATAATACAATAGCACTTTGGTTAATTCTTTATACGGTGAAAATACAAAGTTTACATTATGCCACGCTGCTTGCCAAATCCATTTTGATTTCATACTTCTGAAGAAACACACATAAATCCATTATTTCCAAGTAGCCCCATGTTTACCAGTTGGGAAAAGTTACTAACGAAGAAATATGGCTTATAGAAAATTCTTTGGATATTTAAAGTAATATTCGTGCACAATTGGGGAAATGGAAGACAAACGATTTTACTAATTATCTTAATTATTCAGATTATTAGCGATTACTCGGATGTCACATATTTACTTCTTATGGACAAATGGAATACAATTTGCACTCGCTGCTATAAAATGCTATGAAAATAATGTTACCTTTTAGTTTTGTAGCACGACCAGGAATTGTAAATCACAAGTAACAAGGTAGAGCTTTCTTTTGTGTGTATGTGTGTCACTGCTTTATGGTATGCACAACCAATTAGGAGAGCATACACGCACGTGTAGGAAAATTGCAATGAAACGGTGTTCGTACTAGAAGGATACATGTTACTTGTTTGTGACACGAAACTCGAGTCTTACAACTTTACTACGAGTAGATTGGTTGTATGTATGGAAAACTTTCTAGGGAAATATATTTCTCATTGTTAATATAGCGATTTATTGCGAATCTGTTCATTGTGCATATAAATAGTTGTTTTACTACAGGTATAAATTGGATTGGCCGTGAATGTATTAATACATGGGAGTATAACATTTCATTGTGCTCAAATGGTGCACAGGAGATGGGGAATTACTGTTAGGGATATAATTTGTGTTGCACTTAGAGTAGGATAGTGTTCGTGTATCGTATTCGTATCCCATTTCTTGTGCGTTATAATTTGCTTCACCACAAAGAGGAAAGTAGGACTGAAGGGAGGGAAACGTGGAGATTAAATCATTTCAAGTGTCGTGTAACATGATAATGATATTCCGCCCAGCTTATTGAAAATGTCATTTGTTTAGATACTTTGACATTTAAGACACTATGTAGTGTGGAGAGGTGTCCTAATTCTGCTTTTGGGAACCACTGCAGCCAGAATATACGGGAGAGCGAAGTGCATTGACTGTTGCACAAATGAACCTTTTCCCTTTCAATAATCCGCTCATCAGCCTTTTCTGTGGCCGCAGATCTTCATTTGTCTGCCAAGCTAGTGCATTGGGAACCGTGTAACCCAAATATTCTGTAGATACCATTGCCAAGTTTATAAATTCAATTTACGACCACCAATTTTAGTCTCTTACCCAATTTAGTTGTAAGTGGATAAGATAGCAACTCACTTTTCCCCATATTTCTCACTAGACCAGATAAAACTCTCCACTCTATCAAGATTAGCCCCGAAATTATATCCAACTGCGCCTATATCATTATCACTCATGAAAAACCGGATTAGAAACAGCGTGAAAGCCCCCAGCATTTCAGTTAATTCAATTTCCCACAAGGTGCCTACATACTTATTGGCATATTAGCAATACCCAAATGCTAAAGTTGAATCCCCAAAATTTCACCTTAGCTTTTAGTAGCTACCCAAAGTAAACTTGTCTAGCTCAAAGTACCCATTCACTATCAATATCTAGATACCCACATATGGAAACTTGCCCTTTGTTAGCGGAAGTAATTAAACGTGTATTCCAGGAATCTAACTTATCATCGCGACCTATTTTATCTTTAAAACAAAAATATACATCCAGGAAAGTATCATGAAATATTCAGTTAATTCGAGATTAATTAATTTTTAATATTATTCACTATAGTTCATTGGCCATTAATTTATTTAAAAGCAACAATAATATATTTTCCAATTCTCCTTATTGTACCTTTTTAAAATCCAAAAATTATTTAGATGATAGAGACAGAATTATTAATGAAGGATGTCATTTCATGAGGATTGGTCATTGGTATTTGGAGGACGGTCTGCAGAATTATTAATTGAGAGGAAAAGAGTAAGGCATCAAGCGGATAAAGGAGCGGAGGGAAGAATTCTTGAATGAATCGTACGCTGTTGTGTTAGCAAGGGAAAGTGAGTAAGGGGTTTTGTAAGAAAGGAAGTTAGGAGAAGTGTTCTTGTCGGGCATTACTGCGGTACATCGTATATTGTTTGTGTGTGTCAAATGGATTGACAGGGCTGAGCGTCTGTTGTTGGCAAAGCTTCATCCACAAATCTTCTATTGATGTGTCCTGGAGTGGGCTGTCACTCCTCACTAAACTTTCTTGTCTTCTTCCACTTATTTACTAATAGATGAAACGTTCACATGCATTTCTGCATCCGAACACTGCATTTCCCGAAAAACAGTTATTGTTTGTGTTTGCCCCAGGTTTACTATTTATTTAGGTATTTAGGCAAATGCCACGTAGAGTAAGTAGAAATCCAGGAAACTGGAGGTGAATAGCGCAAGCAATACATCCTTATTGAAGTTCTATCCCTCCTAAGTTATGTAATACAAATATCCGAGATTCAAAGAAAATGGCAGTGAAAACCTGGATTCCAGTTTGAGTTACAAAAGAAAAAGTATTGAGAAGATGTGTATTTTACAGAAATCTTGTAAATATTCAGTAGCATAAAATGTTATAAGGTTGGTATTCGGTTTTAAGTGAAAGTCAGCTTTCACTCCTTACAGTACGCATATGTGGAGCACTTTAGTATGCTGGTGGAAGACATGGTGAAAATATTATTTTTTAAGAAAGTCGGCATAGATTTACAGGAGAGCTGTAGACAAGCAGAGTTCTGATATAGAACTGGTGAGGGAGGGTTACTAGAGAAAGATCATCGACAGGGAAAGTACAAAGTCTAAAAGTGATGTAATAAGAATGATGAATTCTTTTCACTGTCAGACTACATAGGAGGTCTTAGAAAAGTAGACGTGAGGCAAACACTTCAGAATGTAATAGAAGAAAGTGGGGAAACTGTGTATATCTTAGCACGTTGGAAATACCTGGGGATTATTTGTATGTATATCATGTGCTGATCTCTACAACCGATTTTGGTTGTCTTTAGTACATTTAATTGATTGTCGATTTACTCTTGTGACAGTTCTTAGTGAAGTAAAAGTATATTCACACACCTACACCGTAAGGGAACCAATATTGTATATGGTGTAAGTTGATACTTACTACGTGACACATAAATACACATTAGTCTGGTGAAATAATGTCGGTTTTAATATAGAGCTGAAGAAGATGCCTAAGCATGAAATTTATTCTGCCAGAAACGGAGCATACTCAAAGTGACTTGACTGCAGATAAAACAACATAAAATTAAATCATGGCTCATTCTCCAAGTCAAAGCAGGCGATCAGGGAACGCGGAGCTCTCCCTATAGTCCTACATAACCAAGAATGTTCCTCTGCCTAACGGAACCCATGAAATGAAATTGTATTTGTGTGGGTGGATGCCGAACGTCTAACGGACCAAGGCTTCACTCATTTTATCGCAACCCAACGCACTCACTCTCAGTCCTATTCAACTCAGATTACAAACCGTCTTCTTATATCCACTCTAATTGTTCTCATGCTAAACACCAGTCTGAACATCAATTTACGCAAATCCACGTTAATTTCCGATAGTCACTCCTTCTATGCAATATGCCAACAAAATTTCCTTTCCCTCTTCCACTTATCAAACTTTTCCTTCACGCTCTAGCTAAATGCCGATCAATGTTATGGTGCAAAAGAGAATTGTATCTGTGTAAAATACATCTTTCGATCCGAAACTAGAATTGTCTTCCATTACCCTCATGTTACCCTAATTTCTATTATAAGCCACAAGTTTCTTGTTCTTCATTAGTATATGCATAGATAGAGGTGTCAATAAAACCACGTCAGATGCAAGCTGCTGTTTCCCCTTGTTAACTATATCTGTGTTAAGCGAGGAGTGTGAAAATGTGACAAATTCTCACTGTGGTTGAAATACTCATTTTATGAAGATGTAAATATACCGAGGTATATGATATCAGACGTAGAAACAGAGGGGTATACAAAATAATCATTTAAAAAACCAATGAAAATTTAACTGCTTGTGGAAAACTTTTAATAGAAAGTTAAAGGAATAGTCTTTCTCTGTTTTAGGTATTTATCACATTAAAAATTTGATATCAGGATTTTTTGGAAAAATTCCCAGGTAAATACGTATTTGGAGGAAGGAGCGATGTAGTGCAGAAAGTCTTCTAGAGCACTACGATATCTTGTACACTTTTGAGAAATTTAAGGAGATCCATTTACTGGCAACTTCCTTCTCATATTACCATTCCCAGGATTTTTGCACAGTGTTAGTAGAGATGGAAAACTGGTTCATGAGCACAGAAACCTTAGAAATTGGATAATTATCAAAAATTGGTACTTTGCATGGTAATATCTTTGCATAGGAGAATAAGTGTTGAGAGAATAGTTGATTTTCTGGTATCGTTTCTGGAATGATTAGTAATTAGATGTTTGTAGAACATTTTGGAATATTGGACATTTTCGGTGGGACTTTATGAGGAAATAATGGAAGTGAGTTGAGAAAGAGGGAAAATAATATCTGGCTATGAGGACTAACTGACAAAGAGCTGTGTTTGGTTGTATTGGATAGATTAGAGTCTCGCTACAGATTGTGTAGCTGAATGGGGCACGGATGAATGAAACTGAAGTATCTACAGTGTACAGTAAATAATCTGTGCACACGGAACTGGGAGTAGGACTGCATTATGTAGAGATACCTATTGTGTTAGAACATGGAGAGACATTAGTTGGTTACTGACGATGAGAGTTCTAAGGTTGTTGAGCGAAAGGGGAAGGAGTAAACCAAGCCAACTAACTTTCCTCGCCTACCAAAATTCTAATGCTGTACGGAACGTCGTTTCCAGGATTCGTGCAAAATGTCAACGGCCACGCTTTTCAATGTAGCAATAATTGAAGGCTTGAAGGCTGAAATTCACACTCGTTAGCAAATTCACCAGATATATTATGTAATAGCTTAGCTCACTCTTGTTAGCGATTCTGAGTGAATTAAATGAGGACGGGGAGCGCTGCATGTACATTACGGGCAAACATGTACATGTGCAAATCTACAATCCTTCCCAGGCAGCTCTCGCTTTTATATCTCTTTCACTCATATACGTTATGGTCTGATTGAGGAAAAACCCTTTTTCTCAGCACACTCATAAGAAATTACAGAAAATACACAGTTGGCTATTAAACTTGAAGTAGGACAAGGCACTGAGGTTTACAGCTTTTAAAGTAAGACAAGTCAAATCACAGCCAACGGTTTTCACTGCACAGAACTAGTCCCATAGACCCACTTTATAATCAACACTATCACATACTGCACTAATTAATTAGTCAGTTAATGAATAAGCATGTTACGACGCGAGCGAAATTTAACTCAATTTCAACAACTGCACAACTTTTAATAGATTGCAAAACTGAATGACATACAAACTTTAGTCTTCCAGTCATTTTCCAAATACATTTAATTAAAATTTCTCGCACAAATAATGTATTCAGATTTATGACCACACTAAAATTCATTAATCGCATTATACTTGTTAATCACAGCATTGCTGTTTCAATTTCAACACATACTTTCCAAATTAAAGTATAGTCCATGCGCAAGCTATACATTCAGGTAATAAAATACAAATCATTACTTCAAATTTTTTTCAGCAATCGAAACTCCATATTCAATCATGCTTTCTAATTGAGCAATAGTCTAAAAAGCACATTTTTGGTGTAATTCATGTAACTAAACGGATTCACAAAATGGGAAACTAATTTAATAACAAAAGTATGGTTCGCTTTTTCACGTATCTACATACATTCTCACTTTCTCTATAAAAGGAGCTACTTTGGTCACATGCTTTTTGCCTTAGAGCAATACAAAACGCAAATGGATTTTATTTAACTAAACATTGGAAAATCAAATATTTGCACAGAGAACGTGATTGAACAATATGTTAATAGCTAACAGAAACTATTACTTCAGTAGCAGTATTAAAATTTAAGTGTGGTTATGCAAAATAAAATGCTAATGATTTGTTATTGAAGGGAATAGAACTCGTTTCTATAAGAGAAGAGAGCCAGTGATAATATAATTTTAAGTCATTGGACGTTGATATCTCTGCACCATGGAAATATTGTTAACTGAATGTCTAAGAGATTGTGGAAGTCATTGCATACAAATATTCTAGTAGAGACCTGAGACCTGTAACGGACACATTAAGCTACTCAGAATTATTAATGGTGCTAAAATATAAGATGGTTTTGAAGGTTGGCAATACTAATTAAGACTTAGTATCTAGCAAAATTAATTAATTTAGATCAGAAAAAAATCCCTTTGGTGCGTATATTAGCAAAAAAGGAAATGATAAAGATAAACGTTGAATAATATTACAGAACAAAACACAAAAAAATAAGTAGAGCAGAACTCAGTAGCAAGTAGCAACACTATTCAGAATAAGCGTAAGAATTATTTGCCAAATAACATTTTTAATTATAAAAGTAGAGTATTTTTAGAATCCCGCATTCATATGGCTGCTTTACTAATTAAATCCGTTTGAAGCATATGTATGGCATGAGAGAGCCCTGCTATAAATAAAATTATAACATGATACGTCATTTTAAGCATTGAATGCATATTTGAATCATTGAGAAAATGAAGTAATGAATTGTGAATGAAAATAGGTGACCTGGGAATGGTAAATCCTCGCCGTTTTGATTCTAACTTAGGAATTCATTCATAATCTCTAAAATAAATTAGAATAATGTGTAGTCCACTATGAAACATAAAAGCGAAGGTCGCTGTTGATAGCGGGAAGGCATGTAATTCCTTAATTCCTTAAACGGATTTAGCTGAATTCTACATAGAGACATCTAATAATACATCCTAGATGATCTTGGTTCATGTATGAGAGTACACATTTACGGTTGACTCTGTAATTCCATTGCATGCAACTGTTTTGTCAATAGAAATAGCAATACCATCAATTGTGAACTCTCAAAGGACAAATGAAACGTTCCATTGTGTGCCACTTGGAATAAAACGACCTTTGGTGACACGGTGACACGTCAGCTGTAAGCGGGCCGTTACTCCCAAACGAAGGCTAATGCATTTTGTACAGGAATATTAGCCAGGAATAAAGACTAAACTGCAATTGGACAATTGAGTGCACTCACTGGGGATAGAATTGAGATTTGTGAGGGAAATTAGAGATGCAAGTGAAATAAAATAATTTAATTGGGGGGATAAAGAAAGTCTTAGCCTAATTAGAGAGCTTGTGGCTACACGGAACTTTAGAAGGTCAGTTGTTTTGCATAAATTGAGAACTGGTTTGTGAGTTGAGGATGAAATGGAAGATTGTGTACCCATTTGGTAGAGTAGACAGAGTAAGCTGGGAACAAAGCTATTGGTAAAGAATGAGGAATGCTGGAAACATGGAGTGCTTCCGACAGAATCCACGCCAACGGGGTTTCATTTCACTTCGTCAGATGAAGGGAAAAGAACAAAAAGAGAAGAAAGGCTGTTAGACGATTTTGTTAGCATAAAGGACCTTTGGAACCCATTTTATTTTTTCTCTTGGGTAGCTATCGTGTCCTTTCCCTGATGTGCACTATTGCTTACATGTACATTTGCGTGTTACTATTTTTCTTTGAGTTTGAAAGAATATCAGAGACACAAAGCATTTGTATGATGAGAACAGAACACACAAGTATATTATTACGGCGCTGTTACCGAATACCTATCCTGGGAATGATAAACTACGTATGCACAGATGCGAGGAGATAAGGAAGAAGGGTAGTGGAGCTAACAATAAGTACTGTAATGACCTATCGGGTCAAATATGCTCTATGCCAGTTCCTGCGAATGGTAAAGAGTGTTTCTCGCCGGGTTCTATTTCCGTTTCAATGTTCGATTATGCCAAATAGTATGAATTAAGTAATATTGTAAGAGTAATAATAAATATGTTACGATAATGATACTCTTAGTTGTGCCGAAATATCCAATGAATCCAAGGTAAGTCCAATTTAGTGATAATAGAACATTTAGTAATTCGGATTTACTACACACAGTTTGGTTGTTGAAATAATAAGTACAAATAGTAACAAAGTAACAATACAACAATGGTGATCACACCAGAGTAAAGTTAAGAGTAGCAATCGATCCAAGAGCTAGCAAACGACTGAGGAGTCGAAGGTCGTCCTTCCTAGTCCGTAAGGTCAGTCAGTAGCGAGGTGGTGCGGTGGAGCTGTGGGTGATATTTGCATATATCACATCCTCCCCCCCTTTGAACTCCCCCCTCTCTGAAGCGGGTCAGGTGTCAAAACGATGGTAGGTTGCGATCATTGGTGTACATAACCCTTATTTTGATAGGTATTGGAATGTTCTTCAAGTTCTCCGCTTCCTTTCCATTGTACAGACAGAGATTTGTCCGGGTAGTTGGCATGTCCGGTCCAATATCGGGTAGTTTCTCCTCCTTACGTAGGTTGTCCTTATGGGATGATGTTGCCGGGTGATCCGGTATCTTGTGTTGAAGATTAGGAGCATTTTCCCAATCGCAAACTCTGACTTGTATGGTTGCGGTACCCAATTGCCTATGTATAGTGTTCTTACGAGGTACCATTATCATTATGAGATTGGGGTACCCTGATCGTTTATTTATTCTATTGTACTGTAGTGTTAATTATTAAAGTGTAACAAGTAGTTAACAGCTATTATGTGTGATATTTGACACTTGGCGGCGTTTCTGAATTACATAGTTATTCTATGCTAACTTAGTATAACTTATAAGATTGAACATTATTTAACAATGGTAGGCCGTTAAGTAAAGGTAACTTATCCTAACTTATACTACTTATACTAACTTATCCTAATACATACTAACTTATCGTAATACATACTAACTTATCCTAACTTATACTAACGTATCCTAACTTAAACTAATACATGCGAAATAATACTACTTTAACCTATTTAATTTTGAATTTGAAAGAATTTTTGAAGTTTGCCCTGGAACGTGTAAGTGTTATTTGGTTCTGATGTGTTTTGAAATAAAAGGGCGTTATTTTCCGAATTTCTTGGCAGAATAGTAGAAAGTTGTGATGCCGATGAGTTAAATTTTGGAAGTTTCTGAATTTTGAAGTATAATTTTGGAGAATATTTTGGACGTCATTTAAACGGTTTGATGTCAGCGACAATTGTTTTGCCAATAAAGTTTTATTTTTGGGATCGTGGATGTTATAAGTCCAAGGTCTTATTTGTGCTTCTACGGTGTGCCGATTTTCCGTGTTGAGTTTTTCATTTTCCCAGAAGCTGAATGATTTTGGCACGACGATGTTTCTGTTGACAATTCTTATCCCGATGGTGAACAAAATTTCGGAGATGATGGGTGACAGACCCAAGAATTCAATATTTGACGTATAGTTTTCTGTAAGTGCAACATATAAGATGCTCATCAATGGTGATCTCAGCTGCTGCCAATCTTTACGAAGGTGAATATACTCTTTAGTTTCTTCATTCGGGGTTTGCCAATTCTTTATTGACATAATCCAACATATACTTATTCTTGCTTTCTTCTTTTGAACATATTGAGGAACGTTATGGAACTGATACAGATCCTCCTCTTGATATAATAGTACTAATCTTTTTTCAATTCTACTATTGATATCCTTTTCCTTATTCTTCTTACTAAAGTTCTCGTTCCGCTCCAACGGATACAAGTTTATCTTCACTTTGCTACTTTCTCTTGTGAGCTTGCTCCGCTCCGACGGATACAAGTTTATCTTCACATTGCTACTTTCTCTTGTGTTCCCGCGTGCACTCGGTTCTCGAACACTTTCTTCAATAAAGGGTTTTGGACTTGATCCGCATTCCCGACTAACATCCGTAGACTCAGCTACTTTACTGGATGAAGCCTTCTGTAGCCTTTCTTCGACTTCAGGGATGGAAGTCTCATCCAATCCCCAGGTAGCATCTGTAGACTTTTCTACTATTTGCGATGCCATAATCTTCTTCATCTTTTCCGGTAAACATCTCTTCAGAATGTGACCGCTATGCGCATTAGCGTCACTTCTTGTCTCCTCAGTTTTTCCCTGGCAGATAACGCTGGGGACTGTGGTGACAGAACTTTCTTCTTCATCTCCATTATAACATTTTGAGTGTAGATCCATGATGTAGTTGAAAACCATGTCCTTATGACAATGCAACCAGACAATTGTAGCTACTGAATTGCTGTTGACTGCCGTAAGAGTGTTTTTCTTCTTTTGATTGTTTTTCTGTCCCGTCCTTTCCATTGAGTATGGATCTTCAATCGTGCATCCATAACAAAGAACAGAGTTGACTTTTAAATGTTTTTCAAATAAATTGGAGTTTTCACCCGTAGGTTTTACAGAAGCTCGTGACAACGCGTCCGCCATCACTTTGTCCTTTCCAATGTAGTGTCTTAGCTTGTCCAAATATAGTTTCGATTCGTTTAAATGTAATCGTAACTGTGAAGTTCTGCGTTTTTCCCAGTGTAGATATTCCAACGGTTTATTGTCCGTTGTGAGATAGACATGTTTTTCGTAAAAGTACTGAAAAGGCGTGAAATCTTCTGAAGTTACAGGTGAAAGTTGTTTCTCCCACGGTTGTAAGTGAAATGTAGAATATCGAAGTAGTTTAGTCGGAAAATGTACGATATGGTCGTTTTTCGTAAAGTACTGTGGTAGTACTATCTCCAATTCGGAATTTGAAGTATAGCGAAGAATAAGTAAAATTTTGTGAATTTCGTATTGTTTCATACGTGTCGCCGCAGTTGTATTAAAAGATTTGCAAAGAGTTGGTAGGCCGATTCGCGAAGTACAATATAACGTAAGTGATTTAATTTTGAAATGCGCAGTAATTGATGATTGATCATTTGATGAGGTTTTTATTATGGGAAGACAGAGATGAGAAACGTATTCCGCCTCCCCTTCTAAGAGTTTAAATACTCGTTTTCTTCGTATTGGTAATTTGGATCAGTTACCCAACTGTAGTCGTCGTTGCCATCTTGAAGGGCCATTGCTCTGTTCGTCTTCGTTGGACATTGACGAGCGTAGTGTCCAAACCCTCCACAACAGTAGCATGTAGGATCGGTGGTTGTAGCACGATCGTTTGAGTGCTGTGCATTCTTCGTATCATGTTGAACATTTCCATTATCTTTCTTTGGCTGTTTTTGCCGGTTTTGATCTTGGCGATCCGAGGTTTGAACATTTCGGTTTCCGTTGCCCTGGGCGGTTTGTGAAGTAGGTTGCGCTTGACTTTGGGTTGAGCAGTCAGCGTTGGCCCCATTACTTGAGTTTCCTCTCAAATTGTCTCCGTTCCTATGATATTCGTCATAGTGTTTTCCATTATCTCCTGTATAACGATTGCTGGAGTGATGAACTTGGTCACCGTAAGAAGGTGTCGTCCTGTGTTTGTCATGTTTTTCTTTTAAATTGTCGACCACGATCTTGGCTTGGAGTATGAGAGCATCGACCGTTAGGGGTACAGCTCCTCCCATTGCCATCTTTATATCCCGAAGTAGTCCGCGGTGACATCTCCTTGCCAAGTTCTCCTCTGGTTCATTTGCGTGTACTAATTTGGATAGTCTTACGATTTCCCAAATATACTTTTCAACATCTTCTTTATCATGTTGTACCCTTGAAGCTAGGAATTCTGATCTTTCATTTTTGTCGAGCCACGTATCATAGTTGACAGAGAAGGCTCCTTTAAACATGTCCCATGTCCATTCGGGTGTTCTGTTGTGCTCTAACCATGTCTTGTGGTCTTTATGTAGTATGGTCTGCATCATCTGTAGCCATGTATGCTGTAGATATCCTTGACTGGTGAAGTATACCTCTACATCTTGTAGGTAACCTAAGGCGGTCATCTCCTTGGGATTATACTTGGGTATAGGTATATTCTGGTTTACATGAAATACTTGATTAGCTGGCTGTGGCCTTTGTTGCTGTCTCATGTATTCTATTAGTTGAGCCTGCTGCTCTGGAGCCAAGTTGAATCGGAGTGCTTCAGGTAGTTCCCGTGGACCCCCGTTGGCTTGCACTTCCCCGTTCACTTGAGCGTCTCCGTTTGCTTGCATATTCAAATTTTCTTCTATCCTCGGTTGCGAGTTGTTTGCTGCTCTCCCTGGACCTCTACTTCTACCTCTACCTCTGGCTCTCCCTCTTGCTACTGCCAATGCTGGTCCCCGTTCCGTGATTCTTGGCGCTCTTGCTCGAGGTACGTATACTTGATAACCTTGGGCGAGTCGCTTAAGATGTCTTTCTTGTCTTGCTGAGACGGGACTCATGTACTTATTACTTAATCTGCTAATTTGAATATTGGTTAAATTTACCCAAAATGACCCTAGCCAGGTAAGCGTTTACTGTAGCTGACTTATCCAAGTCGCTCTACAGTTGGCAAGTGCTATGCCTTTTGTATTGCAGTCGGCTAATCCAAGCCCTGCAATATACCTTTACATGTACTATAGTTGGTGGATCTTCACCTTCACTATAGCTGGCTGTAGCGAAGCCTTCCTATACCTTTATACTGTGGTTGACTGTGCTTAGTCTTATACCACGTTGAGTAAAACCCACTCTAATGAAATTTGAATTATATATTTGTATTGTGTGTACATACCTTAGTATACTAATCTTACAATGTCTTTGTTCTTTGTGCGCTATCCGTCTTTTCCCGTATACAATCTTATGGGGCTTACAATGGAAATAGTACCGCAGACTTCTTGCTTTATGGTACCGCAGCTTCGTACTCGACGGTATTGGCGCCAGACAATTTTACATAAACTGAGACTGAAAGACAGAAAGGTTGTTACAATACGTTCCAATGTATAATTTCACACAATTAATTTTTCTATTTCTTTCAAAATTTCATATTTAAAGTAATATTTTGGACATAAAACTTACATGGATGTGTTTCAAAAATTACGCTCTATACATTAAAATTATTAAAATCTTAATACAGTAATATTTAAAAATTATAAAATTTCTACTTACTATGTATTTTTGACTTTAAATTTTAAATGGAGTAATCGAAATTGAGTGGAAAACCGGGTTTCGGTACCAGTTGTAATGACCTATCGGGTCAAATATGCTCTATGCCAGTTCCTGCGAATGGTAAAAAGTGTTTCTCGCCGGGTTCTATTTCCGTTTCAATGTTCGATTATGCCAAATAGTATGAATTAAGTAATATTGTAAGAGTAATAATAAATATGTTACGATAATGATACTCTTAGTTGTGCCGAAATATCCAATGAATCCAAGGTAAGTCCAATTTAGTGATAATAGAACATTTAGTAATTCGGATTTACTACACACAGTTTGGTTGTTGAAATAATAAGTACAAATAGTAACAAAGTAACAATACAACAATGGTGATCACACCAGAGTAAAGTTAAGAGTAGCAATCGATCCAAGAGCTAGCAAACGACTGAGGAGTCGAAGGTCGTCCTTCCTAGTCCGTAAGGTCAGTCAGTAGCGAGGTGGTGCGGTGGAGCTGTGGGTGATATTTGCATATATCACAGTACTTAGGTATGTCTGGATTCCTCGTACCGTAGGAGATGCAAAGGAGAATAAAGAACACTTTGAGTCGAGAGTTGCATTGGAGTGCGAGGGCACCGTCAAACAACCACGAAGAGAAAAGAGTGAAATGAATTCGTGAGGATTGAGTGGAATAAAAACAAATTACATTAGGAGAACTTGCATTTTAGAGTGAATGCTTCATTTCCGAAGAAGGAGTATCTCATCTTGTCTAGCTTACTCAAATCAACTCTCCCAGATAAAACCAAACGACTTCGCTACCTCTCCCTACGCATATAGTTAAAATAAAGGTTATCTCCTCGCTTCTCGCTGTAATGCCTCTGCTTTCTCCCACTGGTGAAAGTTAAATAAAATTATAGATTTCTCTTCCATCCGCCCATCATATTCTAATATCATGTTTAACGCCCTGTATCCTCATTCCCCATTTCTTTCATTGCAACCATCAAATTTTACTTGTACTACTCCAGCAACACTTGCCAATGCACTTTAACAATTACTCTCTCATGCTTTCCCCAGCCACGCACCCAACTGTCATCCACACTCTACATGAGCAATAAGCCTCAAAGACCCCTTCACAAATTTACTAGCCTACTAAACCTTCCCTAATGGAACATCTCTTTCACATCCACTTTTCAACAACTATAGTCTTCCCCATTTCATCAACCGGAAATTAATTTTTATTTATAATTGCATTTATTAATCCCATTTAATTACTACTTCATAATACAATTAGGGATATCTACTTCACCTATGGCCATTGGGATTTCATGTATCATTACAGTAGTTCCGAATGAACTAGGAAAACGCATAAATAGGTCGAAAGTCTGCAACTGTGTCACAGATTGTTACAATGTGTGTAGACAGTGTAAGTAGAAATGTCTACATCACTTATTATTGCGTTAAGGATTCGTTTCATGCATTTAAATGAGAAACTTGGAATTAAGGAGATATATTACTTATGCATATAGTGAATGGATTTCTGGGAGGTCCTTTGGTCGAGACACTTATTGATTTTGAATGGCACGTGTATATGTGTTCGTCATCTCTAGCAAGAATACAGAATTAGATGCTATACTTTCAACCCAATTGATTTATGTTTACAATTTTTAACATTTCTTTCCTTAGGTGTACGCTTTGTAAATACTGAATATGTATAAGCCCCAGCCCTTCGGTATGCGTACCTGCGTACGTCATCTAACATATCAAGTCTAAACACACATGGCTACACTTAAAATTCTATTGTTACTCTAAGCATACATCTTCAGCCAAACTCTATGCCTACTTACACCAGTGCGGATATGCAGACACCTACTTTCGCACTTATAGTTCAACCAATACGTTTTGGGGTAAAATCAACTTTTTATCTTTACACGAAATTCAGGAGCACCGTAAAAATTCAAGTTGAAGATATTAAAGAAAGAGTAATTAAACTTCTACATGATTTAGAAATCTTAAGTTATTGCAGAATATAGAAAGCTTGAAGGTTCTATTAAAACTAACGGAGAAGTAAAGAAAAATTTCCAAAAGTTGGCAATGGAGGTGAGAGGAAGATTTTTGTGGTCTTCAGTGGAAAGTTCCTATCACGTCTTTTACGGTAATGCAACCTAACGTAAAGCAAACAGAATTTTGCATATGAATACAATAGTGTTGGTAAAGTTGTTTTGAAAAGGCTTTCACTCACCGATAGCGCTTCAAACATGATTCGTTCAAGTTATTCCAGTGTAAAATTCGTATTGTATGTAACAGTAAGTTTCATGCTTTTAGGTGCACTGGGTATTGTACACAGTCTTTGGAAAAAAGTGACAGACATTTCATTTGGACTTACTGATCTCTTTTCAGTCGTGTCTTCCATCAATCTGTATATCATGAAATTTTGGTATACATGTAACGTTTTCAACTTACCATCATTCTTACTTAAAGTTTTTACGCTTTCTCAAAGTATCTCAACAGAATGACCTCAAAATTCAGGAATAAATGTCAGTAGTTCCCTTTTCGTTTATTTTGACCAACTTAGGAACAATGACAGTTATTCACATACCTGTGCTTAGGAGGATTATGTAATTTAAAATACCTAGGTAATGATTCGGTAGAAAGTGCACTCATTTTGATGGAAAGAGAAATAAGTATTTGTGGACACCATCTGTGGAATAATATTTTGAAAGAAAAATTCCAATTTAGTATAAATAAGCGCATAGCGGGGAAACATAAACTGATATTGGTACTGTACAAGAACAAGTATGAGACGAAGTTGTACGGTCACAAGCATGTTTATTATTACTTATGTATATACCTGTGTAAAAGCGTCATGGTGTACAATCGGTGTAATTCATTTTCCGCGTTCATTCGTTGCCTGGCAAGAAGTAGACTTTCCCTTTGGCATTTCACAGACTACAAAGAATAAGAGAAAAGTAAAATAAGGAAGAAAGCAAGATATAAATCTTGTGTCCAAAAGCTGTCTGTTATGTAACGCGTTTTGTATTACGAAAAATGCAAGTAGTGAAACGCTACAGGTCAATTTATTATATCTTCTGGAAGGAAAAACGAATGCATGTCTGCCGACATATTTGACTAGAACGGATTCCTTGACTCACACACTACAATAGAATGGAGCACCACACAAGGAAAAATGGCAAGGTTTAATCTTAGAATTTCGCATTCAGACAGTTTCATCCTCAGGGCTTTTAGAAATAAAAGACGTGACCACTGACGTTGTCAGAGTTGTGGCTAAACAGTCAAAGCGAATTCCTACTGCTGTCCTTTCATTTGATTCCTCTTTAAATAAGTGCAATCGCCACAACCAATGAATCTTAATGCTATTTGCTTTTATAGACACTTCTTAGTAGTAGTAAAGTTGCCTTCTTAGCAGTGTGTTTTAAACTACTTTTATATTTTCCAATACTATTATTATTAATAGTTCAGTAGTACATTTATAATTTTTTTCTACCGTATATTTTTAGATTTCGAGATTAGTGCATGAAACTTCGCTTAAGCGAGAAATAGCTTCCTTTGTAATTTTATGCAATTATTTATTGGAATATTGTGTAATAATGGGTGGAAAGGGAAATGAAACTATTTTTAATTTGCAGATAGTGGAGACGCATATCGAGAAGGAGAGGAAGGGAAAATAATTTCTATGCACATCATTCACCTTGCACATCAATGCATACAAAAACATAATCGATTTCCATATCATTTATCATAACATACCTGAAAGAAATTTCAGTGGATATCACATCATAGCTACGAACCATATCGCATAATTTATCAAAGCACCCGAATCATTAATGAAAATTGAAAACCTACGATATACAAAGAAGACAACTAGGATCGAGAAAGATTTCGAAGTAGAATTTAAAAATACACATTTCATAAAGGGATAACTGGTCTTCCTTAACTATAAAGGTAAGGTAAATTGATTTAAGCAACTTTCCAGACAATAATGCAATAAACTTTTGCAAAAATACTCGACCTCGAACCAATTCGCAAAACATTTCAACAGTAGAAAAAACTTGGTTTTTTAGAAACGAGAGGAGACTAAGATATATGAGTTAAGTATAAAATGACAAAACCTTCAATAGAATAGACGTACTCTCGAAGAAGATTGAAATCGAGTGGAGTCCAATCTCGACAATACAACTGAAACTAAACTAGGGGCAACCAGACCAAAAAAGTACAACGGCTGATTGACGATTAAATAAAGCTCAATAGGAAAACTTGTTCTTACTACTACTTACTATTAGGCATAAAATGGGCCTGGGCTACAATAGGAAAAGCTCAATGAAAATAACTTATATCAACTATCACGAATTGTAGAAGAATCGATTGCTACAGACTGTAAAGACTCTAAAGCTATATAAATAGCGTAGTGCCGGACCTTGCGTTGAGAAACTAAAACCTGACCTTGCAGGAGACAGAAGAAGCACCGAATCCCGATAACCACTCCCAATAATGCAGAACCAAAGATGGTTATCGATGATATTTTTTGAAACTCTACTGATAATTGTGGTGGTGAGCGTGGTGTTGGCGACGGCGGAGCGGACTCTGAAGGGTGGCCACGCCCCGCCGTCCTTTTCGTCCCCCGGGGGAGGCAAGGCGACGCTCCCACGGCGATTGCTGAAAGTGCAAGGCCGAGAAGTGATTCCCGCGATGAGTAATGCGATTCCCGGAGAGCCGACTTGCGAGGAACTCCGCGCCATGTGGAGATACTACAAACGCCAATCTCGTGCGGAGCTCACTAATGAAATACCCCAGTTTGGAACTGACATTTTCTGGGACAACTTCGTACCGCTGTCGCACCAACCCATGGCCAGCTTCGGGCCTCTCAGGGGCAGGTCCAAAGCCCGCCTCCGAATGAAAAACCCGAGGCAGTCGCTCTACGGGCGAGTTCTGCTCACTCCCCGGGAACGGGACCGCAGCGGCCGCAGACGGAGACCCATGGAGGAAGTCATCAGGACCTTCGGCATGTCCGCCGGCAGAAACGCAAAAGTCGGAGCTAATGGCACTCCCGGCCAGTTCACCAAGACGTCGGGCGGAGACGACCCCGCCGCCCCACTGGAACCCATCGTCCACTTTTCCCCGCCGCCGCAACCCACCAAGGAAACCAGTCTCCAGAAAATCAAGGACATTTTCCGCGAAGAGCGCATCAAGGAAAAAGGAGCCAACTCCGGAGACAACAAGGAATTCGGAAAAGTCGTTCTCTCTCCTCCGGACGGACATGACGGCCGCGTCGCCAACAAACCCAAGGAACTCATGACTCCCTTCGAGAAAATACGATTCGGACATGCTGACGACATCCTCGACGAAGGAGTGCGCCCCAACTTGGATCTGAGCAAGAGACGAATCCTCCCGGTCTCAATGCTCAAACTGAAACCAGTCGCACAGCAGAGAAGAAGAGGTCCTGCTGCACGCGCCTTCCTCCGCTCCTCAAGACCTCAATCTCTCCCAGACTCCGCATTCAACAACAATCTCCCCGAAGCCAACAACCAACGCTTCAGAGAGAACCTAGACGATATGATCATTCAGAGCGACTCCGAGGACAACTTTGGCAACTTCTTCAGTCCTGAAGACGGCGACCCCAACACCTTCACTCAAAATAACGAGTTTCCAGACAGATCTGATGACGGCTTCCTTCCTACCAATCAAAACCAGGTAAATCTTTAGAATTTCCTTTCTTAATCTTTGCTGGACATAATTATGAGTAATTGCTTCCATTTCCACACCGATAATTAGGTAGCTCTCCAAGTTTTGCTATCACCTTCCCTCCAATCCATTTCTACATAGCAAATTTCATATTTTAATCCTTACTAAAGAGCATATTACGAATAGTACCATCGTTGAATTATAATTCGATTCAAAAATCCATTTTAATTAAACATTCACTAATTTTACAATCATTTAAATTCATATCGTATAATTAGATAAGGATTTCCAAGTAGAATCCTTTGCAGTTGGTATTAATTTACACACAAAGTACAAACTTGTTTTACGGCATTCAGATTTTATTATATGCACGTGTATACATGATATTAAATATAAAATGTCTTATTACCGCTGTAACTGGAGAGAACGTCCGAATGAATGACGCTGTGTACTTCACATGGTATCATTAGTACTCGGTTGGAATCGCGTTGCATGTAGATAATGCATTATGAGCTGCTCCATTTATTCTGAAAGTCAGAGCTGACACAGTTGGTGTTTATTTGAGAGAGACAAGGATGTTAATAGTACCGAAGTCGTAGGTGTAGTATAATACCAGGAGCACAGGTCATCAAAGGCAGCATTGAATCAACAGATCGCTAACGGCACCATAAAGCGACCACGGACCATTGTTCATGAAAAGATCCCAAGTCTTTTGTGTGTACACAACACACATGCAATACTACAATGGCCCAGACCTCAATTAAGCTTCGTTATCATTACTAACCTATATAGCATATCATTTTCCATTTATTGTCCGAAGCCCGACAAATTCTGTAGCATGTTCGTTGCTAAATACTAAAGAGATTACCTTTTACTTATGTTGTGGTCGGCAGTACATAGCCCAGTGTCTGAATCCATAGAGGGATTACTATTCACATTATGCATATATCACCATCCGTGGCTAAATTTAAACAAACAAAGAAACAAAGACCATAACTCTCTTTTCAATCGGACAAAACTGAGAGAGAGAGAAACTAATTGATTGATCAATGATCACTGGACCATGCATGTACAGTTTTATCTCTAAATTACACATGGATACCTACCCTTCTTTTAGTTTCTACTATACACTGCTAGTGAACAAGCAAAGTCACTCAAAAATTCCCTAATGGCATTTACCAATGTGATGATGATCCATAGTTTAACTTTCAAATAGTTAATAAAACAGGAATCAAAATTTGCAAATAAATATTTTCGTTTTGATATTACTTTCATCTCCATTGATTCAGCACTTTTTAAGCGTCACTTTGTAAAGAGGCATTCTAAAGGCAACTGAGTTAATAAAATATCTTAAGTAGAGCTCCACGGAGCAATATTTTCCACTTCGCAAATATATGTAGATTCGCGAATATTTTTGCAGCCTGCAATCTTTAATAAAATATGCATCTGGGATTTGGCAGCAAAGTACCTTGATAAGTTCATAATCCAACGAGAGTACTTAAGCAGGATGCTTTGAAATTGAACAGTAAAACGTTGGTTTTTCTATCAGAACAAAATTGTGCATGTGAGGAATGGCAGGAATTCTTCAGAGAAAAAATATATCCTTTTGATGTTTCATCTGCATTTTGCAAAGATATGTAAATAAAATATGCTGAATTTGATGAATAACCTTTTTCAGATGGATATGTCTTGTATGGCAGTGGAGGGTCAATCGTGCAATGTCAATTCGGATTGCTTCTGTGTTGGGTTTGGTTTGTATAGATGTAATTTTGGCCAGTGTCAAGTCCTCTCCTTCTTTTCCGCAGGTAAGACTATTTTATTACTATTTTTGACTCACTAATCTATATCTAAAATTATTTTTAGAGTAAGATTGATTCCTGTATAGTAAAAATATCTCATCTGTCGGTTACAGTCTCTTCAGGCAGACAATCTCTTCAGCAATATTGAGAAAATATTCAAATATTATTGATAATACAGGAAAAAATTATTTCTTTGCATCAGAATACGTTAGAATGACCATTGAAATGGTAGTCATAGTTGGAAAAATAGTTCTATTCATGTAACTTCCCAATTGGAATTCGCCCAATTGTATAACTTAAATAAAACCAAAGGAGAGCAATAAATAAAGCATCCTTTTGTAAATAATAAATAAAATTTAAAGGTACTAGCCTGAAACCTTAAATACTATCTGCATATAATACATACTGTAATTATTTGCAATAAATATCAATCAGATAATTGGCATCATATAAAACGCAAAATGGTACATTTGGACATTTTCTAAAAATACATGGAAATTTAGCAAAGTAGGCCACTGCCTATGTAGCACAAAGTATTGAAAGTTAATAACAGTTTAGGTAGTGAAGGTATGTGTTGAAGAAATGCAATATATTTGCGTGGACATGAGATTTAGTGTGTGCAGAGTGGACATATAGTAATGAATAAGAGGGAAAGACTTGTTTTGCTTTGAAGAAAGGCGAGCTAGCGCTGGAGTGTTTTTTGAGGAGAAAGTTGTGATGTATAGAATTGGGTATCTGAGTGGTTGTGGCCTATAAATTATTGCGATTCAAAGTTAGTTTTTTATTGCTACAGTTTATTATTGACTTGTACGTAATTAACTAAAACTTGTCTTAGCGATTTCTTCTACATGAAGTCTCAGAACACTCATTGAGCAAGACAAAAGTTTTCTTCCGTCCCTCAAGCCTGGAGCTATAATCCCAGCGAGATTGTGTAGGAGTGAGGCAAACAAAGAACTATTTAGTGCAGATATATCCATGAAATAAAACATTCTTGTTTGTGGCTTTGCTATAGGGGAAGTTGCCACTATGTGTCCCTGTATCACTTCTGCACTGTGTATTAGTAAATGAGGCGTGGGAATAAAGTCTTGCGTCTTATTCTATCATAGCCCCTTTAAGTCGCTCTTTCCTTGTCAAACTTCTCTTGTTCCCATCATTTAGGAAAGCTTAGGGTTGCCACATAAGATAAGAAGATTAGCTTCTTTGTTACTGAACAAGCTACCTATTACAAATACATTACCGTTTTTCGAAAACAGTTCTTTCGATTTGTTTAAATGCCTGCAGAAATCCTCATTGGATTTTGTCCAAAAAAGAATTGCTTCTCCTTCTCTGCTTCACAATACACTAGCCGTGTATTATTAGATGAGAATTTCCAGCTTTATCATTTTTCTTTTAGACGAACACTATTGTAGTAGTTTCTCTCCTGCCTCTACCTTAAACCAGGGATTAAAATCCACCTGCGTAGTTTTATTTGACAAATACATCATTACAATAAAAACTAACAGGGAATCTACTTCATTTCAAAACCAATGTTTAAATCAAATAAGCTACAAGGTGTTTTGTGATTCAATCAGTGCACTAACCTTACTAGGTATGCAATATTGCACCTGCCTCACCACAGATGTAGATGGTTTCTATTTATCTCTAAAAAATATTACAGCGGAGATAAAACGCTCTAAAATGGTTCTAAGCGTGATAAATGTGATGATTCTGTGTGTTTTTGGAAACGTTTCAGTTCGCAGCGATGAGAGCAATGGAGACTTACAGTCAGCCTCAATGTGGCACTCCGAGCCCTTAAGATCGTCTCAACTTGGAGGGTGGGAGGACGCGTCTGCGGTGAATTCGAACAGTAAAGGTCAAAAGGTGGAGGAGGGGGAGAGTAAAGGAAACTAGAGCGATATGGTGTATGTGCTGATTTATGAAACGAATTGTGGTGGCTGCGGTACCGTAAGTATTACTAGAGTAACACTGAAAGTGAACGAAGGGTCACTTGAAGGATTTAATTTGGTTGGGGTTACTGTTGACCTAACAAGGGAGAGCCACCGAAGAGAAGGTAACCTAAAGTAATTGCTTTTAATGTTTCCTCCTAACCAGTACAATAATAAGTAATGTAACACATCTACCTATATCTACTTACATTTACCTAGCTCACAAATAATTGTTTTGTCATACCTGTTGTTAACACTGCACCGGATATTGTAAGCACTAATGCAAGGCTATTTTCTTCGGGAGAGTAAAGTAAGGTTAAAAACAACTAGGTAGTTGTGCGAATATTAATGCGTGTGTGTTAATGTCTATTCATATACATCCTTCGTACTTGAGTAAGTAAATGTGAGTTAATTAGGATTTCTAGGGAATTCGGTGTTATGTGTCGGGATAATATTCTTGTTCGATGTAGTAATCTATCTATAAGTCCACTAAATACAGATGCCTAGGCTATTCCGAAAGAAATCTGTTAACGTAAATATTAAGACTAAGTAGTACTTATATAATACACCCAAAATGTTAATTCTTGGCAGTGGCTACAGGATTAAAAGTAAAACTAGACCGTTGTGATATAAACATAAAAAAATTCGAAAAATGATTATTACTCTGTATCGTACCTAATAATCCTTACTGTAGAAGTACATAAATAAGTTACTAAACTAAAGAAAGAGAAAAGGCCAACAATATATATGACATCTAACGGGCCAACTTCTACTCAATTTCAACAAATACATTTCAGGTACACCAAGAAATAAAAATAAAAATACGGATGTACCTAAACAATCATTCTAAAATAACATATACAGGTAGACGTAGAAAATACGTTTTAATATCCCAGTAACATAATCATTGCTGATTGTAGATTTCTTTACATCTTAGAATTTGTAACAATACTAATACCTACAGATGTTAGACTAAAACTGTAGTCTTAATTAACAATAGGAAAGTCAATTAGTACAACTAGACGTACTAATTGATGTACTTATTGCTAGTATAGATACATATCCTTTGTAACCTTTACTATTGCATATTGCAATGTATAGGTAACTAACAATTACATATTATACAAACCACTAATTAAATGTAATTTGGACAACTAAAGAGGATCAACTAAAAGAAACTCATTGACAATACAACAAATTATTGTAAATTGCAGTAACTATCTATTCCATGTTTCTAAGTGGATAACTACGGGATTGTGAAAATCGGGTGTAATTGGTGAATGGCCTTTGACGACAATAAATTTTTCAATAAAGGACTTTCACAACTTGGAACATGGAGCCATACTTAATTGGATTATCATCGGATGCTTACAATTGAATCATCAATTTAATAAAGCCATTCTAAATAACTATAAAATTACAATAGAATCTATCCTATCAACTACTGAGCAGTTTTAAGCTGAGATTATGGTGCTTAGACACGCGACGCTAGCTGGTCGTGCGCTATTTCTGAAGTAACGAAACTGCTGTAATATCTACAACTCTTTACTATAATTGGATGGGGAAACTGCTTAGAATCATATATTTAATAGTTAATGCAGATTTAAATAAAAAATAACTTGTGTAAATTTAAATACTGTAATAATCTGTATCTGTATCTGATAATAATAGAATTGTTGATTCATGAAAACTAATTGACTGCAAATCAAAAATAGTAATCAATAGGTTAACAATGACTTCTCCAAGAAACTTTTAACTGATCAGTTTGGTATGATTACGGAAACTGAACTGTAATCAATACTTAAACTGTTAAACGTTGACAATACACATCTGACTGTTACAAACAGTTATCTTATAATCTCTCCCACTAATTACTATCATGACAGACTAGACTAACAGTAGATTCTACCCTTTTCATTCAATAGTTCACAGCTCCGATAAAGTGCAGTTTATGGATACAGTGGTTAGAATTAGAGTAGCCTCTCAAGTTGAATGTAGAAAGATATAAAATCATGGTGAAAGGAAAAATTGTTGCCATTTGTTATTATTCGTATATATCCGATTACATTTATTAATTAGAAATGTGTTTAATCAGTGCTAATTAATTCATTACAGTTGTAGTTGTATCTGCTTAATAGGGTATGTTGTCCAATTTGCTTTAATGTTTGTGTAATTGTTGTTTCCCTAACTGTGGGGAAAATAGGTAGGTCATTTTGACGTCCATGGAACACCGTTCAAGAAAAATTAAGTTCCCTACAATTATAATTATTGAATAATTAATGCTGAATGTTACCCTGATTTCTCAATAGTGAAAATAATTATAAAAAAGATTGTGAATTGATGTTTTGTCCCACTTGGTGTAAATGCCTATTTAATCATACTTTAAGTAGTAATAAGATTTCATTGGAGTTTGAGAATCGCTGTTCAGAATGAATTGCATTTAGATTTCTATCGATAAGTTCACCTAGCCTAGTATACACTTTAAACGTGCTGTATGTGCTACTAAAATAAAGAAAAATACTGTGTCATTAATGGACACGCAAACTAAGTTTACTTTTTAAGTTAACCAATTATGTTTTAATTCATGTAGTAGATACTATTAATGTACTGTTGGAAAACAATTACAAAAACATAAAAATACTCCTTGAATTTACCTCATAAATTTAAGCTAATTAATATAAAATAACATAAGTTAATTCCTAAAAATATAAATTTACGTGTAAATATGGACTACTAATTGTAAGTATAATGAAACATCTAAAACGTGTTTCATTATAATACATATAAGTCAGAGATGCGAGGCTGTAAATTTATACAAAATATCACAGTAGTAATTACATTGTAAAGTTTTCCTGCTTTAATTCTTCCATTTTATCACATCAAGGTACCTAGGTTTGCGAAGGTTTATTTTCACAGCGTATCAATTAATATTGGGTATTTACATTTGGAAGATTTTCCCTCATGACAGTTTTTCGTCTTATTAAAAATTATTTAAAAGAATCGCACTAATTATTTAACTACGATATTGTGTATGGAATCAATTTCTAATCAAAACATTTTGTGATATCATGTAATAGATATCAAACGTACATGAAAACTGTAAATACAGAAACCTTACATAATCAGCAATGCGAAAGTATTGGTCGAAATTTTCTTCTTTAACTTTCAAAATTTCATTTAAGCATTTTCTACTTGTTTGCAATCGCGAAAAGAAAATCGTTTCACATTAAGGGAGGATTGAGGCCCTCGAAACTTTAAAATTATCATACACAAATATGACTTTTTTTAAGAAAGGTATTTCATTTCTTCAATTCTAGGTTTAATATCTGAGTCTGGACCAATGCCCGAAATTGGAAGGAAAAATAATGAGAATTTAAAAACAAAGATATGAAACATTGGTTTTACATTATTCGGAATAATTCAAAATCAACAAGTATTGGTAGTATCAATCGAACACAGATTTTCTGGAAAAAATCTTCTAGTCATTTTTCGTAATTGCTTGCCTATTTTATAGAAAAAATACAATCTTTTAGTTAAAAGTTAAGTTTAGTGTAAGTAAAATAGTTATACAATATTTGCCGAAAGTCATCTCAATTTGTCTTGTATCATAAGTGTGTGACCCTTTATATGTGTCTCCCGAACCCAAAGCTTGTGTGTCTTTAAACATAGTAATATATTTCAAAAATGAACTGCACCTTAGCATTATTGTTGTATTTCGTCTGTGTTGTATTAATAAATTCATAAATGTAAGGAAACCTTGATAAGCAAGGTATGTCGGCCAAATAATTGTATTTATCTATAAGCGTTAAGATTTGCTCTTATAATTTTGAAAGTCTTTTTCTTTTTGTTGATATTTTCAATATTTCTATGATTTCTCTACAAAACTTTATTTTACTGTGTTTTTTACCGATTTCGTATATTGAAGTAATTTAATGCATAGGAGTAACAGAAACTTTTGTCGCAAAATAATAGCGCTACTATTGTTCCTCGTGGTTTTTACCTTTCCATTTCATCAGATGTATTAGGTATAAAAATAAAAAAAATCATTGTCTTTTCTGTGCTTAGACAATTGTTATTTTAAAACTCAATTTGAATTTTTTATTTGAAATACAAATTGAGAGTAAGGAATTTATTAGTGAGGATATAACAATGAAGAATGAATACCACCCAAAAAACACTTACTTAATTGTTGATGAAACCAATGTTAGATATAAAGTGTAATGGTATGTGAAAAGCACGAATTTATGTAATGTCGTAAATATTAGTATATGATAGATACCTTTACAATTAATGTTTAAGTCTTCAAAGTCAAATATAAGTAATTAAACAGTTTATCCTCAGTTTCTTTATAAGAGTTTGGTTTTCTTAGAAAGGGTGGGTTTAAATCGATTAAAATTGGGACATTCTAAGAATTAAATTTTACAGCTATCGCAAAATCCTCCATTGGTTAGTTTAGCTGATATCTCTCTTACATTTCAGCGTTCCAATGGTTCGGATATTTGATAGCCATAAAATATTTAATTACAAGTACAGATAATTCGTGGTAAAACTATAATTACTTAACATACATCTTATTACCATTATATAATTATGTATTAGATATATTGATGTCATGTTTCCAAATTCCAAATTGAAAATAAAATATCTTACTTAGTCGTTAGTTTGTTCGTGAACGAATATACATTCATTTCTCTTTTAATCATAATATCATTAACAAAATTGCAATTCTGCATTCCGAAAATTGCCAAAACAGTAAAATAAAAGCAATCCAATAATTTCATTTGTTTTAATGCAATTGTGTTCTTGTTCATACTAAACTCACTATACTAAATTCGGTATTGCGTATGTTTCACCTCCAGCACATTCCTGTTCAACCGCCTTGCCATTATTGTAGCCCAAGACATGAATTTCATATCTATATTTTAGTTTTCTATTCCAATTTTCAAATTCATGTGTGATGGACACTAGAAAAGTGTATAATAAAGAGCAACAATTATGTAACTGTGTCAAGAAATTGAATCATGTCGAATTGCATGAACAAATTTTAATTTATTGCACCTTAACATGCACGGAACAAGTAAAAAAACAAGACATATGAATACCCTGATATTGACTATCTATATTCATGTCCTTACAGAATATTTGGAACGTTTGGACCACAAAGCATAATTAGTACTTCCCTAGGTTATTTATTAGAGAAAAAATATAAATAAGTCAGCTATGCCATCATGAAGTAAATAATAAAGCATTAGAAATATAGCACCATTAAAATAAAAAAGTAGATATCCCGAAACATCAGTAAAATATCTTGCAATTTATCAGAACAAAGTCGCTTTCTCTGGGAATGCTCTGATTTACTATTTCCAGTACAAATTTCTTGAATAAAATAATATGAATTCCAAAGCATAGATGGCGTGAGGAGTAAATATTTCAATTCTTGAACAGTTTTTGAAGACCAAGAATGTAATGCCTTATTTCGGAACCCTGCAATTTAAATCATTCTGTTTTGTTCAGTTTTTGAGTAAGTTATACGAAAGCATTCTTTGAACTTGATAAATATTCTTTTTGTACGTATTTCTTTAGTTCCTGTGTGATGAATCGCCATGATATCCTAGAAAGACAATACGGTTTTTACTGTCTGTGGTCTGTACTGATATCTGTATTCCCAATGATAAGCACTCTCACATTCAATGTATTAGAAAAGTTGATTTTCATATTATTTGAGGACAGTAGTTTACAACAAACTGCGACTCCCATTGCATTATTGGAAGCGCAGTAAAATGTTGCCCTTCGAAGTTTGAAGCTGTGGGAGCTGTGATGGCATTTCTTTGTTTTAGCTTTCAAAGCAACTTCCGAAACATGACATTCGTCTGGCATCTATACTTAAGTATAAAGATAGTACATATTTGATTATGTGCAGTATTCTCCGTAGCGTACCAGAAAATCAATTTAATGCCGAAACTTTACATATGCACAACATAAAAGTAGTGCAAACAAAATTTTCATTTTTAATGTAATTTTCCATTGATTTTATCCAGCTGGGACTAAAGTATTTTCAGTTGAGACTTGGAGGGAGGGAAATGAATGAAATGATGGTTAGGATTACATGAAACTTCTGCGGTCTTGTCAACTTATTTGATTGCCTTTGTGATTCGCGAAATGAAAGCGCTGAAAGTGGTCTCTATGATAAACCAGGAGAGGTGAGCCTTTTGATTTGCCACATATCACCTGCAAACTGCAAACTCCTACTCTCTTCAACATTTACGATATTCTCCTTTGCAAAGGCACTCTAGAAGTTCATTCTTATCTAGTTCTAATTACACTGCGTCTCCCACAATCAGATTTTAATAAATTACATTAAATTTTCAAAAAGTTGAACTTGGAACTTAAACTATTTTAAAGTGGCAAGCACCTAAGCACGCGTCATAAGTAAAACATTTGCATTTATGCATAAATAATATAATGTAGACATCGACAGGAATTAAGATAAAGTGATAAATATCATCCCTGCTCACTGTAATAATTATATAACAAGTCTTTATTAAAATCAATATTTGCTAAGATACATAGATAAAAGCAGTACATGAATATTTTTAAAATCAGGTCAGGTTAAATATGAACAGAATATTTTAATTGCACTTATGGATACGAAAATGAATTATGGTGTTAAAATGATTAGCATTTACCTAAGAACAAAAGAAAACTTTCTTCTGCAAGAATTGTCCAACGGTAAAGTAGCTACCCATTTATGAAAGGCGGTCGTACCAAGTGCTACCATAATAATACTAGCGCCAACAATACTGTAATTAAACAATCAAGAGAAATTTTATGGTCTGAGCGGAATTTGAGTAATGTGTGTTATTGCAGGAGTTATATGAAAAGTTGTGGGGAAAGAGGACATTTCTTTACGAATGCTTACCTGTACAAATCCGGGAATATCCCAAGAAGTAAAAACTGCCATAAAAATGCAAATAAGAAATTGGAACTGCGAATCAAAGACACTGGTCCAGACTGCTCGCATTTGAGAGCCGTAGTAAAGCAGAGTTGTCCGAGGAAAGTGAGCGTGGCTAGGGCGAGAGCAAAGAGAAAATGCGTCATGTTTTCCGGAATGAGAGTGGCTCCGATTGTGAGAGTTCCTACGACATTAGTCAATGTGCCTATTGCTCCGTACGCAGTTGTGATGAGGGCAATGTGAACTCGCTTCAAGAAACGAACTATCACAATTGAAAATGTTGCCATCAGCATGCTGGCAGATGCGAAGGAAACTCCGATCTAAACACAAAGTACACTTTTATAGCTCTCACTCAGCACTTATCCTGACAGCTCTCACAATTCCATTATATTCTCAACTCGATTATTATCAATTACCATTACATTTTGCATTTACCTTTATTTACGCTCACCTCCCAACTAACGCTAAACTCAATTCATTCATTTCCTACACCATGCACCGTATATGCAAATATTTACCCAAGAAAAAAATCTCACCAATGTATCAGTGCTAGCATTGTAAACGGAGGGACGAGCCAGAATGCAGATTCCAGTTATCGTAACCAAAACAATAACTACTGGGAATATCCTACATTTTTCATTCATGAAGGTATGTGCTACGAAAGCGACAAAGACAGGATTGCACGATCCAATTGCAAGAGCGTCTGCTACACTCAGGTATCTCAACGAACAGAAAAAAGATAGCAGGGCCAAACATCCCACTGCTCCGCGAAGCTGCCCAAAAACAAAATCAACAATATTCAACCAATTATCAACTATTTTCAATAATAAAAGGTAAAATGTAATTTAAATTCGGGAAAACTTGGAAAATTACACCGCTAAGGCTTAGATCACTGCAGAGATAGTTGCTATTGGAGGGATTGGTAAGAAATTGTAATAGTGACATAGTGTGAGAACTTACAATTAAGAGAATAACTCTTCTTCGTTTGCGACTGTCTGTGAGAGGCCACACAGCCCTGAACACATTATCGGCGTTGACTCTGGTTGCCCAGATAAGAGCAGGAATGGACGGTAGGAAAATTCCGAGAAATCTGTACACTGCCTGTGCAAATGGGTGATAGACTTCGAGTTTTTTAACGACTATTGAACTCAAAGTTAACATAACTCCAGATAGGAGAATTAACAACAAACCTACGTATTTACGACACCACACACATCTTGTTTTATTTGGTTGTTTTATGTCTCCTTCCTCAACTTTCTGTAGTTCGAGTAGCACAGGATCACCATTTACGACTTCTCTGTCAAGATTTCTATTCTCACACTTTTCTTCATCAGCACTTAAGCTCTCCTCTATGGCTTCCACATTACAAATTTTGTCGTTAGTGTGTTTCTTCGCCGAGGAGCCCGAGTTGGGGCGAGATTCCAGGAATCCCACTGATTCTTCAGGACATTGTGCCAGATTACCGTTTTTATTTTCACTCATTGTTCCCCAGCTCTAACAACGGAACTTATGCATATGTAGTCCCACTATTTCCTATACGCACATTAACAAACGCTCTATTGATTAGACGCAGCAGTCTTCTCCTCACTTTGACCAAGTCACTATTAAATTCTGTTTGCCTACTAAACCTCTCCCACTAATCCAATATTCATAAGAAACAATTCTCGGGCACAAACAAAGAAACACTAATTCTAACTACAATGTACATAAGTTGACTAATTAACTACGAATCTAATATACTGCCGTGTAATCGACTGCATTTACAAGTGCTATCTGCATACGAGTGAAAAGGCCAAGGAAAGAAGAATGTCAAAGAGCAGATCAAGTAAGTCTGTGTGTGGTGGAATGAACTCCATGCATGGAATGGACTTAAAAATTAGAAACGTAAGAATGGATCCACTCATCTCAAAGATTCAACTCTAGAAAACCACTGTAAATGCATGCAGGGCTCAACTAATGGTGAGTACAGGTGTCCCGGGGTTGTTTCGTTCTGTAGTAGGAGTATCGTGGTGCAATGCAATTCATTTTCTGTGTATATGCTAATGTGATGAGTAGAATAAAAAACTTGCAAGACCAGAAAATAAACATTGACGTGACACTCCCATATAAAGCAACGATTGGAATTATCACTTATGCTACATTTGATCATGTTTTGGCTATTACGTATTATCAACCTTCAGATCTATTTACTTATACACACTTATGGTTAGGCTTCACAGGGTTTCCAAATAACACATTATCTCACTATTCCGCTTTTAATTTTTTCTAATACTATTAATACGATTAATACATGGCAACTAATTTTTCTATACAGTCTCTGAAATAATTAGTTGTCAATTGAACTGAATAAATCCATTGGATAAATTAAATTTAAATTCAGCTTTATTATTAATTTATTTGCAAACAAAAAATTTAGCCCAATTGAAAATTTACATACCTTCCGAAGAAAATTGTTAGCATTAATAGCTTACTTTTACCAAAAAGTATATTTAAGAATTTTACAGCATATTTCAATTACACGTGGGACACTTATAAGGTTATTTTTTATTGCACATGTAATACCGTAGCATTTTATATAATTGGTATCACAATATTTAGTTTTCGCTTATTTCTCTATATATTTTAACTGTCATTTTTAATGACACAAATTTTTTGGACCGTCATACATAATTTTTGGTAATGGACTATTTATAAGAAAGGGGATGTGGGTTTTCTTAAAAAACCCAGTTTGGGAACCCTGATTAGGAGTTAGTCCAGTTTAGCTTATACACGTTGAGTTACATTAGTTTAGTTGTTACTTGAGTAGAGGGACATTTAATTGTAAGTACGCTTGCTCTGGTGCACTTATGAGATGGCTATAATATGACTATTTCATGAATGTATATCTGAGGACGAGCCTACTGTTCGGATTGTTTGTGCTATTAGTGGTTAGGTACAAAACTCATTAATATAATGTCCACTGCCATGAATGACTACATCGACAGGAAAACAAACGGCGAACATTGTCTTAATTTCAAACGTGTACATGACATCTCTGTACTGGTCCTAATGGTCGATGGCACTAACAACATGGTATTATAATATATCTGTCAATACTGCATAATGGTTTAGATCTTATGATATGCGCTACTGTAATGTAGTAACCTGAATTCAATTTAAAATCGAGAAAAAATTATTTAACTTCATTATTAGCTTGTTGTAGGTATCTGCACACAGTCATTACTGTAGCATCTCAGTTTGTTTATGGAAATCACTACCTGATTTCAATCTGTTCGTGCAATTAACTTCGAACATTTCCCCCAACTTACACGCATTAATCTTCTCCCCCGTAACAACGACTGTATTTGTCGCTTTTTAGTATTTTCACAGCCAAAACCAAATCCTTGTCTTTCCGAGCAGTTGTCCACTGGACTAATCCTCCTTCCAATTGCAACAAATACTCATATCTGTTAAAAAGTTGGTAATAAGACGTACTAAATGTGTATTGCACGTGCATGGTGTATTATAAGTATCACCAGAGTGCATTATACAGACTCTTTCGTGCTTTACATGCAATTCACCACACCTTTAGTCGTTAATTGATATATAACTTGGAAGCGATGTACCTGTGTACGACGCGTCACAAAGGAATGATCAATATCGACCGACGATTCATCAAGTTTCTACCTATTAATATTGCAAACTTTGCCTGTTTCAATATTTTAGTTCACTCTATGTTTAGTACCTAAGTACAGGTACTTTTATCCACTCCTTCTTTGTAATTTTATCCTTAGCAATGAAACACCTTTCAAATATTAAATTGTCGGCAGGCTTTTCCTATACTAGTAGTGTCGCTTGCTTAAATGAAGCCACGTTAACAAATACTGCCCTGTACCTATATAACTGCTCCTTCTGGATACATTTAATGGATGAGCTTCAGTCATTGCGAAATATTTAAAAAAGACCCACCCAATTTACATTAAATAATAAAACCCGGATAGGCATTCATTTTCTGTAAAACAGCGATTTATTCCTGTGTGTAAGGATTTACTGAAGAGTAACACTCCATTGAAAACTAACATTAATTTTTGCATCGTTATATTGTAGAAGCACATATTTGATATTGCTGATTCACTTATATGTCATTTCATTAAAGAAATCAATAGGTAGTAATTTTTGCGATGAGCAGTGTTCAGAATTAATTGTCAATTCATTAAAACGAAAACGTATTTTAGAAACTTTTGTAGTAATTCTATAAAATAAACAATGAGCGCATAAATATTTTTTCACAAATGAAAATATAATTCCTTATTAGTTTAATAAATTAAGGTATTAATAAGAATATTTGGTATTAATATCAATATTTAATGCAATGTAATGTATACAGTAAAACAGATGCACAATTTATTTGTTAAGCTGCTTTGCTTACTTATCCCGTGAAATAAAGAGATCACAAAACGAATGTCTATGACTAGCTAAGACTATGTGACTAGTATAAAAATACATAGAACTTGTATTCGGTGGTGGTGTGGCGATTATTCAACTTCGTGATATGCAAAAGCAAAACAAGGCTTGAGACGAATTAATTAAAAGGCAGAGACAGATGCAAACCTAATATTAGTCATAAATAACAGCCTATCTATATGTGGTCTACAGTATTAAAGCTTTCATCTTCCATGAATATACTCCGAGCAATAACAGCTCAACTGCAATAATATTCTAGTAGTAATATGATAGGCTCCTATTACTGGTAGAATAAAGGTTAATACAGGTATATGAAGTTGCTCAGTAATTATGAATTATTGTCAGCAGGTAATGGATATGGTAGGATGCTCGACGCCTTTTTTGCATCGCTATTTTGAAATTGTCATGCATTACTCTCGAAATGGAAAAACTGCTATGCATTACATTTGTTGTTATTTTTCCAACGACGTAATGTTGCACTTTGCACTTATCCAATGAACAATTTTTTATTTAAGCATCGTAGGATTCACGGACATTCAAAAAATTCAATTAGTGGTTGCTTACAGTGTAAACTCATAGGAGAAACTAACTTTGCTTAAGCAAATTACCGTTTTTAAGTATTTATGTTCGCCGTATTATTGGCACTATTAGTAATAGTGCACTAATTTATAATTTAGGTACTCCATTAAACCTCGGAACTCATTTTCGCAAGACAGCTGTCACAACTCACAACTACGTTGTTGAGCCCTAGTAAGCATATAGGTAATTTTCCTTGCTTGTTTAGTTCCATACGTAAATGAACGTTCAATTGCATAACGAAACTTTTATGAAATGGAAATTTGGATTAAGCAGTTAAAAATACGCTGTATTTATGATCCTCTCTACAATATTACTTTCTTTTTCCAACTCTACAACAACAATTTCCTTTTTTCGTTGAGGCAAATGCTAACATTTGACGTCATTAATTTTTCTATTTACACTTTAAAAGTCTTTCTGTTCAGCCGGTTAGAAACCAATGCCATACTTTCAACTTGATGGAAAATTACAAGTTCAAAATAATACTGAAGAATAACGGATTGGGAATTAATTTAAAATGGTCTAATTAGTTAATGGAAAACGTTGTCACAGTTCCTTTGATGCCCAATTTAATAATATTTTCAAGAAAGCTGAATTCGCCTATAATGAACGGCATAAATTTATTAGCGCAATCGAAGAGAATTTATTCCAAGTTAAGTTTTCCTAGTTAAGTATTAATTAGTCTACTCTTCAAGTTTGGAGAGGGGATTAACTTTTATGTTCTATGTAGGAAGTTGAAAGCGTAATTAAATTAATGTTCTCATCACACTTGATTTGATGTACTGGGAACGAAAATATTTACCCTGAGCCACGCACCTGACACACTGCAGATTTGCAAATTATCGTATTTTATAACATGCCAATGTATACAAATGTTTAGCAAATTGGAGAATTACCGACATAATTATAAGTAATCTTTAGATATATGGAAAAAGTACTCTAAAATTTCTGAGAACAGCTACTTCTTTCTCTCTTAGTTTCCGAATATTTAAATATTATGAAAAAATAATACTGCTGGAAAGGATTTAATTTGAGAAATCTTAGGTCCATTCGCACATTGTGCAGCTCGATAGCCTTTTATCAAGAATCTATATGTTTCTATGATAATATACCCTTCTATAGGAATCCCGTGATTACAGATGCGATTAAAGACAAAAACCTGTGATGGTGAGGTACCTGTGCTATAAGAATATCTTTATTGTGAGTATTGCTGGTGTCCTTTTTGTAAATTAAGAATTGTAAGTGTAAAGTAGAATTGATAGTAATATTGGTTAAAGAGTGAGACTTGGAGTGAGTATTTGAGGGAATGCAGGAGGAGGGAAGTCCTTGTGACAGGAAGAAGAGCCTGAGAAGAGACAGGAGTATTTGTGAGCAGGATAGGAAGGTTGGAGACTTGGTATTGGTGTTGGTGGAGATATTGGTGGCCGGAGAGTCAGGGAAGGAAGGAAGGCGGCGTGAGGAAAGGTAATGAAGGGAGTAGCGCTGGAGAATTTGGCCTCGGCTGGAGAAGTAGCGGAGCGGAGAGGGAACGTGGAGAAAGTCAAGACCTAGAAAAGCGTGTTTGGGCTGACACTGAGCTCACTTCAGTGTGAAAGCTCTGGGAGACCACACAAAAGTGAGACTGCTCTTGTCTCGCGTTGTCTTGGCTCGGCCGCACTCTTTGTCACTTCAGTCAACTGAGATCTGCAAAGTTCGTCCGCACACGGGCAGGGAAAGGAAATCATCCTAAGCTCCTAAGTCAAAAGAAAGTAGCCAAAGTACCTCATAATAATAACGACTTCACTTTCTCCTTTATGAGCGAATCGGAATCGTAAAGCCACCTATAGCAAATCACTTTTCGAATATAACAGTGCTAACACAGACTCGCTTTCCCTAAGTAAATATCAGACACTCCTCTACATCATACTCCTACAAGTACTTATAAATAAAATCACAGAACAACGCTCGTCCATTCCCTCGTCTATTCATGTATACCTAAACGGAGTCAACTAACGCAAACTATCTCTCCAAACTAATTTCCTTTCTTGTGTTTCTCCTCCGAAACCCAATCGCACAGCTCCCAATTCTTCTTCCTTACACATTCTTACACACAGTCACAAAACCCATCCACCCACTGTCGCCTCTCCAACTAAAAACACTTGTCCACCTTTTATTTCTCTCCTAATTCCACATCCACTCTATAAATATTGACATTCCCCAACAATTATTCCTCTTCTCTCAACCCAAACTCAGGCTGTTTACTTCTAATCAAATTCTTCACAACGCTAACTGTTTAACTCGCATTTCTTAACTGTCACTCTCTCAACTAGTCAAACACAAGATAAGTGAAAGTTAAACATTCACTATTTTAGACAGTTATTAAATGTTACGCTTGTCTACTCGTACTCATAATTTCCTATCTGATCAACTCTTCAATCAAACTTTATTCATACCATACCTACACAACTAAAAGCAAGCCAATTTCAAGTCTCACTCTTTTCTTGATCCACAGGTTTGTACATCTCCTTTACATAAATACTATTTCATTATTTCTATTTACAAGCTTTATTCTCCTACTCGCTAAGTCACCAACAGAACTAAATGCAATAGCAATGCTCCAGTTCCAACTCCATTTATTACCATTACTCTCAATTTTAAATTTAAATAAATGCTCTGGAAATTTTATAGAAATCACATTTTATTTGTGTAATAAACATAAATTATAACCATTCATTTTTAGGGTTATTAGTGACTCGTCACATTTTCATGAAAACCCAGCTTTATTACAATAATGAAAGCGTTTTCACAGTAAATTCCTTATTCGTGTACTTATTCCATGCTTAAATCATGAGCTATTGATTAATTTACGCTAACACTTAAAGAGCATTAGATACATTCAAAAAATTGAAATCGACGTAAATGCGAGAGTTAACTCAGAAAGCTTATATGGCGAATTGTCTGATAAAATAACTGCCGTTTCGTCGTTTTTAGTACGAGTACATTCATATTAATTTCAACTACGAATCTTGATTAAAAGCACCCTTTCTGTTGTAATCATTAATTATTGAGCACCTGCTTATAGCAAGTACCTACTTACGAGCTACCGAAGTTTACTATGTTAATATATTTACTCTGGGACTTTCAATTTATCAACTTTGGTATTAAAATCACCAGAGATTTCCAAATGATAGATAGCAAGAAAATGAATTAGGTAGGCCAGTGGGTAGTTTACTGTAGTACTTTTGCATATTGTTTCGGTGGATGTGCATGTCAGAAGAGCATTAAACATTTAAAAAACATTTCGGTCTCTCAGTCGTGCTCAGAAAATTTGACTGACTGAACGATGAATGAATTGTACAGGGTGAAATCTTGTGACTCAGAAAACTTGTACATTATAAACGACTTGCACGCAACAAATGTATTTGCAGCACTTCTTTCCAGTTTTTGATTTTTTTGAATGCACGTCATAAATGAATAGTCTATGTATGAGGTAACCGTTATGTGGACTCTAAACTAAAAATACATCTAGCATGTATATGTGAATAAATAAATAAATAATGCAGTCAGTTCCTTTGTCGGTTTGCTGGGTTGCTATTAATGAAATGCAGTATGGTAGCATTCTTATACACTTTTTAGCATTCCTTCATGTTCTTGTTTAAGCTAATACCTAGACTTACAGGGTGCTGCAAACCACTAAGTAACTAGATTCGAAACGAAACTTACGAAACTTACCAAAGTATCAATAACGCCTTGAAAAATGGTAAATATATTTTCGGTAATTTTGGTCCGTAATAATTAATGACGGCTAGTTAATGATATTTCCTTCAAAAAATCGAAAACGAAGCTAAAAATGAAATAATCTAAAAATTGTTGACGCTGTAAAAATAATTTTTGGTTGGATGCACTTGGTCGCATGTTCTTGCATATACTGCATAATACTTAACACAAGTCGTGTTTTCCATCCAAGTAAATATTAGCATTTAAAACGAAGAAAAAGAAGAAAATTTGTTTGTCTAATATACAGCACATGGTCATATATCAGAGTGAACCAGATCTTCAGGCATAATCAAGTTCTTTCAATCACCGATTTACTAGCAAATATTCGAACTAATTATCTCAAGTATTTCTCGAGTTATACCGTTGCGCTGAGGGATATATAGACAGAGTTACAGAAAGTTCCCAGTAGCATCTTTCCGATACTAATTAATAAGGAAAAAAGCAGAATAATTACTACTAGCTGTACATTGATAATACCAATTTGGTATTACTAGATTTACTATCTTAGGTAATGGTCAGTCAAATGCCTTGGAAAGGTGAAAAAATATGGTCAAGTATTTTGTAATGTCAGTTAATGGAATTCAAGGAAATCCATTTTGCACAGATGGTTCCTTTATGCAATAATTGTTGCATTAGTCAACAGGAATATTATCCTCAACCTTGGGTGTACGAATGTTTTATGGCTGTTTTTAAACTTGTAAGTAAACCTTGAGAAATTTCATTGCAAAATTAAGTATTAGCTGTTTTGATTCGTATGGTACAATAGCCAATACTTTTATTAGTATTCCGAAATTTGTCCTAGATAGATACATCTCCTTTTTTGTTGCGAAAATTCAAGGTCTAGATTGCTAGATAATATTTCTAGGAGTACACTCACTTTAAAGCAAAAATAACGGTAGGCTACATTGAAAACGCATAACCATAGCCTGCGACTGCTTATCGCAAAAAAGTACAATACCTACAGATAACCATGTAACCTTGAAATTATTGTATTATTGAAAGGCTAGCGACAGCACTGGGGTTTATGAGACAGTAATTTAGCAATACGTACGATGTGTGTTACCAACGCTGATCAGTTTACTTATTTGTTGATCAATACTTTACGTTTACAATGGCAAAATAGCAAACGTCTGAAAGTTGGATACCTATTTGATTTTCTAGGTACGCATTAAATATTAATATAACGTAGTTTTTCCGGATTGGAAAGAATACCCAATTATACTTTTATATTGCGAGCACACATTTACTATATTATATATATATATCGGGTATACTCTGGTCCACACTAAGGGGCACCTAAGCAAATTGTAGTAAATTAAACCAAATATCGCACAGTGCATCTCCAGAACCATTGTGCTGTGCGTGTATCTAGGAGAATATCTTATTGGGTAAACATTTCTCCGGAATGTATTTCACCTTCAACAGGATCTAGTCAACAAACAGGATATCCTTTTACACAAAGTATACAGTGTTTCCTCAATTCAAAGAGACTGGCTTTCAAGCAAGCTCCTTGCAAAGCACTTTCCATTAGCATCAAACAAGCTTAATTTAATTTTACCGTTATATCCTTTTTATTTATAACTTCGTTTTAAAGAAATAAAACTATTATTTTCTTAAAATGAGACCCCCATTTCGCGTTTAAGGAATGCAATTATCAAGAGTCACTTTTAGGATTGAAATTATCAAACCCAACAATTTAAGGAGTTGCTTTGACAAGGTTAACCGCGACAAAAGTGAGTTTAGTATACCCATAATTATATACGGCATATATGTAAATCAACATAATTTATAAACTTATAGGCATAATATTTAGGTATACAAAAGAGCTAAATATTAAAATTCTTCTTACCCTAAAAGCCTTTTAAAAACCAAAAGGGAAACTCGTAATGCTGATTTGGTTGTGAGATATTCATTGAAGTTCAAAATAAATACCTGCACGCCAACGACGCCAAGGTATGCATTCGTAGTATAGTCAAAGCATTTGCGAATCAATAACTATCGTCTCCTGCACACAAGTAAAATATTTGTATTGTTTTCTAATTCATGGAAACTTTGAAGGCCAACGCATATAAGTACAACTGCAAACCGCCGAGGTTTTTGCAGTTAGCTATACGTAGATTCAATTTGTGTAAGTGGAAAAAGATCACATAATTGTTCGTGATGTTAACTTATTAAGGTAACAAGTTGTTCCTAAGAGAGGTACAGGAATCTGTTTGAAAACTCGTATCAACGAAAGAAAACTTAGGGCAACCTCGAACCCAAAGTTGGATTAATTTGCCATTTTTACATAAAGAAAATAGAATACTTTCGTTTGTGTTTTCTTATTTTTATAAAAAATGTATGTGGTTTTAAATTAAAAGAGACCTCAAATAAATTCCTTTGTGCAAAAAGTTTACAAAATGCAATTCTGTTATTAACCGAATATTGCAAATATGTACAGTAACTTTTAGATGCCTCCCTAGCACTTGAAAACTTAATATTTCCCGAACAAATGTTGTTGCTATACTTAAAATCAGCAAATTTAACTTTTCGCGAACCAGAAAAGGAAACGGCATACGCAAGTGTGAAATGCTGAGTTCTAAGAGCAAAGACATGTCATAAATAAAGTAAAGTTGCGTTTTAGGTTTTTGGCCTCGGCTGTTCTGTTTGCAAGTTCGTTACAAAAGGGAATTACTGATCAGAGATTGTATTGGGACGTATTGAGAGTAACCTTAGACGAATAGGGAAGATAATGAAAATTCGAGGGATATAAGGACTTAGCCTTAGCTGGGTCTACGCAGTCAATAACTAGTACAATTAGTATAGTAATTTGACGGATAGATGATGGGAGAACTTGAGAAAGAAAACAGTAAAAGTAGATAATTGGAATAGAGTGGAAACGTTGAGGAAATAGATTTCGTGCAAAATTCCGGGAGAAAGAGGTCCTTTCATGTAGTCATGTAAAAGGGTTACGTTGAATTCGAATCATTAATATATTATGTGTTACAGTTCAGATAGAATGAAATAAAGGTAGAGATAAATGATATAGAAACTGACGTCTTGAGATAGGCATTGCGATTATTTCATTTATTTCAACAAAAAGGAGTAGAATTGGTTTTATATCCTATGGAATGGAAATTGCATCATTTTTCCATGCAAATTAAATTCCGTTAATTTTGTTAGCTTGACATTTGGATTATTTACGGGAAACCTTATAAACTAAAGAAGTAAATTATAGAAAAGCATTTATTTACTTAAGCGTAGGTAAGATGACATTTCCAAGTTCCACTTTTACTTTCCTTGAAGTTTCTCAAGAGTAGGAACAGTAAAAATTGACGGGATAAAGTCGGCTTGACTTTTGCGGAAATCCATAGTATTGAAAATGTAATGAGAGTTTCCCTGTAGCCAATGTCTACGAAGCTTAAAGTAAAAGTGGAACTTTTATTTTCTCCAATTTGACGTGTAAAAATTGTTTGACACAATTAATTTAGCGAATTCAATGCAAAAGTGTCTAATGTAGAAGTATATTTATGTGCAAAGGGTTTAAATAGTTTAAAAGTCGCGATGTTATACAATGAAGAGGTATGTAGATGATTCTCGTGTTTGAATTGTGAACGAAAAACTTAGGTACCTACGTATAGTATGTCGGAAAAGCCTCAAGAATTAGGTAAAAGCTGCTCAGAGGTAATTTTCCGTTGCACATACATCAATGCCGTTTCTAAACCATTGCCTTTAATTAGGACTACGAGTGAAATAAAAGTTTTTGTAGTCTCTCCTCGAGTTCACTCACGACACGATTAGTTTCAGAATAGAATGTGTTAGCCAAAACGTGCTGTGTCTCTCTGTCCTTAATATATGTAACATTACATCCATACACTAACATATGCGGCTATAATATCTATTAATACAGAAACTACTTACACTTAACTTTTCTGTGCACTGCAGCAATTTGCAGAAAGATAGTATCACTCTACACAGTTCGAGCTTATTTTGAAACAAGGCAACATTTATAGCATATTCCTAATACAGACTCGTATTGTACGACACATATGCATGCAAATAAGTTGCACGCAGTTTAAAATGCAGTATTAGTTAAGAGAACAGTTTCGGAAAGCCCATTCTTTCCCTGCAGACTCAAATAAAAATTAAGAAGATTAAATGAATTTAATAAATACAGTTCGAGAATTCTTTCACTTGGACTGCGCGGTATTTGACTCTGTCAGTGAGTGAAAAGCTTACACATAATCACTTGTCAGTATACTTACGAGCTCTAGGTACTTTCCTTGCAGAATCAACTTTCTACTGCAGAAACCAGATTCTCATTTCATTTCGGTCCGCCTTTTGGTTTTACTACTACAATGGGTAATGTAATGCAACTGTAATCGGCAAATGCGTATATAACGTGATGGTAATGGCAATGGCTTCGTTCTTCCTGAAAACAATGGAAAAATCAGATAGGTAGGTGCAGCCTTTTCTTTCACTTACATAATCTATGCACTCTCATCGTCAGTATGTATGTAGATTTCCTTGCATACTTAAATACTTTCCGAAGGAATTTCCAGTTGAAGTGTACGCAGAGTTAAATGACTGATATAGGAAATTGCCATTGTGATATCTGTAGAAGACACGAAATGCTAACAAAAAAGAATCAAAATGACACATTCTCAATCTGTGAGTAACAAAGTTAATTTCTTGTAAAACTCCTAAATTCTAAGTAGGCGTATTCCTTTTATTCTATGTATATTAACTGAACTATTTCTTCTTTTCGCTTTCTCTTTATTTCCTAATGATAACTGAAGTTAAGCTCCCAAAGAAAGCTTTTCCCATTACTTTAATGCTATTAGATTTGCAATTCCTCTTATATTTTTTCTGCGAATCTATTTTCCATCACAGTTCCAAGGATATGCAAATTAGGTACTTGAAAGCTTATTTAAAGCAACCTACTTATTAACATGTATGAAGATTCTTATCAGGGTTTTCAGTAATGGTCTTTCATATAATTTTGGCTCAGTAATTAAACTGTATAAAACAGTTCTTCGTCTCTTGTAAATCTAAACTTAAATTTAATGTTGGCAGTGCTGCATAATAATTTGTGTTATTGAGCTACAAATTATATTTTTATTAATAAATGAAATTTTGGAGATTTTTCAAAAAGATAAATAGATAAAAGAGGCATTTCAATTTACAACGCAGTTTTAAACTCTTTGTTAAGAATCAAGCTGACGAGAACTTCAAGTTAACAGAATAACATAAGAATTTATTAACATTTGTAGCCGATTGTACATTACGTGTTCACTTTAGCTGTGTTCGTTCGTAACTAACTGCATTTCACCAATTCATCATCTTTTTAGTAAAACAAATATAACAAGTAACAATTGATTTTATGTTGTATCTATGAGATACCTATTTCTACAATATACTCCACCCCGTGAAGAATCTACGGTTCTTCACTAATATGTTCGCTGACATCTAAAATGCATAATTTAGCAAGAGGACGACGAAATATCCCCATTTTAGTTTTGATGTCAGCCACTCGAATAACTTGATCTTTTCCAGGAATGACTCGAACTACTTTTCCAAATGGCCATGTGTTTCTTGGCAAATCCGGGTCAGCAATTAAAACTACATCGCCAACTTGCAGTGGCTTAGTTTTAACAATCCATTTAGTTCGTTGCGTTAATGTTGGTAGATATTCTTTCACCCATCGTCTCCAGAAATTATCTGTAAACTTCTGAGCTATACGCCATCGTTTTCTTAAGCACAAATCATCATCTGTAAATACTCCAGGAGAACTCTTAGCATTGGAACATCCAATTAGAAAATGATTGGGCGTCAGTGCTTCCTCATCATTTGGATCCATTGAAACAAATGTCAACGGTCTGCTGTTAACTATAGATTCCGCTTCCACAAAAAGTGTATACAAAACATCTTCCTTAGGTGCTTGTTCAAAGAGAGTACTTTTCAGTGCAGTTTTTACGGATCTAATTAATCTTTCCCAGGATCCGCCCCACGCAGGTGCTAAAGGCGGAGAAAATTGCCATTCAATTCTCCGTAATGTCAATTCTTCAATCAATTTTGACTGATCTAGTTCCAGTAAGGATATCCGAAGTTCCTTCTCTGCTCCACGCAGATTAGTACCGTTGTCAGACATAATTTTATTAGGATATCCTCGTCTTGCTATCATCCGTCGAATCGCCATAATAGTTGCATCAGTTGTCAGTGAGGATGCGATTTCCAAATGTACAGCACGAGTACTAAGACAAGTAAATAGTACTCCATATCTCTTTTCTCTCCTCCGTCCCACCGTAATACTGATTGGGCCAAAGTAATCCATCCCCACATTTGTAAATGGACGTAGAAATCCAGTTACCCTTTCCTTAGGTAATGGTGCCATTTCAGGAACTAGAGGTAAAACTCTTCTATTTTTGCAAACACGGCAGGTTGCCCAACAATGCCTCACAGCAGATCGTAACGATAATATCCAGTAAGTTTGTCGTATTTCATTTAAAACATATTCATGTCCATTATGGCCTGCTTGCTTGTGATAATGTTCAATCAATAATTTTGTGAAATAATGATTTTTGTCCAAAATGATCGGGTATTTTGTAGATTCTTTCAAACATTGAGATCTGACTAATCTACTGTTAACTCTCAAGATTCCATCTTCATCTATGAAAGGAGACAATTGAAATATTCTGCTGCGCTTCTCAATGGGCTTGTTATTTTTCAATGTTTGTATTTCTTCAAAGAAACTGTCCCTTTGCACTTTCCGTATCCACCATCTCTCAGCTCTTTCTAATTCCGCAATAGAAAGTTCGGGTATCGGGATTTTTGAAAAGTCAATTTTCTTCCACCAGAGTTTAGAATTTCGTGTACTTTTCACTCTTTCTACTTTGATTTTGTTTACAACTTTATTTTGAATAAAACGAATCATCCAAGCTGCAGTTCGAATTGATTTCAACCAAGTGGAACATCGTTTTGCAGTAGGAAGGTAATGATTTTCAACTATTTCAGTGGTGACTGCCACAAATTCCTTTTTCATTTCCAAATCTTGTTTACATACATCAGAAAAGTCAGTTTGCGTGTCTTCTCTCTGCCATTCTTCTTTGTGCAATAACAAAAAAGGAGGTCCAGTCAACCAACGGCTTTTCTCATGGAATTCCACATCATCTGTATCTCTTGTTGCTTCGTCTGCAACGTTTTCCTTAGTGGAAATCCAATTCCAATTAGAGATATCCGTAAGTTCTTCTATTTCTGCTACTCTATGTGCAATAAAAGGCTTGTACTTCCGAGAATCTGAGTTTAGCCAACACAATACAGTTTTTGAATCCGTCCAGAAGAATGTCTCTGCAATTTTCAATTTGTGTTCTGCTTTTACAGTTGTTGCCAGTCTACTTGCCATCACAGCCGCCTGTAATTCCAACCGAGGAATAGACATCGGCCGTAGAGGTGACACTCTAGTTTTTGCAGTAACAAATGTTGTCTGTATATTATTTTCATTAACTTCAATTCTTAGGTATGCCACTGCTGAAAATGCTTTTTCACTGGCATCGCAAAACAAGTGTAATTGAATTGAAGTGACGTATTGCATGTCATACGAATAGCATCTAGGTATCTTGAAATCTGCCAAAGTAAATAATTTGGTTTTCCATTTACACCATTTTTCATTCAAATTTTCAGTAATTTGGTCATCCCATCCGAGTTCACATCTCCAGACTTCTTGTAATAGAATCTTAGCTTTTACAGTGAAACTTGCTAAAAATCCTAATGGATCGAACACCGACATTACTATTTTTAGTATTTCCCTCTTAGTAGGTCTGTAGTTTTCATAGACAATTTTCGAATTTAATTTTTTGAAATTCAGGTTGAATGAAAACATGTCACTTGTAGGATTCCAGTGCAAACCAAGAACACGTTCAGTTTTCTGATCAGTGGTATCGAAAATTAACTGTTTCGTTGATTCTGCCTTTAAGTGCTCTGGAATTTCTTTTCTTAAAACTTGTGAATTCGTTATCCAGTTTCCGATAACAAAATTTCCTCTTGAATGTATTTCAATAACGTCTTTCATCAGTGAAATAGCTTCATCTTCTGTGTCGCAGCTATCCAAATAGTCATCAACGTAATGATTATCGATAATAGCTTTAGCGGCAGAAGAATGTGAATCCATAAATTCACTAGCATTTGTGTTTTTTACATATTGTGCTGAACAAGGACTTGACGTAGCTCCAAATGTCATAGCACACATCTGAAGTACATCTGGTTCTCCAGACCTTCTCATTCCACGCCATAAAAATTGCTGTGCGAATTGATCTTCAGGTCGAATGAAAACTCGGTGAAACATATCACGGATGTCTGCAGTAAATGCAATTTTTCTCTCCCGGAACTTGAAGAGAACTCCAACTAGAGACTTCAGCAAATCCGGACCCTTCAAAAGTGCATCATTAAGACTCATACCGTTCGATTTCGCTGCTGCATCAAATACCAGCCTAAGTTTTCCCGGTTTGTTAGGATTGAATACACCAAAATGTGGTAAATAGTAAGTTCTTGAATTTTCAATTGATTTTTTCTCTTCACTCAATTTACACGCATAACCTTTTTCAATATATTCTTCAATTTTGTTACAGTACAGCTGTGCAAAATTTTCATCCTTATCCATTTGCCTTTCCATAACTTTTAATCTTTGCATTGCATTTATTTTACTTTCAGGGAATCGCGTATCGTCATTTTTCCATAACAGACCAGTTTCCCATCCTCCATTAATTCTTTTGGTGGTTTGTGACAAGATTTTTTCAGCTCGCTCATCTTCCTTTGATCGCAGTTTGTTTTCAGTGACTCGAACTCCAAAAGATTCTGTGGAAAACGTATCCTTCACCAAATTATGTAAGGATATTAATTCTTCTTCAAAGTGGTTTACATGAAATATTACATCTTCGTCCACTCTGTTCTTCACCAAAGATACATTTCCATGTAAGACCCATCCCAGTTTGGTTTTGGAAAGCATTGGAGCATTTTTCGGACCCTCAATTACTTCTCGTGCTACTATTAGTCCAGGGTTGTTTTCCCCAATTAATATAGTGGGTTTTGCGTTTTTTAGATCCGTCAGTTTCACTTGTGATAAGTGCTTCCAGTGATCTTGTAACTGTTTAACATGAACCGTCTGAGTTGTCAGTTGAAGATCTTTTTTCGTATGTACATTATCGAGATGAAAACATTCTTCTTCAGTTGCGCCCCGAATCTCCAATGAAACTCGTTGCGACGTTGGTTCCTTATTTGTTATTCCAGCTAATAAGTTCATGGAAATTGGATTACTTTCACCATCTAATCCGAGCTTATTTGCTATTTCTTCTTCAATCAGTGTAGTAGTAGATCCAGAATCAAGCATTGCATACGTATGTATTTCGCACTTCGGTCCCTTTAATACTACAGGTAAAATCCGCAAAAGTGCTCTCTTCTGTGTTTGAGTATAAACAACAATTTCAGAGGTATGATTAACATTTTCTTTCTTGTCACTTTTCGGTTTATGAAGTAACGGATGATGAGGAAATTGACAATTGTTTACTCCGCAACTATTCTTTTCCTTACAATCATTCTTGCTATGTTTTGAAATTATGCATTTGAAACATAATTTTTGTTCTTTAATCCAGGCCCACCGTTTGTCTACATCTTCCTTTTGAAATAATCTGCATTCAGTAATACAGTGACCATTCTTGGAGCAAAATAAACATGATTGAGTACTTTTGTCACTACTCGGAATTGGAGTATTCTGTTTCGGTTTATCCCATTTCTTGTGGAATTGTCCAGGATTTTCTAAATTTTCCTCCAACTTGAAAGGTCGGTGCCTGACAAAACTAGCTGCTTCTGCTAATCCGAAAAGCCAATTTGAAAATTCAACCAGTGTTGTTTCCTTGTGGCGATTTTTGGATAGCTCCTCTCCCCATTTCAACATCAAACTAGTAGGTAACTTGTTTACCAATTCTCTCATCAGGTGTGGGTTAGTCAAATGAGCAATACTTCCTAGTGTTTGCATTGTTCCCACTAGATTTCTGACAGCATTTGAATACAAAATCAAGCTATGTAAGTTTTCCTCACTAGGAGATTGTACCTTCTTAGCCTTTTCTATCAAAACATCAATTATGTACTCCGGTCTGCCAAAATTCATCTCCAGAGTGTCCAAAACCATGTCTAAATTTTCGGGCAAATCTAACATGTATGAAACCATTTCCAGAGCATCTCCTTTCAGGCATTTTCTGAGCCGGTACATATTTTGGACATCTGAATATCCACATTCCTTAGTTGATCTTGCCAATTCAGTTATGAATGAAGGCCAGTCCGCAGGATTACCATTAAAAACAGGTAAATCTTTTCCCATAGTCTGTCTTGCTAAGATCAAAGCTAACTTTTCACAAATATCAGTTTCTTTACTTGGGTTACGAGTGTCACTATGGAAATTGTCATTTTTTCCGTGGTTCTCCTTAGTGCTCTGCTCACCATTCTTGTTGAAATCTCCGGTGCGAGAATTCTTCAACCATTCGTCAACAAAATCTTCAGGATTCCTCATATCATCTTTTTCATTGGATTTCATGTTAATATGATCCATGTCACCTTCTATGCCATCTTCATATTTTTCTTCAATATCCAGTAGACGAAATTTCAATGTTTTTTCTATTTTTTGTTCTTCTTGTAGCTTTTTGAACATCAGTTCCAAATTTGCTTTTTCAAATTCTGCTTCTATTTCGGCTTTCCGCTGCTCTCTTTTTGCCCAGCTTTCCGCTTTAGAAATTATACTTCTTCCATTACTGTTCCTTGATTTTCCACTGCGAACAGATTGATTCTCTTCATTATCATAAACATGCTCATTTTCATTGTTTCCCCCTGAAAGTAGTGGTGCTGGCATTTTAGGTTGATGGTTTCTTCGGCGGATTTCCGGAACCTCTCCCCAACCTAGCAGTATCTCTGGATCATTTCCAAGTACCCTTCCACTTCTCCTAGGCGTGGTAACATTCGTGACTGCTTTTTCCATAGTTAGTTCAATTTTAATACTCGAAGGACCATTTGTTAAGAATCAAGCTGACGAGAACTTCAAGTTAACAGAATAACATAAGAATTTATTAACATTTGTAGCCGATTGTACATTACGTGTTCACTTTAGCTGTGTTCGTTCGTAACTAACTGCATTTCACCAATTCATCATCTTTTTAGTAAAACAAATATAACAAGTAACAATTGATTTTATGTTGTATCTATGAGATACCTATTTCTACAATACTCTTGCTATCGCTAACTAATTTTTTTAATAAAATGAAGTACAGATTAGAAAAATTAGGCCGTTATTAAATCCGTCCATGCAAATTAATGGAATCAGCAGGACAGAGAAAGTCTACGTATTTGTGAAAGTCGCAGGCGGGAGTTATGTGGACTAATGAATGTAGCAGTAAAATTATTTAATTCAGCAGGAAATTGCCAATACATAAATTATATCATAATCAGTTATTGAATTGTTGTCAAAGTTTGTCAAAGTATTGACAATTTCCTGCTGAATTACAAAAAATTACTGCTATATTCATTAGTCCACATAATTCCCTCCAGCGACTTTCACAAGTACGTAGGCGTTCTCTTTCCTGCTGATTCCATTAATTTGCATGGAAGAATTAAATATTAGCCGAAAAATTATGCAACATTGGCTAATGGGTCGGTTGCTCTAAGAAACAGTAATAAATGGATGGTATTCAAATTAATTGAAAAATTCCATGTAAGGTACATTGACTGTAGAGTTATTACAAGCGTGTTTACGCTATTATAGACTTAGAAGTAGAAATTTCCTTTCGAACACTATCTGAGCCCACGCAATATGTGCATGACAAGCATTATCTGTAATTCATAAAAGCCTGAATATGACGTAAACGCTTGAAAGCAGCATCATTACAAAAACGTTAAACTAAGTATTAAATGCAATTATGTCTGTTCTGGCAAACAATTTGATGTCGAATAATTGCACTTACAGTTTTTGTTTCGACGAATCGACTTAAAATTGAAATTGGGAAGCCGTTCATTAATCATTGAATGGCATAGTTTGTTTATTGCAAAAGTTTTGCATTTACAAGGTGGAGCAAATGGTAAAAGCGGGTAACTTAAATTTTTAATTTTCTAAGTTTGCATAGCTACATAGTTTGCATAACACTTAAATTCCTTGGTTAATTTTCCAAGTTTTTGATGTAGAATACTTGAGAAAAAGTCCCTTGCATGTTACATCTTCAATTAGCTTTAACATAATAGTAGTTATAACAATTTGCCTATAAATTTTTCAGTTTGGTATACCAACTACGATAGTGGTTCCTTATAGCGTGCTTTTACAGGTCAGCTTGATATAATAATGTAAAGAAGGGGAACACAATGGAAGTACGACATTTGATAAATACCAATCTCTGTTTTGAAGGCTTATTTATCATTGACTGACGCTGAGGCTTTATAACTATACGCAAACAATAAGTCTGAAAGGGGAAATGTGAAAGCATACTTGAGTGAAGGATTCTATGGCATCGTGGCTTTAATTGGTAAGCGGTCACAAGTCACACTCACATCACATTTACAATTGTGAATTGAATGGGTGACTCGACTCTACATCACATGCAGACAGAGTGTTGTTGGAACAAGGACTCGAGGACATTGCCTATACTGCAAACACAGTCAGGACCCGTACACAAATTTGTGTATAAGAAGGGTTGAGTATAGACATATATAATTAGTGTGTGGATGTACATATCATCGAAAGATAGATGACTCGATGGATGGATTGCAGATATTTTGAGGTTGCAGGAGCAGTTGGTGTTGGCAGTGAAAGAGAAGAAATAAAGACCACTGAACTGATTTGAGAGATGACGAAATGGTGTGGCTGGCTAGGTTTGGCTCTCACAGCCAATACAAAATGAATGCAAGGCTGCAGACACCCAGACTGAAACCCAATGGAGTTCAGTTCAGTTGAGTCAGTCAATCTGAAATCCTACTTGATATGTTATCCTACTCTCTAATGAAAAGGTCACAGCAAGATCAAATTGTCAAATACCCTCTCCCAGCTAATAATCACTTGAGTAAATTTGTTGACTTGTTGTCAGCAAAGTGTAATTAGATTTCCTTGTAGAAATTTGTTTCCCTGTCCTCCTTTTCTCTTCACACTTTCATTCTTTTCTATTATACTCATCTCCCTCTTTTTATACAACTTTCCTTCATCAGCTATAACTATGCAACACAACCAGTTCACTGGATTAATAGGCTAGGATTAGCAACTACTAATATACTACTACTCCAGCAACTCCAATAAAAATATTACTAGGCTTAAGCCAAGTCTTCTTTTCAACCTCCAATTTCAACTGCGGTAGAAATACAGAGTAAGTCTTTGATTAGCACAAATGCAATGCAACGCAGTTTCACCAAAGTTGCTCCCCCCCCCCGGCGTTCCCCTTCTTGTCTTTTCTCCCCTTCTTTTTCCTTTTCTCCTTTCGTTTTTCTTTTTTGCCTCTTTTGCGGAGCCGTGCTTCTCTTCCGGCTTCCTTCCGTTATTTTCTTCTTCCCTCCCTCTCCTCCCTGCTTTTTTCTTCTCCCTCCTTCTTTTTTGTTTTGTCCCTTCCCTCTCCCTCCTTCCCTTCCTCCCTTTCTCTCCTCCTTCATTCTTTTCTCTCTGCTCCCTTCCTTTTTCCCTTCTCTCCCTTTCTTTCCCTTCCTCCCTCCTCCCCCTTTTCCCTTCTCGTCCTTCCCCCCTCTTCTCCCTTCTCTTCCTCCCCCCTCCCCTCTTCCTTCTTCCGTCGCCCTCCTTTTGTCTCCCCCCCGCGCTCTTCTCTCTCGTCCCTCCTTGTCTCCTCCTCCTCCCTCTTCTTCTTTCGCTTGCTCTTCCTCACCGCCGGCCTTGCCCTCTCTCTTCGCCGCCCCTTGGCCTCGTTGCCCTTTGTCTCGTCCGGCTGCGCTCGGTTCTCTTCTTCTCCTTTCTCCTTCCCTCTGCTCCTCTGCTCTCCCTCCCCTGCGCTTGTGTTGCGTTGTCGCTTACCATCATGTCCGTTGTCCCCTCTTTTCCTTCTTCCCCTCTCTCTGTGTGCCTGTCCCCCGTCCTGCTTTCCCCCTCTCCTCCTCTCGTATGATTCTCGGCTTATCTTCCCTTCTCGACCCCGACCACCTAGGCTCCAGTTCTGTGCCGCTTTTACATTCTCGCTTGCCGCTTGCCAGTTGCATACCGGCCTAAGTTCGCCCTTCCGCTCCGTTCAACGCCATGCCATCCTCTCGCCTCGCGCTCCCCCTTTATCTCCTCCTTCCTAGAGTCGTCTTCGTCTCTTAGCCTTTCCTTACCGCAGCTTGCAATTACTCTCTGACGCCCGTTCTTGCTCACTATTCTGCATTCAGCACCGGATTCCCTTTACGGTACATTCAGTTAGGCCATCTTGACGAAACTTTAGAGGAAAATAAATTGCTGTTTCATTAATGGTATACTCACAACCTTCAGGTAGAAAAATTAATTAAAAGACAATGCAAGCTGGACACATTGAACACGAAAATGCACAACTTTCCCAAGCATCGTAATGAAACTGCTCCATTTATCCAAATTGTCCTTTTCTACCTTGCATTCTTTGACTTACAGTATGATGAACCTATGTTAGTTAAGGACAAATGTACATATTTCGAGATATAAGATTGCCTTCTTGTACATATGTTCTAATTAGGGCATGGTAAGTGAACACGAGAAAGTCGCTAAGGCGAGTCAAGAGATGGAGAGGTTCATTCCTTAGTATTTGGTAATAGTAGCGGCCAATTTGTCTTTTGCCATTAGTTTATATCTAGCCACAGGTACTAGGCAGATACCATGTCGGAAATTATCTCTGACCCTCGATTAATAAAAATTGTTCGGACGTACAGAGGTGGTGTTGTCTTGGTGTTAATTAGAAAGCCATGAATTAATACAGGGATAGAATTAAGAAAATAATGGGTCAAGTCACTCGCAAGAAAATACTTTAATAAAGCCCGCTGAGTGAATAAACGCTTTCTCCTTGCTGCTCGCATTTTGCTCCTAGACATACTCGAGCGCAAAATCTATAACGAAACAAGTGCTGTGCGATTCTCTACAAAAAATAAATGTTGTTGTGTACAGCTGCGAATTAATTCCTGCGGAGGTACTGAGACAAATGTGTGTTTGATGTAAATAGGAAATGGAACCACGGACTAGAAATATCGAAGTTGAAGTTCACCAAGGTATTTGACATGCGGCTGGCTAATTGATACGAAGGCTAATATCTGCACTGTAAATTAATAAAAGTTTCGTTTGACTCAGAATAGAGGGCATGCAAAGACAGTTGGTAAATAATAAATAATTACCACCATTAATACGCATGAAAAGCAATGCAAATCAATCGTATAATTAAATAAAGCGAGCACTCTTATCCAACATTTGTCTTAGAATCTCTGTCAAGCTCTCGCAATTTTTACTAATCAGTAATCAGTAAGCAGAAGTACGTTATTGCAATTTATTTCTGAAATTCAGAATATAATATTTAACTTTTACGGTATCATTTCAGTTAGCGCAATTATTGAAGTAAACTTTAGAGGAAAATTAAATTGCTGTTTCTAATTTCATTGGGTATCAAAATACCTTCAGGTAGAAAAATATTAAATTAGAAAATGGCAATGATGGTAAATTGAAAAGAAAATGCACAACTTTTCCCAAGCATTCTGTAATGAAAATTGATCCATTTATTCTCAAACTTTCTCATTTTCCCTACCTTTGCATTCATTTGACTTGAACAGGAGGATTGAACCTATGTTCTAGTATAAAGGACAAATGTACATATTTCGAGATATAAATTGCCTTTTCTTGTACATACGTTCTAACTAGGGCCTGGTAAGTGAACAAGAGAAAGTGCTAATGGGCGTAAGTAAAGAGATGGAGAGGTTTCATTCATTATTATTTGGTAATAGTAGAGGCCAATTTGTCTTTTGCCATTATTTTATACTTAGCCACAGGTACTTAGGCAGATACCATGCGAAATTATATTCCTGACCTCTCGATTTAATAAAATTGTTCGGACAGTACAGAGTGGTTTGTAATTGGTGTTTAATTAGAAGCCAAATGAATTACATACAAGGGATATAATTAACGAAAATAATGGGCAGTCTCACCTTCGCAAGATAAATTACTTTAATAAAGCACGCGACGTGAATAAAAGCTTTTATTCCTCTGCCGCACTTTGCATTACTTAGACATACTCGAGCTGCAAAATCTTATAACGCAAACAAAGTGCTGTGCGAGTCCTCTACAAAAATTAATGTTGTTTGTGTACAGCTGCGAATTAATTTCCTGCGGAGGTACTGCTGAAAAATGTGTGTGTGATGTAAACTAGGAAATGGAAACCAAGGACATGAAATATCCGAGTTGAGCCACCAAGGTATATTACATGCGTTGCTAGGATTAATTGCATACGATGGCTACTATCTTGCACTGTAAATTAATAAAAGTTTTCGTTTCGACTCACGAATAGACGGATGCACGACAGTTGGTAAATAATAAATAATTACACATACTACGCATGAAAAGCAATGAAAATCAATCATATGACATTAAATAAAGCGATTGCACTCCTTATTTCCAACATTTGTCTTCAGAATCTCTGTCAAGCTCTACGCAATTCTACTAATCAGTAAAGTAAGCAGAAGTACGAAATAATGATTCGAGTTTGCTTAAGAAGTATACAGGGGATACACATCAACTAAAACAGTTAAATTGAATTCGTCAAAGACAACATCATACTACTAGTTTATTTAATCGAATTCGCAATTCACTTCACTTTAGCAATCACTCCATGTTATTTGTTGACATCGAAGGAAATTTCGGATAGCACTATTCGTCATCATTCTCATAGTCATCTATATTCAATCCACAACACATTCTAAACATTGTACATACTTTTCATGCTTATGCAGCTATTCACGTTGCTGCAAAATGTATTAATTTATTACACCTGCTGATAGAGTAATCGCTGTGCTTAAAAGGAATACAACATTTTTTTCAACACCGTTATAAATCACGAAATCAAAAACTACCCATAAAAGATAACAAATTTCTCCTAAGCTCTATTTACTTCCTTCAGTATTTATTATAAGTAGCGGATGCTCTTAAATAAACCTGTATGTAATTCTGTCCCTCCGTCCAGAAACCTAAGCGATAACTCAAGAATGTTTTTTATAATTCGTTCCAGCTGTATTTAATTTAGGGCTGAGGTCCAAATACAAGTCTAATTCAAAGTTAGGTCAATCGGTTTCACTAATATTACATAATGACAGGTTGAAGAGACAAACACTGATATCATATGTACGGGAGAGACCGCATTTCATAGCCAAAATGACCCAAGTCATTTCAGTAATATAAAATTATTTAAATACCTATTAAATATTTCAATTCCTTTTGAGAAATAAAGACTTGACAGGAAATAATGAGTATCGGTTAGTTTACGTTCCCAATACGGTGGAGCATCGAGCAGTACACTATAGGAGGTCTCCCTAGTGCTGATACATTTGCTGCATAGACGAAAATACACTATTCCATTCTTACTCCTCAATTATTTAGAGCATTTAATAATTCTAGCGTTAATAAATGCATTTCACAGAAATTAACTGCTACTGCCATAGATAACAGCTTATTAGAGATAGCCCAGCAGTTACGGTAAATATTTACATATTTTTTGTTTCACAATAGAAATATTCTCCAAAACGGGAATTTTATGTTACTTAATAGATGTGGACTTCAAAACGTGATAGTCCTGATCGTGATGCAAAAGTATAAAAACTCTTGTAGTTTTACAACCAAAACCTTTGGCGGGTTAAAATAACTCTAACATTAAAATTAGTAATTAACAAAATATTTTTATTGTAAAGTAAGAAGAATAGTATATGTTTGTACATATATTAACAATCCTTTGTTTATTTTTATGAGTACTGAAGGTACGGTTACACAACTTTTTTTAACAGAAAGGTACTACATTATTTCCCATCTTTCCGATTCTACCAGTGTCTTAAATATTCTCACTTTTGTAACTCCAATTTGGTGGATACTTGAGTTTTCCATTCTCCGTTTTCATCGAAATGGTGGAAACCTCTCACTTGGAAAAAGCATGATTTCACTGCAAATATCACACTAATAGCAGATAATTGCTTATAATTATTGCAAAAGCCCATTAATCCATTTAGCTACATATCCCACATGTTTTTGGTTAATGAACGAATTCAGATTAGAAAATAAGGCGAATAGGAATGTACGTAGTATGTATAATGTTGACGTCAATATGAATGTATTACAATGGAACCTATCAAGAATTGTGCAGGGTATTTCATAATTCATTTACAAAATTCAAAGACTTTTGCAATGAAAACCATACAATGCACAGTGAATAATAAACAAAATGGAACATGTAGTGTACATTTTTTCTCAGAATTTGCTCAGAAAAGTGTTTTAAATTTAAGAGAGTTTTTTAACTTTGGAAATGTAGTTTACAGACAACGGGTATATATTTACTTTGAAAGGTCTACATAGGATAGTGTTTAAAACTTAATAGATATCGTATGTTTATAAGAAGTGAAGAGACAGAAACCGTGTATGAAATGAATTATTTATACGAGCGAGGTTAAAAAGTGACTGCATGGCGAAGCTAAGCTTTTCTGTACACATCCATTATTCAAAAGATATTGGGTATTACTATTACTTTAAGTAATCTAGTATTTGGGTATTGAATATTTACTATAAATTTGAAATTTGTCTGTCTGGTTGTAGATTGATCGAGTGGACGTAAACATACCCTCTTACTATACCTTTGTGCAAACGTGAAAAAGAGAAAGAAGCTTACTGTGCTTAGAGTCTACACATATTGGAGTGGAAAGGACAAAAGGTAGAAAATCAAAACAAAGTAGCGGTCATGAAATTGCGCTTTCGTGGCTGACCATGATCAGAAGCCAATTGGGAAGCAAATGTTGGACGTAAAATAGTTTGATATATAAATATCTGCTAGTTGACATCCACTTAAGGACAAATTGGAATTTAAGAAGAAAGAAGTGAAGAAGAGTCCATTTGTTGGGATCATAACTTAATTCAAGGAAACTGAACTCTAATATCTAACAGTGGACACCAATATAAAATTTTTCTTTTGGAAAATAGCTTGTTAGTTGTTAACTTGAATAAATGTGTGCAGTTGCTGAAGGAAAGTGAGGAGAAGCGGGGATTCGTTGTGCAAAAAGTTTTTCTTGTTATTGGAGATTATACAGGACCACCACAAAGCAACTACCAGTTCGTTTGTTCCGAATATCCACAGCCGACGAAGCAGAACTTTGAACATATAAATAATGCTGTGCACAAAATATCCTCACTAGATAAATAGGGGAAAGCAGTAGAAATTTAGGCTGCTTATTGCATTCTTTCAGAGAAACTGAATTTCCACGTGCTGTTGCATATTGCTCATGATCAAAAGTTGAAGTTACTTTTAGATTCGTCACTACTGCAAAGAGCAAGCGAATTGTGCCTTGGTGCACTGCTGCACTCAACTTGGTCAGAATTTCTCATATTTCTCCCACCGTTATTCATCACTGCTCCCTGGTCATGGAGGAACGTATTCTCTTGCTTTGGATCGTCTGCTTTCCAGGTAAGTCTTTACAGTCATTCACATACACAAGTACTTCCTCTGCTTTTCCCTTCTCATACAATATTTCAGTATCATCTCTCTAACTGCACAGATGTAGCCAAGGATATTCTACACAATGCAATGCGTTTTATTATTCATGCTTTCCTACTTCCATTTCACCAACCTTTTCACATTATCATTTCCCGCTCTCCATAATCGATTCCATGTAATTAATAAACCGCCAACTGCGTCATAAAGACTTTAGTCAGTCCACAGCTTACCTTTAGTGTACATTTTCGTTAACTCGAATAATATTCCCATCTTCCAAAACAAGGACCTACATAGCCATACAAATAATATTATTATGTTGAGGTATTATGGCCTAGTGTCATTCTTAAAGGTAATCAATACCACCTCTATATTGCATTGGCTTATTAAATATTCATCCCAATAAATACAGGATTAAAATTCATCCTACTTCAAAGTAATATTTTACAGTTTAAACAACACTTGGTTAACTAAAGTACCTTTCAAGTCCTAATTCGAATTCAAAAACGATAATATAAATTGTTTTCGTGGAGACCATAGATAAATGCTATAAAAGACAGACATTTTGTATTTAGGAAAAAACCATGAAAATCCACGAAACTTTCTATACGTTCCGCAAACAGCTTTCCCCTGGCACAGTTTTAATAGCAATACTTTATGTAAGTATTCATACTCGGGTTCTCAGAAAAATAAATAATATCTGAGAATATGAATGTTGAAAATTGGAAAAGAACGGCGCAATTATTTATGGAACTATAGAAATGTTTATTGCTGACCATTTGGATGCCTACTTTGAATTTATGTACTGACGAGGTAAACCGTTTAGGTGTAGGTCGTAACCAGATGTGAAACTTTTTTTTGCTGACCAATTCAATCATGCTGATTTCAGAAATGAAGGAATTCGTCTACAGAAATCATAACTTTAAAAGATACGCACCGAAAAACCAACAAGAAAACCTATTTTATCCGGGTGGGTGGAATTACATTTTTCTGCTTTTAATACTTGATTCGTTTTTTTGATAATCCGAATTTCGTAAAAAAATTTATTTTCTGAGGTATTTCAAGCCTCGTGTTCTTCACGTGAGACCGAGGCGTTTTCACTTTAAAATTCGCTCGGAATACCATCACTTAAAAAATTTTCAAAAATAAAAAAAATACAAAAACACCTACTATCAAGTAGAGTAAAAAAATGCAATTCTTCCTACCCCGGTTAATTTTTTCCAAATTTTTCGGTGCTGATCGACAGAAGGCAAGATTTCTGCAAACCGAATCCTTCATTTCTAAAATGAGTAAAACCGAGTTGGTCGGTGAGGAAAAAAGTTTCATATCTGGGTACGAACTCCATGTAAATGGCTTACCTTGTGAGTACGTAAAGTATGTTCCTATATATTTTAAATTGTTAGGTAAGCGTAGCTATGTAAGTTTTCGTTGAGAAAGCAACCAAGAGAGAAGCAGGAAACCAAACTGAGGGGAAGACGACCGCATACTATGTATTTGTGGAATTGCCGCTTCATATCTGTGCTATAGTAAAGTGTCGAACTGGAATGGCGTAGAAATACTTAAAGATTATTCTGCAATGCATCGGTGTCCATTACTTATAAATACACTCATATCTTTGCTTAGCTGTAGAGATGGGAGTGTTGAATTCTGGAGAATAATGTAAGATTTAATAGCTCTCATAAGAACCTGGCGTAGTCCCAGTCTCCCGGTTGATATAAACGGTTATAATAGTGGGAAGGGAAACGTGGTCACGGTAATTCGGAGTTGGACATCGTTGCCTTGAACTGGAAAGAGTCTCTGAACATTTGCTAAAAGAATTTGTCTTTCTCCCTGGTTATTCTTTTCGAATACGAATCTACATTTACATGGTCCAACGGTTTTCTCACTTCATGGTCAGGGGCGAAAACTTCTATGTCTTCTATGGTATTTTTTCTTTGAAGCGAAAATATCCTAGATTCCAGCATTGTTTTATATGTGTCATTTCAATTGCTATGCATTACGAAAGATATGTGTAGTATGCATAGCGTGACTGGAAAGTTGGTTTGAAAGCCTAGGTACTAATGCAGAGCCAGATAGAAGTTATAAGTTAAAGGTACATTGTGTCTACTTTCATTCGGGTTTAACATAGAGCCCCTGTCATTGTTCCTATAGGCTATGTATTACTTATGCTTACTGATGCACAGTACATCAAGAAAGAACTTATGGTATTCACTCTGTTCTGTAAGTGAGCAGTCTGTAAGAAGTAAAATATGTATGTGAGCTCATAGACTCTTGGGGCTTTTCATCTCAGTCATAGTCACAAGAAGGCAGGGAAGCTGAGGTAAGTACCTGCACACACCTACACGAGGAAAACGGAAATCTAATGTGGTAAGGTTTTGTTAAAATGCGGAACTCCGTAAGGTGTACATATGCATGGCATTTATAATGCTCTAGAATATCTATACTGTTATCTTGCTCAAGGAGAATCAAGAATGGTTTTAGGGAGAAACAGGGAGATATGTGAAGTATATAGTATATAGTAGGGAAGGGTCCCTATATACTAGGAAGTATTGCGAAGGTAGAAAGTGGAAATAGTTTTGGAAACATGCATGTCATACATTTAGAACAGTAGGGATTAAGACGGGTAGTTTGTGGAGAAGAAAGCAAGAGAAAGTGAGTTTGACTGCGTGTGTATGTAATTTAATGGCAAAGACATTACATTAGATATTGCCTCTATTTTTATCTTGGCTATGGTATAGGGCGAGTGGAGGAGAGTAATGGCGAGATGAGCATTGGAGAAATACGTAGGTCTGTTGTACATAGTTATGTATCTGAATCTGAATTGAGTGTCTTGTCTTGTCTTGTCTACGTAAATATACTTAGGTTCTGTGTAGTATGAATGGGGAGCATAAAAGAGTCAGAAGATATGTATCGACTTGCCTCTTAGTTTGCTAAAGGCTAAATGTAAGCCAAAGAAGCCAAGTCATGATTTAGATTTACGTTGGAATATGCATGCATAATGATCCCTTTTGGGTACTGTTTAATTTAAAAATAGAGAACAGTAGTTTGGCAGTCTAATGTTCCATTACTGAACTAACTGTGTAGATATTATCTCTACTTGCACATACATAGTCTCTATAGTTTATATTGCTGTGCACACACAACACACGATTACTACCTACTATGCCCTTCATTCCTCCAATTCGCATCTCTAGCCCAGTTCCTCTTTCGTTTGATGCGGCCAACTTTATTTTTCCCCTTTCCGGAATACTATCTCGGCACAGAAAGCCCATTTTCCACTTATTACCTAGCTTCTCCATTATTTTATTATGTTCATAGTGTCTCTATTTCTATGAGCACAGACATGTAAATACTCTCAGACATATTTCTCCAGTTCATTCATGCTCCGCCATACATGCTACATAATTTATAATATTAGGACTGACTTAAGTGATCACTGGATTGGATATGTGTACATGTTCATCTGCACACATTACATAACACTTAAATATTTTCCTATGGAATCTAACTAGACATTGTATTTATTGTGTTGAACACAATGTTTACGTAAGAATGCATTATGTATGGACTTAGAGAGAGATCTGGTCTGGGAATAAGTAGGATGGATTGGAAGCCAAGGATTGATAACTGGAAAAAACTTTTATGAGTTCACTAATGCCACTATTAGTATATCGTGTGAAGAGATGATGCCGATTCAGTCAGATAGTGATAGCAGCTCAACTTTTTCAATCTGAACCTCTACTCGCATATGATATTGTACATACTGTCGGATCAGATACTGAAACGAATACAAAAAGTTCCTAGGCATAAGTATATGTACACACTAATACTTACAGAATAGATCTTCTTATTACATGCACACACATACTATTATGTCCGTGTGGAAAGAAGGCTTACAAAAGTGTATCTCTTTTCCCTCCGTATGTGTGGGCATAAATATATACAAGAGTGGTACATAGTGTGAACGAAATTTTTTCTAACTGGGTTAATGTGATTGAAATGGATGTGTAAAATGAATTTGGGCTTTTCCATGTCTACATGTACATGTCACCATGAAATGGAATGAGATAAGAAAAGAAATCCATCTATCATAAAAGGCGTTTAGGGAAATGGATATTAGATTCATACATTAGACTATTCCACGGAAGAGAAGAGTAGAGAAAGCACACACATGTGTACCGGTGCATGACTTATGAAACTTTCCCATCCTAGTCTCTGCATTTCAATGGCCCATTGCAATGACAACGGCAAATCCTTATCCGGCACACCAAAACTAACTCTATCTCTCACCATCGCTGTTTCTCTATAGCCTCCACCTATACAAATACACATTACTCCGTGTCTTCAGCCCTTCCAGCACCGTCTCTATCTCCACTTACACAATGCGATACAATCCCTAATCGAAATGTTTTCAAGGTAATAGAAAAGAAATAGATACAGATAGCAGTTCAATGCAGTGCATCAGTGCCGCAGTATTTCTCCCAACAAAAACCATTGTCACTCCTATCTCCTATTCCTTATTCAAAATCTATCCTCCCTTCTCTAAGTGTCTTTATCACTCAACATCCTGCTTTGCATTCTTTAATTTGCCCCACTTCTTTCTCTCTTTACCTACGCATTCCAAATATTTCACGCAGTTTAGGTTTTCAAAACACGGCAACTTTCCGATACACAGTTTACTTTGTCAATCCAATAACTGACAGTGGATGTAAGAAATAATACTTGTTTTGAAATTGATGTCAGTTATTTGTGGGATTCAAAATATTTCTAGCTCTCGGTTCGTGTTCATTATTTTCCCATATTTTTTCATTTTCTCATTTTATTCAAGTCATTATCACATACAGCACATTCACCGGTAATGACATTCTGCTAAAGAATTTTTTCTACGGGAGAGCTTGACTGAGGGAACTATAACTATGTCTGTATTCTTTGAAAGTTCATTTTGTACCAAAAGCCATCTTCTTTAATACTGCTCTTCCGGTTGAAAATTGACAATATTATTAATGATTCCTATTATTTACATAAATCGAGGCATACGACGCTATAAGAGTGCTGCGGATATTAATATAAATGATGAAGAAATGGGACAACGGAGAAAAAGGTGTCACGTTTCATGGTTATTAATACATGGGACGCACAATTGAAAATTAAGGTCGTTGCGAATCTCGATTTGTTTTAATATGGGTAGGTAGGTTTGGAGAAGACATGGAATGTGTATTGTTATTAAAGAATTGATTCATCGCTGAGGAAAGCCGTAACTTGATTTTATAGCCAGGAGTGAGGAGAGAGGAGAATTGAGGCTTGCCGAGGAGCCAAGACATAGAGACCAACAAAATGTACGAGACTCCCTGACCTTTGCTAGATTCTGCTAGGAGGAAAGGCGTGGCAGTAATTTCCTTCCGTTTCTTAGCCATACGTTTCTTATTTAATTCTGTGCATGTTGCTACGTGTTTACAAGTATTACACGTCTGTGGATAGGCCAGCTTAGCTCTTAGGTATGTATCCACCTAATGTTATGTATTGTATGTAAATCATTGGCAAAGATCATGCTCCTTTGTGAATAAGCTAAACACAGGGCCAACTCCTACATTCTCTCCACTCTCATTTCAATTTCTCAGATGCTAAGAGCTCCTTGTATCTGCTATAGCAGTCAGTGTAAATTTTGACTTTTCTTCTGAAGGCTAAATGGCGTAGGCTTTCCTCATGAAATATGCACCTATTAGTCAAATGGAGCAAAAACGTTATGCTTGATCATCAGATACTCTTATTCTGCAATAGAGCTCCATATGCTTTAAGTAGTGTACAATACGCTGAAATACATAACTGCCATAATAGTACAATTCTAAATTCCAAAGGAAACTATGTGTGTAAGACATGTAGGCACTTAAGTTTCGAGAAGTATAACTTTTATGGGTAATATGAATAATAAGTGTATAGTTTGTGTTATATTTTAGTGTTGTGGTGACTATAGGTATCTTAAACTTTGAAGCAATTGTATTTATCTTTATAATTTCACTGTTCTTTATTCCAATATAGAAGCACCTCCTAAAAATAATTTACGACTGAAAGCTTTCGTTTTTATTGGAAAATAAATTTGATTGTAAATTAATTTAATAACATAAATAGTCTAGTTATGTGATGTTTGAGAGAATATAATGCTGATGTAGTAGCTGTGTCAGGGGAATAGAGAAGAAAATACAAATAAACGCCGCTCCTTTTATTCTACATTAATTTGGAGATAGTAGAGATTTATATATGGTAGAATTCTCAATAGAACTCTGATCTATTTACTGTTCATTGCATTAGCTAACCAGTTAGAGTTGTAGTTTGTCCGTCAAATTAGAGAGAAAAGTTTCCGTACGTAGTTTGGTTTCTAATGCAGTGCTATACATTAAAAAGGACTTTGAGTGTAAAGTGAACTAGTTTCGTATAGCTGTTAAAAAAAGTATATAATAAGTTACAATGACGTATTAGGCCAGATATATATTTTAAAAGTAGGGTCAGCGTGTTTATGCAGACATAGCGTGGTGGGGTCTCCGGCTATAGTAGCTATGCAGGTATTTACTTTATCTGTGCTCTGGGCAGAAGTAACCTTCACTTCAAACATGTCATTAGGTAGTTTAGGAAGCAGTGCAGTAAAATACTGATAAAGTGAAATAGATTGTCGCCTATACTGTTCCTGTGTCGTTTTATTTATTTTCTGTCTCGGAAATAAAGGGGAAAAGTCTCAAGGAAAAGGCATGTAGACTAAGTCCCAAAGGAAGCATTGCTCAAGTTTTGGCTCAAGATTTTTGTCACTGCGAAAGGAAAGAGCGGTCCAGATAAGAAACGGGCTTTAGCATAAAGAAACCATCTGAGCACTGTTAAAAAGTGAGGATCGCGGAAATATTATAGAATAAATGTTGTATGGACAGTCGGTGTGTGTGGCTGGAATTCGGTATGAGTTCCTCGGTGCATTCTTTTCACTTTGCTTTCTCCGTGTGTTGCGGAGGAGTTGGGCACAGAGAGCTGAGTGTTGAGAAGACAAGAGTGTGAAGTTAGTTCACTTTTCTTTACTTTATGTGAACTGTCACAAATGAATATTTTATTCCTCACTTGCATTTTGCATGAATGCCGAACTGCCCGCCTCCCAGACACATCACACGAGTCGGATAAAGTCTAACTAAGCTTATGCTCTTAGTCACAATGTCACCTTAATATAATGTATGTAGTTTAGATTAAGTTGCACATGTAGTGCATCCGAAATCTCCCTCTCTAACCCAATATCAACCAGAAATAGAAAGCCAAAGTCTCAGGAGCACTTTTGTTCCTCAAATATTGTCTCCTGCTAAATGTGAATCAGAATTGCTGGATGGAGAAATTTGCCCAGGATTTACATTAGCAATAGACGCCATAATAAACTGAGTTCAGTTGAGGAGGCCACGAAAGGAGGCTCAAACAAAATTTGACAGCTAATCGATCCTAACTTTCGATTTACAAGCCTCTCGCCCATTTCTCATATTTCCCAGAGTCTGAGGCCAAGAGAAAGCGAAGACGAATACTTTCTCCCACTTATATTACCCTATTACCACCGCCACCTCTCCCATCCTTATCAATGACGGGCGGAGAGCAGAATTACACTCGACCTCCCAAGTTGTCATCTCTACCTCCGCCTGAATGATATCCTCAACAAAAAACTTTCCTCCACTCCCCACGCCACACTAATAATTAATGTTCCTAATTAAATGGACAGATGGCAACTCTAAACAATCTTGACACTTACCTTCTTTATACAGAGAGGTCATAATTTTTACCAAAATCTAAATCAACTACGTCACTCACAGTTATTGCAACAATGCCAAACTATAATACCCTTTCTGTAGTGCACTCAACCGATTTCTCTACATACACGACCGCTATGTTTAGTATCTTCCACATAAAAACAGACAAAGATCCTCTCAAAAACTTCACCTGCTCCTCATTGCCGCACTGTCACTTTAAACATTACATTGATCCATGATTTCATCCTCATAAGAGCTCTTCTTATAAAATATAATTAATGATTAGTGCATTGTATCTCCGTCGACAGTGTTTTTTTTTACAATTTTGTATTTTTCTTAATAAGTAGGGCACTTATTTTAATAATACAGAAGAATTCCTAATATATAACCTCATGAATAAGGAAAACACTATATTTCAATTGAAAATGTCATATCTACCAAATACTACTTTAGTATATCGACGGCTTTTGTACTGTCTATTGAGAGATGTACATATTACCAACTTAATAAATAAAAAATAACGATTATTTGACAGGGAAGTTTATTTCTATGTAACTTTTTTGTCTCCAGGTTAATAAAACATTCATTGAGTGATCAAGGACATAGATATATATCAGGTCTTAAAATAATTGCATTAATAATAGACAAACCTTAAGAAAACTCCTTAAATCGTAATTGATCGTAAACGATTTTTCCTTACTCAGGCATATAATTGAAAAGAACGTTTGAATGGATTTATTGACCTTTATTTACTAATTACCCTGTTTTTCATGCTTATTTACTTTGAAATAGAATGGTATTGTTCCCTGTGAAATTCGTCCTACTTTCTTACATATTGCATTTAGCTAATAGAAATAAGATAGTGAGATTTCATGCTATGATCAAGAATTACAAGCAGTAAACATTGCATGATTTGATATATATGTATAAATTGTAAATGGTAGCGCCTGCATAGATGAAAATAGGTTGAAATATTATATTGCTTACTAAAGTGTATATTTAGGTTAGGAGTGCAGAAATGCAAAATGCAAAGTTAAGCACACAAGACAAGAATACAAAACGTAATGCTAATGATGAGTGTTATATATAGGAAGTACTCTTTTTGTGTTTAGAAATAACGTAGCCGGTTCTAGGTTGGGAGTGGGAAGCAGAACATAACGTGTGTCTTACGTGCCCAGTTCGGTTCCCTTGTGTGTATTACGAGAGCAGAAGGACTAGTTTCATTAAATATTAAAGGAACTAGATGAGTGATGACGATGGTGAATATTTTTCCTTTTAACATGTTACCTTGATTTATGACATAATGAATATGAATGAAGGGCTTTGTGATATAAATTTTCGCATTATGAAGGGAACACAATGCGAATGCGATGGAATGTGAGAGTGGGTAGAGGCTTTAAGCCTCTATGATCTCATCGTGTACTGTATAAAGCCTCTTACGGAGCATAATACGTGTATACATGGGTGCTCCTACATACAAACACAATACTTAACTAACTATATAAATTAGGCACCTCCACAATAAATAGATAGACAAGGATTTGAGAAACTACATGTCAAAACTAACCCAACCTGAAATAAACTTGCAATAAGTGACTGCGTTACACCAGCTTAACTGCCAAACGTCAACATTTCCGGCTATGCCACCAAACATTGAAGTCTGATATTATAAAGCAATGAACTGATATTTATTCCATTAAATTAACCAACCACGTGTAAATTAATAATGAAATAGTTGTACACTTTAGATTTCAAACTGTTGACGTCAATATTATTCGAGCTCAAAGCTGTGAGCCTTAACAGCTTTTTTGAATTTTTTAAATGGAGAATTAGCGCTTAGGATTACTTAAGAAAAGTCACAAAGCTGGCACTTGGAGCTTGAAAAATTAATCCGTTTAATGGTACAACAAATAAATCCTTGGCGTGGGTGTTGTCTATAAAAATGTATAACAAATATTGAGTGTGTCTGGATTGAGCGGTTTTTGTGAAGTAAATCCCCGTAAAGCATTAAAACCATCTTTGCCATGTATGCACATTCTCTGCTTAGTCATGCAAATAAGTACACGACGCAGAAACATCATCTTGCACACGTAAATACAAATGGAAAGTTATTCAGCATTGTTGGAGAGTGTACTGTACGCATAGCTGAGCCACAAACTGTAAGTAACAACGGTTCACAATTATTAGCTTAACACAGCACACCATAAGTTATGCTACTTAGCATCATGTACACATGAATAGTTTTTTGCTCATCATTATTGTGCATGCTAGCGATAAGGGAACTAAACCATGTTGTTATGAAACATATATTTTGTAAGCCATGCTGAAGTATGCAAAAAGTATGTAGGTATATGAGATTGAGGAAAGAAGTGCATTAAAAAGCTGAAGCATACGTGTATTGTGTGTGTATAGAGAGGGAAACGTCGTAGTTGAGATTAGAGCGAATTTAGTACAAATATGTACAGTGTGGTTAAATAGGGTGTCCCACATTGCAGTTTAGAATAGAGAGGTATGTGGATATGTTTTGTGTATGATTGTAGGATATTATGTAGCGTGGTAGTTTCAAGTTGCGTATTGTTATTGTGCGGAGGATCGTCAGGTGAATAAATGTATGGAGGACTGTAGAGGACGTCGTAAATAAGTAGACTATCTGTCTGTCCTGTAGGAAGTATACTATAGTAGGTAGAAACGTAGGTAAGTTGTTTGAGTTTATTCACAGCTTATTTTATGTATTCCTCTCTGGTTTCTCGACTGCACTGCCTTTCTGTACTTTCACTGACTTTCTCCTACTCCATCAGTTTCTTTATAAATTTGGTGTATGCATCGTAGAAGTTGGCATTAGGAAGTGAGTTGACTTTGACTGTATTTATAGGAACGTCGTCCCGTCTCTTACATTTATATTTATCGTTGTGTGCACCCAGACATCTCATCGCTGGGAAAGTCATGCAACTCACTTGACTACTCTAAAGAATGTTTACAAAGACGCTGAACTAAAGGGAGCAGACAGAGTACTCGGTTAACTTCTATTTATGCATATGAAGGTAATTTATATAATGTCTGGTATTAGTGCTTTCTAAGTAGCAGAATAAGTAAGAATCCGATTTGTACATTCTACACATCCTATTTGCTTAGGGATGTGTATCTCTATTTACTCGCGACTCTCTGAAATGCCTTCTCTCTGAAATCTCCATTGTTAATAATAGACAAGTGAGTCGGCTGCATTTCACAAAATACTTGTCTTTTGCTATTTTAGAAATAAACTGGAGTGCGACGAGAGATATTTATTGATCGACTCTTTCATGATCATCACACACACTCGCACGTGTGCTGTACATAAATATGCAGTATGTGTGATCATCAGTCTTTGCCAGTCCCAGCTTTGAGCTTGAGCAACCAAGTGCTAACAATGTTACAATAAAATAATACATTCATATATTATGCTAATACGCCGCATCTTATAAGAATATCGTTCTCAGCGAAGAGTAACTCTGTATTATGCTCTGTTCTGTTCTGTCCCACATTTTCTGTCTCCACTCCACCACCAATAAATACCGTCATAAAAGCTGTGGCACTGAGTTTCCTTGCTCAAATTGGCTTGTGGGAGCTTTCAGTATCTTCCCCTTGCCCACTCTCTGCCTTCACTCTATCTTCCCACTAAATAAACTACCTACCTACCAGAATCTTTCATGTGTCGCACTTATCTTCTGCTTTTTCATATTTACACACACTCCACCAGATGTATACCTACTAAATACCATTTTACTCATATAAATAACATGCATAACTACGCTTTCCCTCCTTTCTTCGCAACTTACCTCCACTCTGGTCCTGTCCTCTCTGAATTTGTTGCAGTCCTCATTCCGTCAACTATTCCTCCATCCAAGGCTTTCCCTGTCTTTGCATCACTTTCCATTTGTCATAATGTTCCTAATAATATGTTGCGAGCCCCTTTCTGCTGCACTACCAACGTGTGTCTTCTTTCTGACTTATTGTAATTCTCAATTCATCCACTCCATACACGTTTACCAACTTCCTTTGTACCACTACCCTTGTCTACTCTCTATTTCCCCGTACTATGCAAAAACAGGAACAGAAGACTATATTTATATACGTGAATATAAATATCTCTGGAATTTATCATTGCTATCTCCATCCGCGGTGGCATACATGTTCTTCCACATCAATGCTTTCCAGTCCCTTTTACTTTTGTACATCCGTCGAATTAAATGACGTCGTAGTAAAGAAATCTCATTTCCTATTTGTCATTGTGTACAACGTCATCAGGAGATACTACAAATGCAATCCAACTTAACATTTAGGCTCTTATAAAAACTACCTATTAAATTAGCCCGAGGAACAGTTTCTACATCGCACATAATTTATGAATAGATAATGATAGTTAGCAATTTAACTACAATTACCAGTGTTGGTAAATTGCTCGCAAGTGTGCTATTGTTAGGAAAGTGTGTTGATTCAAAATGCGCATACTGAGTAAACTCTGTGTTGTGTTGGGGCATGAATATTTTAGAAATGCAGCGACAATTGGTTTGAAACGTGTTAATAAATGGGCTGAATGTATTTTACATATGTATTTCATAGGGAGTAGAATAGGGACAGGAATGGTATTCAAAAACCGAGTTTGGCCTATAGGAACCTTAGAAGGGAGGTTTATTGTAATTTTGTATCAATATTGTAGAAAGCGTGGAGTGAAAGACCCTGGTGGCCAGGTATGCAGTATTCATGTTTCTCTGGTAATCATAGCGCTGCAATGGGCAGCTGCCTATTATAAACAAATGTACATTAAGGTGAGTATAAGATAGCATTAGCTGTATGCAGAATGGAAAGCCCGCTCTTGTTTGGTAGTTTATAAGGCACTTGGCGAGTCTTGATAAGGTAGGAACTGCAGACTTGCATTTAAGTACCAAGAGAGTAAGAAAATAGTGGCTATCTCTGTGCTCAGCATGCTCACCGTATTAGCTAAAGAAAGGCATTTGGGCTTTGCCAGTAATTCACGAATAGCATTAGCTAATGCATGCAAATACATGGAGGGTACGCATTTCGGCTGGAAATTTGGAAATGGGAAGCAAGACGTGGAATAGAAATAAAGTTGCAGGTACTTACATTAAATCCATATGCTTTTACCAATAAGACTTACCTAGGGAAGCAGACACAATAAATATATCTGATAGCACTTTTCTCTCGCTAGCTATTTTCCTATTTATATTCGCTGCGCTTTACTCTGCTGTGTTGTGTTGTGTCTGTAGTGTGGAGGGCAGGAGCTAAAGTATGATAGTTATTTAGGAGAAAGCATTTGCCTGTACCGACCAGATATTACACTACATAATATTACATGTATGTACATGTACATCTAGACTCTATCCCCACTTGTGGTTTTCACAACAGCTGAATACTATATACCATTGAGACATGAAACATGCATATTTTATGATTTTCAGAATTTCCCGAGGAGCTTTCTTATACAATAGCTTATTGCTTCTCTGCCTTCTGTTCATTAATTTGAAAGCATACGATTTCTTGCTTTATTCACTACTACATGAGTTCTACTTTACTTCAATTTACTCAGTCAGCTCACTTCTCCATTATACTACACTCAAAACATACCTTCACCTTCCTACTCCTGCCTCAACCAACTTCTAACACTCTCTCCGCAAATGCCAAACTGTAGCACAGCCAAAACTCAGTGCCTACACTCATATCTGGCTACATCGGCTAAATATAGCACAGTTGGCCACACAACTCCTCACTACCAATATTCTACATCAAATAAATACTTACGCCTGTAGATCATACTTACGTCTATTCATCATATCGATAAATTACTTTTGTCTTCATCCTCAGCATAATATGCTTCGTTGGGATTTAGATTAAAATTCGTAATCATAAGCTCGCAACATCCTTTTTTCATGACAAAAACGGGAATACGAAAGAAATCTCAAATATGTGGGATGCAATTTAGTATCTCTAATGTACAGCGAGAGCTTAGGTACTTTCTACTTAAAAAATAATATGTGATGTAATATTTGAATGGTAATGGTGCTCTAAATATTCGTGTCACGGAAAAGGACTAAATGTTTTACAATTTAGACTATCCAGCATGAAATATTAATAATTAGCTTACTTTTTCTTATATGAACTTCCCTTTTAGTAAATGCAGCAAGTAAATAGTCGGAGCATTAGATGTATTATTAATGGCCTCTGTTCGCTATTAGTCAATTGGTAAACATTTTATGCACTTTTATAAGGCAAAAGAGTTTGCATACAAAACTTAATGTGTTTTCTTCACGTAATCCAATTTTACTAGTGCAGCACTACCCGAGCGTATTAGTCCTCTTTCGCCCATAGCTAAAATTTTGTAATTCTCAGCAAACAGAGCAGGTCCCCATTATATTTATTACATTTACTAGGCCGTACATACCTACCTACATAGTTTGTAACTTATAGCCTCTACTAATTAAAAATTATTTTCATTAAGACTCCATTTATTATAATAGCCATAAAAATCTTATCTTTGCTTATCTACTACTTATTTACAAATACTACAGAGCTATACTACAGAGCAGATACTTCCTTGCGATTATACTGTAGTATTTAATACATTATTCATAACTAAGTAACTAGGTTTCTAACTAATAACTGAAAAGTAGGCACTTAGAAATAAATTTACGAGAAAATTAAACATTCTTCTCAGCCAGCGAAACATATGTAAACAGGATGAAGGAATTTCAAGAATTTATTACAGCGCACTGTCATAATGTGCTCACCGAATCTCGTACATTGTGTTTCTGTACGCGAAATAAACATTTCATTCTACAGCGGTGTTAGTTGGTAGCAGAGCAATTGGTTAATATGAACATGTTTATATTTGTAGCACGGTGTCCGTATTTCTAATGAACAAGTCCGTGTTTGCAGATACTTATCACAAAATATTTCTCTCTTAAATCAAAGTTGTCTGCTTTAAATATTTTTAAATTGGAGAGTACGGAACTTTTTATATTGAAAATGTTGTTTAGATTCCAAGAATGTTTTTCGATTGTAACATAAGATAGAATGAAGTATCGCTTTCGCTGTACAATGTTGCTGGTTGGTTTCTTATAACATTGACCTATTTTTCTCTTGAATACGTGGAAGCTTTAAAGGACGTTACATTAACTAACGTTGTTAGTAAAAAACTCGAGTATTTACTAAAATATAAAATATGAATGATGCATGCAGATGAACACATATGCAAGACTAGATAAAAATAATAAATAATAAAATGTTCTTTGATGCTGCCAAGATTAAATTACACAGTTTTTGAGGACTAACTAACTACGACGTTTCTTATTTGGTCAAGTAAACAAGAAGTTACTTCAACTAGAAATGCAATATCAAAGTTGTGGAAACCGAAGGAAATTGTCCTTCGTCAGTTTAATACGGAAAAGTGCCTGTTTACCTAAAAGTATATTATTAAGTGAACAAAGTCTGTAGTACGGCCAAGTAGGATAAATTGTCGGTGCAGAACCGGTTTAACGTTATTAACTGAGGAGCAAATTCACTGTGTGTAACTACAAGCATAAATTTTCACAATCACATCGGGCATCACGTCACAAACTTGCAAAAAACACGATATGGTTACATTTCTTTCTCACTACACAACATTCAGAAAATTTTGGCAATATTTGGTGCATTTCTCCCCAAATTCTAAAGTTAGATCTAAAGGAGCTTATTTTCTATAGACACTAACTAACAATAAGTGTTGTTTCTAAATTTTCCTGAAATCATACGTTTTCGTTTTAATTACGCAATAGAAAAATTTCAATTTTTTGTTCTCCTCAGCAGCAGCAGATATAAACACTGCGTAATTTCACATTATATGTATAATGACATACTTATGACGAAGCAGTATAATTGTAGTTATTAGTAATACAGATTAAAAGAACTCATTTACTTTAAATCAAATTACTATTTTAAATCTTATTGCTTCAAATACCAAATCAAAATAATGATTGTAGAATTTAACTAAAAGGGATAAAATGTTAAAACATTTTATATGGGTTGTATTTAATCGTTCGTCTTAACATTTGACATTTTCGTCTTTTTCCGTTGAATATTTCGTCATTTGAATTTTTCGACAGACCATTTAACGGGTCTTCTTACCATTTAATGTGTCGTCTTCCACGTAATTTATGAAGTTTATTACAACTCAACATTGTAGGGTGTATTGTAGCGCCGTGTGCATGTACACGGTACGTGTACATGCTACGTGACTCGCTTCGCTATATAGAACTATTAAGGGCATAAGGTCTTGCATATTCTTGGAGGTGGAACTGCGAGTGGGGAGGATAGGGAGAATGAGTCTACAAAGGATATCTATATACTATCTATATACAAAGGATATATATGTCACTCTGTGTCGTGAGACAAGGGACAATGCTGCATGAGCTTGAGACAAGCATAGAGTAGTGACTCTCAATGCATCATGTTTACTACATTGATGTATGAAAGTCGCGCGCTCTTCCATCATTGGAGACTACGTCAAAAGCTCAGTGGTCACCCTGGTACCATACGATTGGCTTAAAAATCTTCACGTTGGAAGATGCACCTTGCGAGTTATATAAATACCACAGAGTGTGGCTCCATCTCTATTATATGAGGACACCCGTCAACGAACAACGGACTGGAATCCATTAATAGGATCATGAGGGATGAATTCACGTTACGCAGTCGACTACCGTTAGGTATTCTATTTACATTTACCAATTTCCATTATGCATATGCATTACCGTTTGCTCTTGTCCAACTTACCAAAAGAATTCACTATGCAAACATATAATTGGAATTGCGTCGATGAAGAAACTTACATATTTCACTCAGTCAGTGAGGAAGATTCCAATTGGCGAGAAGCGGAAACGGGGGAGATCTAAGCTGGCCACAAAAGCTTTACTTTACTGAACATCTATGCCAACTAAAACACTAAAAATAATGTATATAAATGTATATACCATGTAAATGCATGACGACACATTAAATGGTAAGAAGACCCGTTAAATGGTCTGTCGAAAAATTCAAATGACGAAATATTCAACGGAAAAAGACGAAAATGTCAAATGTTAAGACGAACGATTAATTATAAGTCATTTTATATGCATTTCCTTGAATGAGACGGAATGCTTATTTCAAATACCTTCTTTGGTCAACATAGTGTATAAGAATTGGCAACCTTTAATTAAATAAGTTGTAAGAACGACCTTTACCAGAGTAATAATTTTGTGCTAAATTATTGCACCAATTTGATTATTTATTCACAGTACATTAGACAAGTAAATTGGAGCCGAGACTTGATTTTAACTCTTTTTAAGATGTACGGAAACCCTAAGGGAAATAAGAGTCCACCTTAAGTTTGCATGATTATTAAGAATATACTTGAAATGGCATATACCTAACAAAGTTGATTTATTTTAAAAGGTCCAACTAAGTGATTTTTCGCCTTGTAACGTTTCTCATCGTTTTGATTTTGAGTGCTTAATATTCTCTAGGGGATATTTTAGAAGTCAAAAGTAAAGCGTCACGTCAGAAGCACTCAAAGTTTTCCGTAATTCATTCCGTACACAATGACAGTCATCAAAACAATAATTGCATTTAATATCGCACTGTTTACTCAGCAATTACATGTTGTCTATAGGTCCGTTATTTACTACAAAAGCGTTAGACGGATAATAAAGGGATAGCTGACAAGGTCAACAAAATGAAAGTGGCAATAAGTCCCCAGGGAAATAATCATAACAAGAATGAGGAAAAAACTACTAAAGACATAGTTACGTGAAAATTCAATGTTACTACTTGTGCAGTGAACTTTAACTTGAAATTCAAAGCATGGAATAGATGAGTAATGAAATCATATTGAGTTTCGTAGTCGTTGCATTTAGAGAAGGAGCAGTGCAAACGGCCTATCTAATTCCCGTTTGAAATGCCTGAAAAAACAATTTAAAGCCATATCCATTTCTAGGATGCAGTTTACTATACGCGGATATTTCCCTTCTTATTACTCATTCACTATATACTTACTCTTGGAAAACTTTCTACAAGGGCAATAGCATTGCATCGTGCTGTTTTGTTTGGTTAAGTCGGTTGTAATAGCAAAGAGCGGATTTTGTGTTTTTCTTTTTTGTTTAGTTCTGTACACTCCACTCTACTCTACTGTAGAAGTAAAGGTTTTTTTGCATGTTTATAGGCGTTATGTGAGCACGTATGTATATCTCCTTACATTTGTATGTTACTTTGCGTGTTATTCCCTGCATACAGCTGACTGCTCTGATACAGTACGCTTCAAAAATAGCAGATCCCATTCAGTCCTTTCTTTTCTCATTAAGAACCCATAAACTATTTTCAAATTTACTATTTCCACAGTAGTAAATAAATTATCTGTGAGCCGCACAAAATATAATATTTGGATATTTTAAACGCCAAAATATTTCAAGTTGCATATGATGTGAAACTTTTGGCTCCCACCATAGCAGAGTAAGTATTTGCAGACTAGGTTAGTAAAGAGGTACATATTCCGGAAGGATTCCGATTTGAAGTAGCGGGAGGCCGACCGGTAGTTGTGCAGAAGCTGGATTCGAATTTAACTCTTAACATTGTTCTAGTGGCTCGTCGGTATATTCGTAGTTGACTGACACTGTACATAGCGGGAAGAGTAATAGTACCTAAGGTAAATCCTCCCGAGTAGCTCGAACGTACTTGACTAGAAGATTTAGAAAAATTTCTAAAAGCACATCCAATTCCTATTGCCACTTCACATTCACACCAGGCGAGGAGGGCAAGGAAGATCTGCAGCAAAGAAATGCTATGCAATTCTGACTTCTCCTGATTTTCTCCAGCTTATCGTTAGCTACTATTTCACTTCTTCTTCGTCCAGCGCTCTTCTCTCGGGGTTACTGTGTTTCGTGCTTCCATAATGCACAAACGAGTCCGGCCACTCGAAATGCACGGAATATAGACATAGCCCCCAATTCAGATCAGATCGTTCAGAGAGCTTTCTCAGCTATAGGGCAAACTTTTCCCGGTTTGGCATTCTGTATGAAAATGAATATAGGAAAACGGGTAGTTCGTTTGTAGTGAAGAACTAAGAAGGGCAACGTGCTTTGTTTTGGGAATGAGACACTTTACTTTTGGTTTCTCTGTTGGATGTGGGATTTATTTTACAGGTTTTCTTGTACATAATACTGTGTACTCCTATTTGATCTTGTCCTTAGGTAGCCTCTCTTGTCCGCAGTAGTTACTTACGAACATCTATACACCTATCAACTATTTACGTTACTTGTAGGTATACCTGAGTGAAAAATACTTTTCGTTACCATGCTTCAGCTTCTCTTTTATTCCAAGTAATTCAAGTAAGGTATCTTCTATCTACCTGTTTTATCTTTATATGGATTCCTCCAAGTAGGTATATTGTGTGATTTATCTACTACTGTACATTGTTAGCACTGCATCAATTTATTCTAAGAGATAGGTGTGTTTTCAGGTCACTCTGCTGTGCATTCATCAGGATAAGTCACATCAAACAATGCAAACACATTAGTAGCAACGCAGTCGTGATAACAACTTCTCCAAAAACCCTAATAATCCTTAGATAGAATAATGGATATGGTCACCTGAGAAATTCTACTTTCTTAAACTCTCAATATTCTTATTTCTCCTAATGCGAATTTCACTTTTTATTATTACATGATTGAGTTTCAAGTTATTGACAAATATTAGAAATTCCACGGGATTTCATTTCTGCCAAGGTGAATGGCAAAAAACGCATTCCATTGGCAAACAGTCGAGCTAACCAGTTTCCCAAGAAACTCTGCAACACAAATATAATAATAGTAATCACGGAGCACATGCGCATTTTTATATTAATAACTTACATACCTATTCTTATGGCTACCTTGTAATCCCTTTTAAATTAAATGAGGTTGGAATGCATCGCAGTGTCTGGAAGCATTTCTATTTCTACTATAGTACTTGTGAGAACCGTACAGGACTGATTCCCCGGTATATCTTAAGTTTTCCTAAGATTTTAGGGGCGATGCATTTATATAGTTTCTTATTGTTAAGTATTTACGTACATGGTGGATTGGCAATGGCTGGGAGCTGCACTGGACTAAAAAAGGTTGCTGTTGGCTAGAAACAAAAAGTTCAGTCGTGAGCAAAAGAATTTCGTTGTTGTGCGGAGGAAAGAAGTGGAGAACAAAGCTGTTCGACGACACTCACTATTTACCAGGGCGAAGAGGCAAAGAAAAGGAACTGACAATAAGTAAGAGAAGACGGAGGAAAAGAGAAGGCGATGCATGGATAGACAGACAGACGGAAGAACCCAGCCAGGCCAGATACATAGAAATAACATATCGGGGAGATTACAGTTGTTTCAATGAGCAGCATGAGAAAGAGAAAGAAAGTGGCAAATCCTCACTTTCTCTCCTCACAACTTTGTTTTCTCTTGTATGCACTATTCTTCTCTCTGCACCACAGTTGAGTTCATCAATAGATGGTGATTGGTTTGGTCAATGAAATAAAAGACGAGGACACTCGCAGAAAGGTCTATATGTCCTTCCACTCAGCTCCAAGTATTTCCAACAAGTACCTACTACCTATATTACACTGCAGTAGGCAACGCACATACTTAATGTCTTTGTAGGTGTCACTAATACCCAAAGACTTTACCAACTCTGTGCACATACTTTAAACTTTTCCTAAACTGGATTTAGCCACTACGGTCCACTTGGGATGAATCAATTTCCACAATGAGATTTTTCTAAATTTTGAAATCTCCGTTACCAATTACCGAAATTTGGCTCCATTATACCACTATTTGTCGAATTGAGTATCTAAAATAAGTTTGAAGGTTTTTTAAATATATTTTCAATTTCATTGTGCAATAATTCAACTAGTGTGGTACATGGAAAAAGAAATAATTGTAAATTGGTAGAGAATGGTTTTTAAGATGGAGTAGATGCATTAGTAAGGATGGATAAACTGCTGTCAGAGAGTTTTTCTCAGCCTAGATATTTTTGGAAATGGATTACGTGAGAATTATAATGTCAAAGGTTATTGTTAGGTGAGCGTAGCAATTAGTATAGTGTGCGTACTCTGTGAACATCATTATATGTGTTTAGTGGCTCCTGCGTAATGACAAGAGACGTGTATATCGAAAGTGTAGCAGTTAGAATATAATGGATTGCCAGAGAGAGAGAAAGGAAGTGTTCTTTGTAACTAGGGAAGATTTGGTGTTGTATTCTTTCGTTGTCTACTGTGACACTGTGCTGTCCTTCTGTCTCATCTCGTTTACCATCCGATAAAGATTAGAAGAGAGCGACTCGACTCGCTTTCCCTGTGGCCTTTTTTAGGGAGAGAGAACAGGGAAAAGTTGCTGTGAGAAAACACTTGAACTGCCTGAACTGGGCGATCTTTTCAATGACCAACCAACAATCCTAATATCAGTTAACTACAGATATTACTATTACTATTGGTGTTAGTAGAGCTGAATGAGTGAGTGAATGTCTGTATTTCCGTTGATCTGTAGATTCCTAATAGGCGGAGCATGGTTAGACCATTGGGAAATTGTAACGGAGAAAGTAGTTGTGCTATTATTAGTCTACACTCAACTCTTATGTTTTCTTAATCGCAATGTGAATTGCAAACGGTTGCTATGAAATGCTATAATATTAGACGTGGTCCTACACGCAAATGGGTTTCTAATGGCAGTCGAGGGCCAGTGTATGTGTAGTGGTAAGGCAATGTACATAAAATAAAGCTAGTGGCAATGTAATGCAATTGCCATGCACATAAATAAATGCTAAGTGAAAATGGAGTATGCTTCGCTAAGAATATGTCTACTTACCTATTAATACACAGGTATACCTCTGTGAAGGACGCCTTCATAATATCACAAGTAATATCCTTACCAACAATAATAAGGAAAGAGTAGCATTATTTTTTCACTACCTACATTACGTGATTGCATTATACTTATACCTGATAGAATAAAGTTCCGGAACGAGAAAGATATTTGTCCGAATGCGAATATAAACCTTTTTCTTAAGTATTTATTAGCAAATGCAACGTGTGTACTACAAGGACAAATACTTTTCTCCTTTATAGCACCTTTAAAGGAATTTACTTGTCGCTAATATCACGGATAACTGGAGCAGCCATTCAAGCCTAGTAAATTCTTTAGACTTTCCGAGCATTACAACTTGTCTGTAGACATTAGCCGGGCGAGGGTCTCATTTGCTGAGTTGCACATCCGTGTAATTCAATTTCTTGCATGCTGTCTTTCAAATAATTCGCACGTCATAATCAAACTAATTAAGTTTAGTCCAAAGTAAACTAATTATGGATTAGGCTTTGAATTCCACAGCCGAGGTAAGTAGGTGGAATGGAAATGTCTTAAGCTCTCCTCAATAAAACACGCAGCTCAACTCAACGACGAATAACCAAAATCCCGTCCTTCGTTAGTGTATGCTAGCGCTTCCCAGTAATACTTAGAAATCCCTAGTTCTCATTCTAAAAGAAAGAACTCGGTTCCTTTCAGAACACTACAAGTAGAATAACAAGGAGGAAGAGATTCATTGAACAGGATCAGATTCAATTCCATACCTACACGTATTTATTTCTTTGGTTCGCAAATTTCAGGCGTCAACTTATTTTCCACCACAGTGCCACCTAAAATCCTAATAATAATTCCGAATTACCATTTTGTTAGACAAATCGTTATTCTCAAGGACTGCATTCAAACATAATTATTGAAAGGGTTTTAAAGACGTCATCAATTAATTCTCCTTGAAATTTCCTTTGCAACTGCAACTGAACGTGGATAGGATATTTGTAGTCAAATTACAACTACGTATTATTGACTACAGAGAAATCCTTGTTTACTTTTACGTTTGACATTGAATTTCGCTAAGTAAACATAACCGCCAGAAGCTAGTTGACATTAAATAATAAATAGAAAATGGATATAAACAAGAGCAGCAGCAGAAATAGTATGCACCGTAGGCCAACATTCAGATTTCAGAGATTTCCCCCAACTAACACATCCTTATTCTTATTGTTAGTATAAAAACGACAACTAGGATGTGATCTTAATTTTTTTGAAGAACTGCGGATTGCATGTGCAGATAATGCTGCATAGATGGTAAAATCGCCGATATACATATACTACAGAGGTTGGTCCGGAATTTATGTATTCCCTATAATTTATACAATCTGTATACTTAGAGAAAGGAATAAGTATAAGTGGACATAAATTAAATTTGGTATAACCGCTGTGTGTATCAAGTATCTTGAGATAATTGAGTGCTTTCTCAAGAAACCATGTCCTGGATAACAGAGGGAGAGATAGCTGTGTACAGATATGCCATTAGAATGAATCATGTGACAGTCAGTTGCATTTATTGATAGCGTAGATAGTGGTGATATGGATGTTGCAAGTCTTTTAATCTGAAACGGAATAAAGAAAGGGGATGTATTTATTATCCAGTGTATGTATGCGCTTCAGATGCACTGGAGTTATTTTTTCCCACAGTTCTTTCGAAATTGCATCAAAAGAATCATGAATTATTAGTAAGTTTTAATGGATCGAAAGTCACAGTTCTACTTTATGGTATAACATGGAGTTGGAACATTAGTGACTCGGTGGCTGCTAGTTAATACAATATTATATTAAGTATACGGACAAGGACTCAGAGTTGCATTAGAGTTGGAAGGAGACAAGTTAAAGTTTGCTCTCATTCTCTGCCAGTTCTCTTGTGCACTGCCTTATAGGCCATGAAAGCTGAATTGGTTGCTAAACTTCAAAAAGAGGTTCTATAGCTAATAGTGCATGTATCTCTGTCTATAACGAGGAGCTCTGGAGATAATAGTTAGAGATAGAGTGAACGTATAAGTGGCATGAGAAAAAACATATGGAGTATCGCTATTTTGCTCTGCACGGAGTTTAGCTGAAAGAAACCGGGATTCTTGTATCTAGAGATACTTATAATGACTCTTTTCTTTTTCTAATGTCACTCTTTTCTCTTGCTTACTTAGGTACTTTACTTACATAATGGAAGCTAGGGAAAAGCAACGTATGTGAACCAAACTTTTTTATTTTATTTTATTAGATAGTTCTCAGGGTACGTAAATACGTTACCCTATATAGCGGGGCGACTCAAGTGAAAATAGAAAGGTCAAAAAAGCTGTTCCCGCAATGAACGCTTGATTTAATTTCCGTCCTGACTTTTCTATTACATACCAAGGAATTGAATTGTTTCAACCAACCAGCAACCAGAACAAGTTTGATTAAATCAAAATGTTTTATGTAGGTACGAGGGTCCAGAGGAAACCAAGGATAAAACTAATTCATACTTCTGACACATACATTCCTTCCTCCAGTCATTAGCTCCAGTCCAACTTCATAGAGAACAATGTATCATCATTATAATAATATTTGTCCTTCCACAATCACACACACCAGTAGAATTCCAATTGATTTTCGCTCTCCCATCCACTATTGGTCACAAGTGATGCTGAACAAATACTTTTTACAAAACTCAGGGGATATATTCCGTCTTATTGTATTTTCTCACTTAACATCAGATAGAAATTCTATATCTATAAATATTTTACCTAAAAGAGATACAGAATTCAATCCAAAAATTCTTTTAGAGTAAGAAGTTTCTTGTGTCGCTTTTAAATCCCAGGACTTGTTCATTGTAGCAGATGCTCCTAACCGGATTAAAAGTAAATACATAAAAGCTTTTCGCATTTCAATACTACCACATTTCCTGTAACTAGCTAGCGAATCTTTCATGGATGCTGAGAATTTTAATAAAATCGCAAAATTGTAACGCTGGTGAAACATTTTCATGTATTTTCCTATTGTTCTGGGGGATAATTGTTCTCTAAAGTTATGTTATTGCTTCTCTGAGACTCTGAGACCGGGGATGCCTATTTTGTGTTGCATTAAAACACGAGCATTTGAGTTAAAGCGAAAAGTGAAACCTTAACTATCTTGAAACTATTAAGAATATCGAAATTGAACAAAATAAGTGAAAAACTTAAATTTAAAGCAAATTTCTGAAAAATATAAAGAAATTTAAATACAAGTAACCAAATCAATTCTAAATGAATAACCAATGTTGACAGTAAAAATATTTATTTCTTAAAAAAATGGAAGCTCTTATAATATTTTTTGTATAAATAATTGTACTGGGCCTCAGTATTGAATCAGAAAAAATTCAGACAAGAGCACTGCCATTGGTTAGACTAAATGAATTAAACCAAAATCACGCTCGTACACAATTTCTCTACTAATTTTGAGTTTATGCAAGTAGCTTTCCTAAGTACTTTTCTCCGGATCTTCGTATTTGTCAAAACCTATTTTTGTGAAGGTAGCTACCTAAGAAAGACTGTAGGGTTAGGAATTGTTCTACTTAGGCACTGTACCTTACAAATTGACTCGTGGAGATTTGCGTAGAGAACCCTGGTAAAGTAAAAATCAGTGAAATGGGAAAGAAAAAGATATTAGTAGTTGCATTTTGGTTTGTTTTCACAGCTCCTGTAGAAAGTGTATGTAGTAGTAGTGTAAGTTGGAGTGACTTATTCTGTTGTGCCTTGGAACATGTTGAGTTTGGTATTAGTAGGAAATATTAGGGAAGGTTGTTACATAAAAAGGAAAGGACAGAGCTGTGCATTACAGAGTAATCTTATTCAATGAAGCAAAAGCCTTTAAAAAAGACTGTACAATTTGTTTTGTGCCTGGGTGCAATAGAAGTAAGTTCTCGTAAGGAAGGCGGACAATGATATCAGAGAGGACAAGTGCAGTAGTAGAATAAATGGACATAGCGAGATGAGATGGGATATATCTATGTTGGTGTGCATTATGTAAGAGAATCATTGAAGCCTTGTCGATGTATGTGGAGACGTTGTATGTTCGGAGTAGAATATTATTGCATTTGTTTAGAGGTCTGTGCTGGTAGAAAGGTTGTTTAGGGAAGTGGGTGATGGTGTAGGTGAATGTCTGGACTGGAGGTAAGTATTAGTGCCGCTGTTCCGTCTTTTGGTGGTCCATAGATCTGTTGGAAGTAGTCGTGAGTAAGTTAGCTGTTTAAAGAGTCAATATAGTGGACAAATAAAAGGTAAGTAGCCAAACGGCTCTGAGGAGCATCTGACTGGTGGAGAGACGATTGGCTCTGGCTTCTAAGTTGCATCAAGACTGTTGAGGAAAGAGGAAGGAAGGACCTAATCCGATTGTTAGAAAGGGAGTGCCACATGGATTAGAGCTGATGGAACAAACCAATGTTACAAAGTGTTGGGACAGAAAGCTCTTGATCTTGTCCTTGGTCCTTCAGTCCTACTAAACGCTATAGCATACCATCTGGCCAGACTAGTCACTTGTTTATTATACGAGTCTTGGTTTTCTGCGAATTCTCCGCTATCTGTTCCACTATCGCGGCACAACATCCTACCTACTGTAATTCATGAAGGGAATGGTACAACAAAAAGTGGAATTGCTCTATGCAGTAGTAAACAGGTAGGGGAGTGAGGATGCGTATACCTATGCATGATATACAGAGCATCTGGATATTTGTAAAGTTGATAGAGTTACGAGTAGAGCTTAGACTTGGAATCTCTTTTACAATATACTGGAGACTTCTTATTTGTACTTGTGCAGTACTTATGGAGTTTTCTCTGAGAGTTTAATCCAATCTATCTGTATTCCTGGATCAACTGCAGGTACATGTAAGTTCTTTATACCGTGCATATGTTTTTACAACTCCAATCCACCACTGTGCCGCACTGGAGGCAGGATCCTAAAAGTATTAGGTGCCTACCTATACGGAGCAGATCTCCGTTTTCTCCAGTTAATCTTGAGAAGAGAGCGGAGGCGCGCGGTGGCTTTGTTACTTAAGCTGGTCATCTGGAGAATATCCTATTTTTCTAATGTTCCTCGATACCTAACTCTCCTTCTGCCATTCCAGTAATGTAAAGTGAATTTGATCTGTTGACTTTCCACCGAATTTCGTTTTTATCTTTGTGGAGCACCGTGTCCATTTGACAGCTTCACACACTCATAGCTCACTGTGAAATATTTAAAGAGGAGTGTCATTTTATGGGCTGTCGGCCCAGAGCGCAGTGCACATAACCTACACCACTTTCTCTCTCCTCTGCCTCCGTACAAATATGCACGAGGAGAAAGTCAGTGTGAGGAGAGAGACGTTCCTTGCCAGGCGAGATTTTCATAAACAGGGATAATGGGCATTCACGCAAGAAATAGTAGTGGCTTAAAGAATACGTAAGAATCCATTGAGAATTGTCCCGCGTGGCAAAGGCAATGGCAATAATGGCATGGTGATGGCATGAGGCAGAATTGACTTTCACTGCTTTCTCTCTGAGGATTTCTTACTTTTCTAGTCTCCTCTCCTCTCTCCTCCAAATTTATGTCGTAGTGCATGTTTATGTCTACTTTCATGCATCCACTGCCCGCCATCGCATGCCCGACCCTCCATGCCTTCCTTATATCTGTTTATGCATGTTTCATCGTGTCTGCTCCACCGATTCAGCTACCCTACCCTCCTGCTCAGACTATTCTTCCTCAATACGCAAACGAAACATATTATCATACACTATTACTTACTAAAGTATCATTCCAGAATAATGTGTCTTTGTTTATCTGATCTCTGCTCTCTTCTAAGTAATGCCTATAGGTGTGTCTCGCTATCGCAGCTCTATCTCAGCCTCCGTAGTTATTACTGCTCTTTTTATTGTACGACTCCAAATCCTCTCTTTTTTAACTATGTATCAACAAGGAGGCGAAATGCAATATTTAGGTATAGTCTGTAGATTCACATGCAGATGTACTTATCTACGTTAGCTTCCCTACCCTCTTTCTTTCTAGAATAAATGAATAGAAAACGCAACGCAAACGCTACAGTCACAACTATAACCAAATATTTATATTTTCTAATAGGGGCCAAATAAAACATTTCTTATTGTCACTAGTCATTCTAACATGCATATATACAATTTAATCATTTTATCCTTTCACTTACTTCCAAGAAAACCGTTAGGTCTATATTTTCACCAAAATTCCATTCGGACACGTACTCAACTTTTAGGACGCCCTATTTTAGTACGTGCTGATCTTACTTATCTTAGGTATTCTATAATAAAATTAAAATAAATTACCATACCTAACAAATTTTATTTTCACTTCCAATAATTATTTTACTTGGAAATACAACATATTTTAAGCAACTTTATTTGTACCAACAAGTAAGTTCTGAAAATAAGAAAACTGAGAGTTTTGGAGAAAATCTCTATCAAATTTTAAAAAATGTTAAATTTATTCAAAACTTTTGTAAGTAGAATAATTTCTCTACATAATAAAACATGATTATATATGAATCTAATATATAGATTACCGATAATATATTATTACACATTTATTACATATTACTGGCAGGCACAAATGCTATTACTACTGGAGAGCAGTTTATACACTTTTAGTGTAGAATTTGGAACAGGTGATACCATCAAATCAGTATTCGATTTAATGGGCACTAAATATTATCTGTTCGTATTCATAAATTTTCGGAAATGCATGAATAAATCGACAAGGTGCTCTAATAAAATTACAGGGTATCAAAATATAGATTTTAAATTCCTGAATTTTTATTGGATATTACTGTCGACTATTCGTTGCACATCGTTAACCATACATATGAAGTAGTATTATCTTAGACCGTATATATTATTCATACATTATCTCTAACAATATCCATTGCAAATGCTTTAAAATTCAGAGCCAGGAGGAATTGCTCAATAATTAGGCACCAGGCATTTAAACCGCATCTCTATTTAAGTATTTACGGTAATATACTTAAGAATGAGTTAAATGGTTAAAGTAATAAAACACGAGAATTGCATTTATATAAGTAATAATAAGTATTGTGTGGCAATGGCCGGGAGAATGGATGTAATAGGTCTGTGCACATAATATGGAATGGGTGTAGAGAAGAAGGAAGAAGTGAGTGCAGGTACTTGTGCCAATACCAAACACTTGGTATTGTACTTATTTATGTATATTACTTAAGTGTGTATCTGCATCCAAAAAATGGAGGCGAGTATATAAAATAGAGGAAAGGGAAGAAGGGTTTCTCCGGTGTGGACTTGCCTCGTCGATTGCCAACACCAGCATTTTTATTGCCGTTTGAATCTGCATACAACCCATCCGTAGCACGTGTGGACGAGCACAGAAAATGTGAAAATAGAGGAAGCAATCAATTTAAACGTAGGATAGCTTTATTTGCAAATCCAACCAGTAGTCGCTTTTATCGAATTTAAATGAAATAGTCGGTGAATGCTGGGGGATCTGTAATATAAATTCCACATACATACTTATACTTACACAATAGGTATGCATGTATTTATCACCAGTAATCTTCACATACTACTTCCTTTTATTTTAATTTCAATCCACATATGGTTTGTAATTACAGTTTTTAAAACATATTAATCAGGATTGCACTTTGAAATTCATTACATAGTAAACTGTTTTATGCCGCACAACTATTTTCGAAGAATAATGCAATAATTGCAGTATTTACGCAATGTTTATGTCAAATTATAAACATTCTAACCCTTTACTTACGGAATTTTAGAGCACATTAATATACCACCAAGAAACTTTGTTATTACTTAGCTACATGTAAATATTTAACAATATGAGAAAAGAATGTTAAAACGAATAAATTTCAAATTTGGCTGTACCTTAAAAGTATTCGTGTGACTCCCAAATATAAATAATGATTGAGGATACTATAATTTTAACTCGATGATCTATCAAAATAATAGCTTAGCATTTAAGACGCCTTATAGGATGAGACGATCATTATTCCGGTTTATTGGTTTTAAATACCTCGTAAACACAACCACGTAATGGTGTACGTGTACAATTGGCAATAGAAAAGAATTGTGAAAAATTGTGATCCAGGACAAGGTTTAAAGGACGGTTGGAAATAAAAGTATTATGGTTGGTTTTGAATGTGTACTTTTAGTTTAGTGGTTTAGTAGATGTATGGTTGGATATGATGTCAGTTTTGCTTAAAGTGGAAGTTGATTAGAAAATAAGGAAGTGTGGAGGGCCTGTAGCGATTTTGTAAAGTGAAGGTATTGAATTGATGGTGGGAGAAGGGAGGCTTGAGTGTTGGGGTAGAATGGAGAGACTGGAATTCATGGTTGGAGAAGCAAACTGTTTTTGTATGTAGTAGATATGTGTGCTGTGAAAAAAATAAGGGAGCTAAGTAATCAAATTGGGATCCATCGCATTGGTTTAGGTTGTAGTATTAAAGTGAAGAAATAGGAAGAAGGGCTGCATAGTCGACGAGCTTTTTGTAAAAGTTAAGCTGATCACATCTCACACCTTGCCCAGAATTTCCAAGATCTTTCTTCATTTCACTTTCACTTTCATCACAAGAAGATTGGATCATGGCTGTCTGACTCTGACGTAAATCAAACCGTGCTGCTCCTCCTGGCTTTCTTGTTTTCTCTTTTGGGATTGGGAATTCACAATATAAGCAGAGTGGCTTGTGCAAAAAGATATCTCTGCTTTGAGAGGAGCTTCAATGGCTCCAGTAATAATAGAATAGAATCAAGCAGCTCCTATCTCTGCTCACTCAGTGCCGATGAGTATGAGTGAGTGAGAGACGGACGGAGATGGCGATTCCAATAATACAAGAATGGCTCCCAGAAAGAAATCAAATTCTTTGGAAATCTGGTTAGTTAGGTAATGTCAAGGCGAGTCACCTGCTTCCAAACCGCGCTGCACCCACACAACACTTGGGCGAATCATAAGCATCCACATTTTACCATTCTCATCTAATTAAATGGAAATCATTTTTAAAATTCCGCCGTGCAAATACCTTCTTTGTCTGGCCTAAGAACCAATTTCCATGTAGATTTCATTTAAGTCAGGCAATGGCAATGTTGGTATTAAAATTGAAAGAGGGTTTACCCTAACTTACGAGTACCAGTTCTAAATTAAGTGGAATTGAGGGGATTAGAAACGAAAGTGGGCTATGACGACAGTATAAGGATTTTATTATTAAATATTATATAGATTTTAACAAATACTGCAAACTTTAAACATAAAAGAAATCCTGGGTATATCTACCTAGTGGAAAAATACTTGAGAAATGCGCTCGAAATTTATTCGAGGAGCTCAATTTGAGAAAGTATGTAAATTTAATTAAGGAAATATTGTTATTTGAGTATTTCATTTCGTCTTTAAATTTTGTACACTGATGAAAGTAGAAACTCATTGTTGTCAGCTGTCAATTAAGTGTATTCGTAGTCTCTACTTATCTGTAGTGTATCATATACCTAAATAAACGTAAATATCAGAAAGGAGTATCTAAAAAATACTTTGTTAGAGTATCTCGAATGTCAAAGAAAATGACGGTAGAAAAATTGAGTTGGAAAAGCCGAAACACAGAGGAGTAAAAGGATTGAGCAAAAAGAAAGTTTAGAAATGAATGTTTTTATTGTCAAACGAATAAAAAAGATGATAGAAGTTGGTTGAGTTCCTTTGAACAGTTTTTTCGGAGGCAGAGGCTAGACAAGGCAAGGCACTCACTCAAACTCGTTCAGCCACTCAAAGATAGTTCTTGTTTCAGTAAAAGAAACACAGTGGCATGGCACAACACAAACTATAAAGTACAATGCCACGCAATGCGTGAAATAAGACAGAACGGAGCTCTAGTACCTATAAGAACACATATCATTGTCTTTGGATATAAATTAGAATAAAAGAGACATTGAAAACAAACCTTCCGTTTCAAACGACAGAGTGTCTCGAAAAAGGCGATTGTGTCTGGATCGTTCCACCCATTGAACTTTCCGATACTCTTCATAACACCACATGCAATACTGCTTTTCTACCATTGGCAATACTATGTATTTCCCATTACGATACACCTTTCTGCCTTTCTCCTCCCAATCTTCTGCATTTCCGAACAGGCCTTCCTGCTATTCTACTCTCATGTACTTCCCATTACTCTTCTTAGGGTTCCCACTCCTTTCTCTCAACATTTCAAACCACCAAATAAACATAAAGGACCACTGCAAATTGCTTTACACATTTTACCAAAAAATACTAACACGAATTGCTGTACATAGCATTATTAACTTTTATTTATGTATGATAAATTCTTTAGTTGATTTTTGAAGGAATTTGAAATTCAATAATATTTGAAGGCAATAAAGTTAAAATTCTAAACATTTCAAGGTTACAAATAAAGAAAGATTCGAAATGGTGTATTTTATTTATTTCCAGGAATAAAGTCACCCTACATTGAGTTTGTAGTGGTGGTAGTTTGGACAGTTAGTCGTTACACTGGGTGAGTTTGCTCCTTGAATAGATTCGTATAGTGTTTTATGTCAATGAAGGACAGCATTCTTTTGCTGGCAAGTTTTCTCCTGTCCTCCCTAAAGGAATCGTTGGTTGATATAGATGGTAGGGTAGCTACGCATTTTATGTAGATACCTAACTGAGCTAACGAACCTGATTGTATGTGTGTTAGCGTAAGTATATAGCTGCTCTTCTCCAGTAAGCAAGATGTACATTGAGATGCGTAGAGTCTTTACCCGGATGACATTACCACGCACGTGGACTCGGTTTGGCAGTTCTTTTGCTCGTTATGTGCAGGAAACTAGAAGGCTCATTTACAAAATTTTCAAACTGATTTCTATTGCTTTTCCGCCTTTCTCTTGCCTTGATTTCGTTTAATGTGGTTATTTTGGTGGATACTCTAAAGAAAAGTATATCTGTGTGTGTTGCTCTGTATAGACGGGGAATTTAGCTCAGCCTGCCTTAGTTGGTTGGTGCATTAGATTTGTAGGAGAGGGAAATCTAGTATTCTGTAAAAGTGCGTATCCAGGGAGGATTGGACTTGTGTGCAGTACAAATGGGAGAATGTATGCAGTGATACTTGTGCGTTAAAATAGTTTCCCTTAGTTTAGCATGCTAGTGAATAACTGCGGACGCATTTACACATTTTACATAACGCAGTAGAGAAAAGTCAATTCTAACATTGAAAAACGTTCACATGGCATCTCACTGCTGTTTCGTATGTAGAGCTCGTGAGCAGGTCTTCGCCACGCTTCTCCGCTATAGTGACTCCCTAAGTAATATAAATTGCATGACTTTTTGGATTTGAAAGTGTGCAGAAACGAATAAGTCTAATATTACACTGGTATAGATTATAGACACACAGACTACAAGTTACAATTCTGTCAATGGATTCGGTGGAGCAACTGACTCGATGGCGCGAGTCTAACTAAAATACATACAACAGAACAGAGCAACTCGCTGTTCCTGCAAAATCACTTTTCTCATTTCTCTTGGAATTTATTTTCGCCGGTTCACTTTTATTAACTCACTGAACCGAGCTCAAGAACTTGGTTTACAATACAATAATTCACTGGAGCCAACTCGGAAGAGAAACAAGAGAATGCAGATGCTGAAGAGATTCACCTATGCCTGTCTCTGTAATCTATAGCCCACACAACAACTAAATGCTACCCCGATCTCCTATAACTGTATACTTACTATTTATTTACAAAAACCCATTTTACCTAACCAATCATACTAAAGCAATAAAATTCGACTTTAGTAGTGTACACAAAAATTCTTTCGCTAGCTTCTATATAAAATATGTACTCTTAACTGACCATGCCTTCAATTTACTCTGCACTTCCAACTCTGTCTACAACAGTGTAGACTGCAGACATTACCGGAACAGTGTCTTAAACAGTGCATATAAGTAGAAGTACATGGAAGACTCAAGGATTTGCTTAATGACTAATAAAATCCGAATAGAAATGAAAGTTGCTTTTTCATGATCTGTCCTATTTGTGTAGTATGCATGGCCCAGCTACTAGCTATAAACTAGTACGTAAGTTGTAACTTTGGTTTTCTATTATGCATTACTGTGCATCGTCTTGTATCCTTTCATATTTAATGGCAGTGGCACTGCTAACGTATAAGTAGTCCAAGTATATGTTGTATACAGACGAGAACGAGAGCAGCCCATATTTACATATAATAATAAAAGTCCACTTGAGATATACTTATGAAGAGGAACTTATATTGTGTTATTTATAGTTGACATTAGGGAATGTTAGGAAAAACCTGTGCAAATCAATTATGTAAATCCCCTTGTTTCATCTGAAGGCTAGAGTGAATATAAAAAACGAAAGTACCTACTGCTAAATTGAAACTGTTACAGTTTGCTTGATTGCTAATGCTGTTAAGTGAAAATGCGATTGAAAGAATAAAACTTTGTTTACCCTAATCACCCGCCTGCCTCATTCCTCTTCAGATTGAAGACGAAAATGAAATCAAATGTTCTCTGCTTAAATTTCAAGAAATGGTAAATTCTATTCTAAGATATCCCTTCAGATTGGAAACAATAGAGCATACTGGAATCCCAGCTATTCTGTGTCGCTAAAAGTTTACTCCAGTTTATACCTAAAATATATTTCTTTACGTCTGTCTGATTGCTGCGCTACTTACACTTCAACTTTCTCCTACTCATTTGCTACCAAATGGAGCTCAACAAATCCATAATGAAAACAAGACACGAATTTTTCCGGATTTAGCTACGAATCAACATTTACTTGCCCCTCGAGGTCAAGTTTGACTATCCTAGCCTACAAGCATATGTATATCTTTCTACCATTGCATACCATACAAAGAATTTTCCACGTGGGCTTCCTTTGGGTCGCTTCCATAGATTTAAGCCAAGTTTACAGTTACAGTTTCAAAGCCCTTACTCAAATAGAAACTAAATATCTTCAGTACCTTTGTCTAAAGTAATTTTCTCGTATATTCTCACTAGTCAAGCTTATTTCTATGTTCAGACATATAAATACGCAGAATGTAGATGAAATGCAATCTCATGTGAAAACCAAGCCACATGAGTGACGTGGAGAAGAGCCAAAGTTACCAACAACTGCAGCACATCAGCAGATCTAAACTGAAGCCAAAGCAAAATAAACTGTCAGATATATTCCTGCGATGGTGTAACTTGAGCTTTTTATCGTCCTAGTTGAGAAGTAGTCACAAAGTACCAACAGCAATCTTACATCTAACCATGCAGTCCACATTTTACATCGTGCTGGCAATTCATGTGCTAGGATAAAAAAACAAATAATACAAACATCGGCAAACATAAAAACATTACGATTCAAATGGGAATTGTCTTCTATTGTCAGACATCTCAAGGTCGACAACCAAAGCTACCTATAATTGCGACTGCAAAACTTTGCTATCAAAGTCACAATTATATTAAATTGTTCCGCTCAGTCTATGATCAATAATCAGGTCGCCTTCGGACAAAACGAAAGTGTAATTTTTACAAGTCATTTAATTACACTAATCTTCCAAAAAATAATACAATCAATACGGGTTTCATAAATCAAACTACAAATTATAGAATTCAATTTTCTAAGATTCAATTCAAATTTCTAATCAAAATTTCTAACTAGGAAAGGTACGTCTTGTCACTCTACAATACATTTGATCGCTCCTTCCTTCTAGAACTAACTAACTCTATTTCCTTTCTTCTCTTGATCCTCGTGGCGAACTTCCTTTTCATTGGCTCCTTTTTTTCCTCATTCGTCCAGCATATAAACTTGGATGCATTATCTTGGACCCCCAAAATCTCGACTCTTGACAAAAATAATTTAAGCCTTTCTAAAACAAGTAAATATTAAATGAAATCTCTGCAATATAATGCAATATAAGATTTTGCTAATTTGCATCATTTTCTCGTTTAGAGAAACAGTTACTAATAAACGGTGTAATGTCCTAATGTAATGGTGTAATGGTGTAATGTAATGTTACTAATAAATGTCCAGTTTTCAGTAAAGTAGTATTAGTAAGAAGTAGATTTTTATAGATTTAGTAAACAATTCCCTGGGGCGTTCTTACGCATTTGTACTCATAAGTAATGGTAAAACTTAATCCGAATTATGTGTACGCAAAGTACATTGTTAGTTATGTATTAATAGAAGTGTTGAAGAAAGTCCATTTAGCTTAGATTAGGTGATTAGTAGTGTAAGTAGAGTAAATATGAACGAATAAGGTGTGACTATAATTGGGCTACTGGGTAAAAATGTAGTGAGGAACTGCCTCTGGAGAAGCATTGAAAGAATTTGGGAAGTGCGGAATGTATTATGTGAGAAATATTTGTGTAGATGAAATGTAATTAAAAGCATTACGGGGTCTATGGGGGAAAGAGTGAATGTAGTGTAGTGCGTGCGTTTGTATTTAAGAAAGACAGGGGAAGATGTATGTGAGTTCATTGGAGGTATAGCTTGGGCATTGTGATGTATGTAGTAAAAGGTTGAGATCACGTTAGGTGCTTTGTGCGTTAAATAACGTAATGTTGGGGAGCAGTGTGGCAATGAAGAGAAAAATGGAGAAGTAGATTAAAGTCGGGGTGTGTAAACAGATGTTATTAGCGGAGAGAGAGCAAATGTTCATATCAAATAATTTGGTGTGAGAAAATTTTCTCACTTTTTCCATTAATTACTGTTGGAATGGAGAGAGACCGTGTGTTGTGTGTGCGAGAGGAAATGAAAGCATTGAGGAAGGAACGTGCTCTGGCAACGGCATCTTCCAACACATCTGCTCTCATTCCCTAAACTCAACTTAACTCTCTTCAACTTAACTTGAACTTCACTCCACTCTTTCACTTCCATTCTTTCTGTCTTCTCCGTCCCACCAGCGCCGCGTACAATTCATCCACTTCTATCATATATTATCTCATATTCCTCCGCACATACAATTACTATATTAATACACCTAAACGCAACCATCTCCCAACATCAAGATATGCTCTATCAGTCAACTCAAAGCAACCATCTCTTATTTATCTACTTTATTTCCCATCTATACTCTTATTTCACCATCTATATACTTCTTTTCCCCATCTATATACTTCTTTTGCCCATCTATATACTTCTTTTGCCCATCTATATACTTCTTTTGCCCATCTGTACGCCTTATGTTATGTTCATTGATTCATATCTTATTATCATCCTGCCATTCTCTCCTTGGGTTACACTCCTGCTTTCTATTTCCTTTTTCGTCAGATTATTGTGGTCGACTCCCAGCCGAACATCTCCCTTCAACAACAAATGTCTCAAGCTTTCTCTTCATTTCGCACAACAGATACAAACGCTCACTCATTCCTTTCACTGTTAAACTTTCTCTATTTGTTTCCTAATCTTCTCCGATACCTTCCTACCACTATTTCTTCCTACGGCTCTGATCTCATGACTTACTACACAAATCAAAACTTTCTCCTGTCTCAACATAACTACTAACTACTTGTACTAGTCATAGTCTTTATCTTTTCCTAGCTCCAACTTTCAGCTAATTACTTATCACCTCCATCTCTTTCTTTCAAGTATGACTTCTATGCAAATTGGTATACAGATTTTCTATCAGTGTACCGCCAGATTAATGTAATACATTTCGTATAAATAGAAATTCCATCACATTCTATATACACAATTCAAAAATTATAATTTCACACATTTATTTAACGGGGATTTGTAAATTTTCTGAGCAACATTCTGCAAACCTCGCACCTACTTTCAATTTATTTAGTTATATTAGTCGATTCATACATGCAAGCAATTCTTGAAATAACATGATTTATGGACAATGTAAATCAAGTGTTTTAGCAAAATACAGACTCTGTTTGTATAGAAATGCAGAGTGAAGAAATAATTTTATGTTCACTGCTTTTTTGCCCCAAAAATGCCAAGGGGAGTGTAACACGTCAGATACTCAACTTAACTAGGATTTTGGATGTCTCAAGTCTGATGTCTACGGTTAACGCAAAAAATCTAGTTTTTTGTTGGTACAAAGTTAGCCGCTTTACAAGTTTACCAAAGAAAAAGAGTCTCCACTTGCTAAATGTTCTCTCTGTTGTGGGAAATTGGTCGTTGGAATGTGACACGAGAGTACCACTTGCATTCTCTGTACTTTTTGCAATTAAGAAAAAACATTTATGTGATGCAGAAGCTTTTCATGGCCAGCTACAAATGTAGCCCGCCTTTCTCATATCACAAACGTCCTCTGTATTATACAAAGGATTTATGTGCATTGCACACAGACGCTCTGCTTTTCCAAGGTTTTGTAAGTGGCTTTCTACATTGCACATGCAACTGCAGGTCTCTGGAATCAGAGTGGCATCTGTGTCCCATGCAGCACGTAGAAATAAGTAAACCACTGTATTACACGGGTAATAAGTTACTGCTCGGGATGTCTGGATACAGTATAGTCAAACATTTGTGTTTTAGATCCATGATATTTTAAATCTTGCGATGTAGAGCAATTGCACCGTGAAGCAACTAAATAAAAGTATTATGCGGCTTAAAAATACTCGAATTAAATATAAAAAATTATTACCCCCAGCTTAGAAAGTGAAGATAGTAATTGCACATTTCTGTTCGCATTTTATATTAAACGAAAACTTAGGGAGCATCAGCCCGAAATCTCAAATGAATAGATGATAATGACAAGAGGTAGTAAATTGCCTAGTTTCAGATGACTACAAGAAAAGTTGTTCTGAGAATAATCTTTATTTGTTCATAAGCGTTTCGAAAAGTATATTTGCGGTTGGGCCACCTTTGAATTTTTTGTGTTTATGTTTTGGGAAATGTGTGTCACGGTGAGATTGTTGGTTTGATAGAATGGTAAAATAACACGACGTGCATTAACATTAGAAGAAAGTCGGGTATGCAAGTTTTTGTATAAATATGTTTATTTGGTTTGCGTTGAAGTTGAATGGTAGGCATTAAATTGACTGTATTGTGTCCTGCGAGCGGAAAATGAGAGAAGAAAAGAATCAATGGTCCATATACAAACAATGAGAGAAAGAAAGGAAAGTCTAGGGAAGGACGGAAGGATGTATAGTTAGTTGAGTTGCGTTTCTTTTTCTGTACATACATAATATTGCATTAGGAGCCCTCCGCAGTGTCTGTAGAGCATTATATTCTGCGGAGTCGTCCGTTAGAGTTTGTATTGTTGGTCGGTGTGCATTACAGCCGTGTGCTGTTGGTTAAAGTTGAAGAACCTGGAATGAACTGAACTGAAGTAAAAGTAGAGTATAATGCTCATGTTACACGAGAGATCAAGTCATGTACAATGTAATGTCAGCACAAGTCATGTTGACTATAATGGGCTGAGAAGTGGGGCTGAGTAAGCTGAGTGAGCTTTGGTGAAAGACATGGCATGACATTATGTCATGTGTGTTGTAAAGAGAAAGACAAAAGATTTCCAGTCTTGGTTCGTTCGTGGTGATGATGGCGCCTGAGGTAAGATTAACTTTGGGAATATAAATAAACCCAGTAGGGAGCATAATGCCATAAATTTAATACTTGAATTCTCCTGTCTCTCTGTCTGTCTTTTCTCATCTGCACAATATTCACTTCTTTTGTACACCAGGACATAAGAATAATATCACCCCATAAGCAACTACATGCATTAACTCCTAATCCACTTCTTTCCTGGCCAAACCCTCTACCCGTCCTTCCAGATCAACTTCTAATTACGTATCTCTGTATCCAAACTCACGTTTCCATCACTCAGCCTCCCAAATTCCAAGAACACGAGCACGTAACCTAATTTTCTAAATGGCCTCCAAAATCAACTCACAAACTATACCTAGTACAGAACAGACCTTCACAGGAAATGAGAATGAGATCTTGAATTTTTGTGCAGAAATATTAGCCGGTGCATTCATTGCACTTGTCCATGGTGTGACAGATTGCGTTGGAACTGAGAGATTTCCGAATATAACCCAGATTGTTAACGATAAACACGTTTCTTTAGCACATTTTCTAGTTAATGTAAGATTGAGTGAGGTGATGCTTAGTTCAGAGAGATAGGACCTAGATAAATATCCGGTTGAACCAACTTAGTTAGCATGGGTGGTCCCTCGTGGCGAAATGTTGGATGATTTTTATATTTAGGTCAAGACAGTATAGATAATAAGGCGGAAAGAGAAAGTATTATTGTAAGTCAATTTTTCTGTCAATTTGGGAAGCTGTATGAAATAGTGAGGATGGGCAGCTACGGTGGAACTGCAAGGGTGTTATTATTCTTGTTTATGCAGGGGAAAGAAAATTCCTGGCAACAGTATTGAAAAACAGTTTACGATTTTGCTGGTTGGGTGGAAATAATTTTCAATGCTGACATAAAATGCACCTAAGTCAACAGTGTGAAATCTATTATGGAAGTACAGATACTTTGGCTAGCTAATATTTTACAGGCTGTCAAACCGCAACTCACAACCATGAGAAAATCCATTATTCCGGCTATCTGGGGCGTGAAATGGTCCACCTTACATAGACCACATTCGCCACATTACATAACATTACATTGCATTGAATTACATTCAAGTCTTCCTCCAGCTACTCCATTCACCCAATGTTTAGCTATGCATATAACTGTGTATCTAATAATACGTGCATACCTATCGCAGGCCAACTATGTCCATACTACTGGGGGAAGCTACCAAAGCAAGGCCGATAGTCCACAGCTATTATTTTTTTAAAGCACAGGCATAAGACTTCATACGAGAGTTCCTACGTGCACATTGTGCACTTATGTATAATATCTTTATGGGCAGAAGAAGATACGTACGTACAGGCGAGGTGCCTCCGAAGGAAACCGCCCCGCTGCATAAGTATGTACATTTTGCACACAGCCAGCCAGAGGAAGGAGATCACATTCATTCTCCATATTGTACACATACATATGCCAAGCACGCCAAACAAACTCGAAACAGTGAATCATAAACTCTGAAAGTCTTTCTGTAATAACTTGACACTATTATTCTCATGAACGTGGCTTTCGCTTCGCTCTGTCTGTCTAACAGCCTCGATATTATGTAGATACAAGGGAAACTACCTATACGTCATAGACATTCTGAACACATTCTCCTTTTTTTCGCACACACATTTTATCATTTCCACGTACCCACTTCTATATTAAGCATAGCCTGCAAGGTAATTCATGGCGTATAAAATAAATATCAGATCAAATCTTTTCACCTATCCCTTCCAATGTCCTCCACACTATAACCATTGCTACCCGTATTACATAAATTGATCGCCATTATTCCCATTCCTAGTAAACATTCATTTATGCCTTCGCTCCACTCGTCCTTCAACTAACAGAAACTAAAACATTTACGCAATGAATACTAATGGCAAATTGTATTATAATTAAATGTGAAAACTATTTATAGCTAGTGTACACTGCATTTTCTATGAAAACATGTAATTGATTAACAAAATTATATGTCCAACAGGAATGTTAGTAATTAGGGTGAGAAAAGTGATGTCTTGATATTGTTAGCCCATGTGGAGATATAGTGGGTTACTAAATAAGAGAAATAGTTTAGGATAATTTATCCATATAATGTGTGCTGTAATTAATTAAAAATGTCATCCAATTAGCTTATGCACCGCAGTTGGGGGAAAATATTTATTTGGGTCTGGGGCTTTGTTGTCTGCTTTCAGTGACGTGTGCTGATAGTGAACTCCACTGGTTGACGTGTGCTTTTGTTCCAATCAATAAAGTAAAGAACATGTACACACCAAAACACAGATAATAGCTTTGCTCCTGTGGTTGACATGAAAACACAAAGTTGTGGACATGGCAGTGGTTTAATGTCTTCAGGCCACAGAGCAATTCTATGATGGGAAATGGCATCCAATGAAGTTTTCATTGATTTTCTGTGTTCAGGCTTCTTATATTGGGATGATTCGAGAAAGTGACCAAAGATATCTGCCGTGTTAAAATTTCACTTTGATGGATACCACTTACAGCAATATGTGTTTCCAAACACTCGACTCCTTCCCTTTGCTTCTAAAAGGCATAAGCTTGTCTCTTACGAGCCCTATTTAATTTAGTACAGGCAGACCCTAAGTTTGATGACATTTAACCACAATCCATGTCATATTACCCATTTTTTAAATGCTCATTTACGATTTTCTTAGGATCTTTAAATATATAACGTTTCAATTCCCGCAAGTACTAATAGGTACTTTGTTAGCTACATAAATTTGTGTATTACATAATGTTGTCTTGCTTAGCCAAGTACAAAGTGTCGATATGAAAAGTTAAAGTTGTCATTATTTCATGTTTGATGTCATCAGTTGTAAAATTCTAAATAAAATTTCGGTGAAATATACTACTCAATTTCTTTTTCTCAAGTTGAGTAATGTCGGACAACTTTTATGTTCTCACACGTTTTATGCACATGGCAAATATTTGGAATTAGGTACCTTACCCATCACTGGAAATGGCATACTAAAATTTAAATATGTTTCTTCCCGTGTAGTAAAATGTATTTTCTTCATTTCATGCATGGCACCATTTACTTTGATATACAGTGCCCTGTAATATGCCTTTTATTATTAGGGTACCTATAGTACCTATGCTATACAAAGGTAAGGGTAGAACATTATTAAGTAAATAATACAGAGAAGCTCTCAGAGAAGACTCTACTACACATATCCATGCAGTTATTTACAACAAAGTACTTATTTCCATAAACTACATGTATTTTATAGTGCTAACGCACTGGAACATTACATAAATGTTCATATCCTACTACATACACAGATATCCTGTTTGTCCTTAGGGAACTTCTTGATTTGACTCTATCTTACATTGTCTATCCGTGTGTAGCTTCTAGCAACTTTCTTCTAGTTACAAACAAGGAAAAATCTATTGTAACATGCCGTACATGACGTCTGCATTCTAATAGAAGTACATATTGGCTAAAATGTCGAGCTATTTAGGTACTTTGTAGAGTTGAGATCGAATGGAAACTCTTTGCTTATTCTTAAAGAAATATCTACTGGTTCAAAATCATTTTCTACGCTGATTGAATGTCATGCTAAATATGATTTCTATCAAATTCAAAGTTTTTTAGAAATTGTTGCAAAAATTAGCAAATTATTCCGTAAAGTTAAAGGAGTACTTAAAATTTGAAAAAATAAAATAAATTTCCTGGAAAAGCGTGTTTTAAATTTAGTTCTGTATCTGAGGCCTGAAATATGGTGATTTTAACATGCAAGCCTTGCATAAATTGATAATTGGCGAAGGGATTTGTCCATGTGAGTATTTTGAGTGGCGGAAAATGAAATGTCACGTGAGGAATTGAAAAAGAGAGGAATAGTGGGTTGGAAAGATTAAAAAGCGTGTTGTGTGGAGCACTAATAGGAAGGGAAGGGAAAGGAAGGGAGGCTAGCACCTCGAGACAGAGGAGAGATGAAGTGAACCCGGAAAGGATCTCTTGAGAGATTTGATGTGATCTGATGTGCAAACGTTTGAGTAGTGTACTTGTGTGTGCAATTCTATTGTTTTTGTTCATGTGTCTTGGAAGCAATGTTGGATATTAGTTTTCCGTTGGTTTTAGCCGTTTGCTCGGCTTTTGCTCTCTGGGTTCGTATCTCTGCGGACTACGTTCCACTTTCCACTCTCACAGTTTTACTTGTGAGGAGGAAAAATTGGAAACAAACACGGACAACAACAGAGCCTGGAAAGATGTGTCGAAAATGCAAGGAAATCTAAGGGAAGGCAAGGAAGCCAACCTCTAGAACTTATAGAACGTGATCTCCATTTCAAATGGAAAGAGAAATTCTTGCTTGAACTGCAGAAGCACAGCTTTGCACAAATACCCTGCCAAAGCCAAGTCGGCCGACACGGGCAGCCTATCTGCACACCGAAGGAAACCACTCACTCACTGTATTACACTCATATGTGAGGTGTATTTGTACACACAGAGAGTATTGCCAATAGCACAAAAGAATCATCATAGCTCTTGCATCTAGTGCAGCACTTGTAAAAGAAGCCGATGAGATACTTTGCTAAAGTACCAATGTAATCTAATGGAAGTATCCAAATGCAGAGAACTACAGTGTGATAGCGCACTTACAACAGATATATCCATCACATTTAAATATTACATGGACTTGAACATGTTAGTGTCAACCAACTACGTAAATACATGTCTTCCCCAGTTATATTACTCCACATACCTACTCCAAACAGCATTTTACCTTGTAAACTGATTGTCAGTACTCCCTAAACTACCTACCAAGACTGGTCACACACACAACTAAATTCCCGCACTAACTCTCTCACAAATCTTTTTATAAACATCTTCAGAAATCTCACTACACTTCCCTCCCCCCACAAATCCTACACATCTTTCATTTTCCCTACACAATATTACCCGCATTTATAACAACCGTTTTACAGCAATAGTTTTCTCGCTAAATCCAACTATTTTCAACTCATTCACAAATATAAGGAAAACTCCACCCAAGGCGCTGTACACACTTATAACCAAACATGCACAGGCCGAAGGAGAAACCAAATCATTTTCCTCTCTCGAGGACACAAGAAAACAGAGGGAGATTCTGCATCACAAGATATCCAATGTAACACAGATACAGTAGCGCACACCAAAACGAACACAAAATAATACTTGCATAAAACACACAACCAAATAACTCGATAACAACTGCATTGTTGAAAACGCAAATCGAGAGAATATTCTTTTCTGCTCAAATCAATGGAGAACGTGAAAGAAACGTTTATTAACTTACAAAGATAGTACTGCTACTTCAAACATATTGTAAAATTACGATAATATATTTTTTGAATAATGAATTTCTATTTCGCTTCGACACAAATGTCAGATTCAAATGTTAAAACGACTACAAATTAAAGAATAGCGTTTAATTAGTTAGTTTGAGCTCCATTGACTAAAATTACTGTTAGTTGAATTTGGTTATTATACTGCTTGGCTGCTTGGCAGGAGTTTCCTTTCCATGTCTTGGGTTTGAATAAGTGTTGAATAATTCGTTTTCTATTTGTTTTTGTGTTACACAGGTTTAAGTGAAAGGTAGGTATCTATAGGTTTGTGAAAGTAAGGAGACAGAAGTGGGACTGAAAGTTGTTTGTTTGGTTTTGGTTAAGTTTACTATAAGTGAGTTATTCAAAGGGGAATAGTAAAATTTCTTTAGAATGGGAAAAGTGTGTGAGAGAGTCGACATTGGTTCTGAGAAGAAAGCGGTATTTAGAGTAGACGATGATGGTGAGTGTGTGATATGGAAGGGAGTGCGGGTATTGGGAGAAGAGCTACTTAGGTAGCATAATGTCCCACTAGTAGTGCCATAGCACTTGATATATCACTCTTTAGCAAAGTTGAAGCTTGTTTGATTGCAGTACAAACAGTATCTGTAGGTTGTAAAAGCACTTTTCGTTGGCCGCATAAAACGGCGTCTGGCCGTTTGTTTATATTATAGGTAGTAATCTTATACTGGAAAAAGTTGTTAAAAGGCAGTAGTAAAGTTACTCGAAATGCGTGCATACGTTTTGATGAACGGTGGAAAAAGCCGAAAAGTTTTCCATGTTTTTATTTCGCTTGAAATGCCTCCAGCTTTGATCTGTGCGTGCTTATAGTGTTTTCGGGAAACTCGTTTGTTTGTACGTTCCACGTTACGCTGCGTTCTGCTGTCCCAAAGAATTCTCATAACGTCATGTCACGGATTTCGCCAAATGCGTTCTTGTAGCCCTTCAACCACAACTAATGAGAGGTCACATGCTGATGAAATGCGCGTGAAATCTCTCTGCTCTCTCCTACGCACGAATGAACTAGCAAACAAATCCCTACTGGCATTACTCATACACACAACCAATTACTTACTACAGCAATCAAAACACACACATCGTCCTCCAATCTACTTTAAACCCAAATTAGTCTCTAAGTGTCGACTACTATATACAAATTCCCCTAAAGCCCATTCTTCTGTTTGTGCACTCACCACTCTTGGCTTCATTTTCCAACATAATTATCCACAGCAAATATTTATTTTGTACAGGTACATAATGTTACCCTCAAAATGGACACAGGTAAAAATAGCATTTACTACAAATTTTATAATCTAAATGGCTAACAATAAAGCGGGCACAAATATATTTTGGTACAAGTTTACAATTAAGCAATTACAATATTTAGATCTTCTATAAATATAGATTCGTTTGGGTCTACATAAATTTACTGTAAGAGAAGGGAACTTATTTTAAGGTATGAAAATATAATTAAATGTACAGGTATATGGATTGAATGGAAAGATGCGCGGTTAGCAATTTTACATTTTAAGTAATTGCAAAACTACAGAAAACATCAACCTGAATTACTGAGCCAAATTATGTGGACTTATCACTTACCATAAATACCAAATTAATACCCATGAGTATTATTATTTCAGACTTATGATTTTTCTGCTGAAATATTGGCGATAGACCACCTTAGATATTTTATGGCACGGGAATTATTATTTTACTGCAGAAGTGCAATTTAATGTATGTATTGGCCTCTGTTTTCTCACTTAACTGACAGCGGAATAAATCCAAAACTTCACCAAAAATCTATTGCTATTATTTATTTTATTTGTTTCTTCAGACTCAGATATTCATTTCTCAGATATCTAAACATAAATTAACAAATTAAATAAATTAGTTTCACCTAATGATTTGCTTATCACTGTGCACAAGATTTAAATTCGTATTGCATTGTATTGGCCGGGTGTATTAATTCGGTATTTATGGTATACGTACTTATAGTAGTTGAAGGATTCAATGAATCAGGAAAAGCAAATAGAGGCCGGAATTAGTTTATTTACTTGTGCAAACAGAAAATAATATTTGAGAGATTGCATAATAGAATGGATAAGTGTTTTACAAATGTAATAGGTTCTGTTGTTTACCAAACGAAGGAAAGCATGCGGAATGTTGACTCATGATAATGGCCGCGTGAGACTACAGAAAGAGTGCGTAGAAGTAAAGGTATATATTGTAAGTCAGCGTGTACTTTACTTTGATCTGGCAGCTTTGCCTTTAATTTAAAGAATACTGTCAGAAGCCGGAAGAGCTTTTCTGTAGTATACTCTGTGAAACATTTTTGCTGAAGAAGGAAACTTGTGTCTACGTAGGCTTATATAAAAGTGGATATTTTTTGGTGTGTGCTTTCTTTAGCAATTAGATATAGTTGCAGTTGATATTTGTTGTGAAGTTTTGTGTCTTGACGGGGAGTGCGATATTCGTGTGTTTTAAAGTTGTGCGACAGGGGTAGAGTATGGCGTAGAGGATTATTCGAAGGAGCGGCGAAAGTGTGTGAGGATGGAGAGAGTGGGACTAGGTGGAAGATATGAGGCGACATTCCTGAAATCTTTGTCTGAGTGATTTACACTTTTTCCTCATTCCAAGCTAGGTCTACTCCAACTCTCAGTTTTTGATTTCCCTTTTCCCCTGTGGAAACTTTTGCGATAATTTTCATTTTTCATAGAATTTCTACCATTCGTCTTCTTCTGGCAAGGCAGAATGTGCTTGGAGAAGTTGCCTTCACAATCATAGGATTCCTTAGTGGAATAGTGAGGGATGTGTGTGATACATATAGGTAGAGGGGATCTATAATAGGTAGGAAGAGGGATATGGTTGTAATGTGTAGGTGTAGATATTTGTAATTTTGGCAGATATATTGTTTATGTAAGTGCTTATAACTTTTGTGACATATTTTCACTTTCAATTACATATTTATTACCACAACTTTTGTGGAGATATTGTCGTGTACGATTTGTATGTGTTTAGGTAGTACCTACACGTTAGCAGTATATTTCCCGCTGTCGTATGAACGGTTGATATGCTTAGGTACTACTAATAGGTGGAGCCTAGGAAATGGAATGACAAAGTAGTGTTGATATAGTTATAGACGATAACTTAAGAGTGGACAGATTAATAGAAGAAGTAGTATATTATGTGGAGGTACAGTTTAACGAGACAGTGGCTACTAATGTACATAAGTCAAAGTCTGCTAGGGAAAAGAATTCTCTCGTGTGCAAATTTATTAAAAAGCTATAAAGCCAAGTCGGGTTGGAACGAAGCGCGGTTCACGGTGTGCGGATCTACTTACGTAGTAAATGAGTGGGAAAGTTTTTAAAAAGGGAGAGTTCACTTATGTAGAGTTCTTAGTTGGATTTAAACTGGCTGAGTGGAAATAAGTAAAATGCGTGCGTTTCAAATTAAATCCTGAATGTTTTTATATAATTGGTATTCCCCTTAAGAACAGTACTTTAGCACATTTGTAACATTGTACCGAAAGTCTTAGTTTTTCTAAGAATCTAATTTTCTCAACTGCGGTTCGACATTCAGAGCAAATTAATTCCCGTCCCTGTGATTTAAAGCACATGGAAAAAATATTAAGTTTGGTTTGATCAGTTCCGTTTTATCTTTTCTTCAGTTGAGTATCCCAATAGACAGGAGGAGACGTAAGAGGAGCTGTTCCCATATCGCCGGGCCAGCTACAGAGCATATATCCGCCTTTAGTTCCCAAAGATTGTTTCAATACCCTGCTAGTAGACTGCGGATGACTACGAACGTACTTACTTACTAGTTGCCTTTCTCTTCCCTCGTTTGTTTTGACTGAAGTCGAGAATAAAGAAAAGATAGTCTTAAAAGAGCCAAGTTATATTCTATACATCCTGTGATTCAATTCCCTCTTGAATTTCTTTGCCCCATGCAATCCGATGTGGAATGAAGTGGATGAAATGAAAGTGAAAGTAAAAGTGAAACCCAGACGGGGCTTACGAAGAAAGACGATTACGTAGAGGAATGACGAGCCAAACCAAGAACCCACTTCGTTCTCCACCCAACCTCTATAGCCACACATGTAAGTATACCACCACTACTTACTTAGTCTCCTCTCTACCTACCTACACAACTATAATCGAAAAAGCAAGGAATTACAACAAAAAACGTCAGTCTACTCCTCGTCTCTATCTTCTGCAAATACAGCCACTGTCGGATCACTGCGTTGTGACTCTCCAGACAAGACTCCCTTTCTCTACACAAACTCACTCCTTAGCGTGAACTGCAATCCAACCACCAAAGGCACTCTCCTTACGCTATACACACTGTCACACCGAAAAGCTGTTCTTTTCCTGCCATAAGGTGAACCCAGTCAAAACAGAATAGACAATGTGTACATACATTTGCACAACTTCCTATACACAATATAACACAAACTTCCTAAACTCTAATGCCGGCCTAAACGAGCAAATCTCGGGTGGCCATTTCTATTGGCAAGACTTTTCTAATGACTCTTCCTTGATTTAATTGACCGGAAAATTCACAACCCATCTTCTATTTTTATATTCATCACCACACTCCTATCCATATACAACTGCATAATGTATGTAGCAACTTTTCTCCTATCTCCCCAGGATTAGTCCTGGGGAGACAACATTCCCCGTCGCTTCTTCTCTACTGCAAATGAACAGAAACTGCTCCTACATTTTATCGAATTAAGTAGGTTCATACTTTACCCTACTTTTCCATTCCACAAGCATTTTAGTATTTTATAAATAAAATAACATCGCACATTCACAGCTAAAGACCCTTTCCGTCCACCAGTCTTTTCCTTATTATAATCCTATCAAATTATATTAATACGTGTTTCCATGTAGGTTACTGTTACAGCATACACAAATTCTGTTGAGGTTTTGTTTCTACATTTTCATTTACTGCAGCACAACAATTGAAAAATTTTATGTTTGAACCAAACTCCTATAAAATGGAATAGAACCTTCAAGTCGACAAAAAGAAATTCTCTTTCCCTTTGTACTTGATCCATTAGTTTATTTGAATCCTTTTAGAATAAATAACAAATTCACTGATTTCTGTTCCCTTGTTGGCTCAACTCCTTTCCACTCCGCATCCCTCTACACTCCAGAGTATACAAATAGAAAAGATAATGCTCCGCTTGTACCTTCTTAATATATTCTGAATGGTGCAATACAACTGTGTACACTCGTTTAGTTAGTTAGATACTCTTCTGGAATCTGGCCCATTCTCGAGCATTATTTCCTCTTGGGTTTTACTTGCTTGACTCATGGGATCACTATCTCCTTCAATGTCCCAGTAGTTTTCCAAGTTTTCTCCCACCAGCCCTTATAGCTAGAGTCCTCAGCTATAATGTATTAAAATGATACAAACCTTGATTTCCCACAAAGCTCTTTCACTCAATAACTCACTCTCTAACTCCTCCTAATTGTGTCTATTCAATGGCTACTTACGCTTTCCCAATGTGTTCGTCCTATCTATCTCGCTATCTACACTTTCTCTATTTAGTCACACCACCAAACTATTTTTCTTTCGCTCAATCCTTTGTAGTCCTACAATCTTCCACACATTTTACTATCAATGATCATCAGTTTAATACGCTTATACACAAACCAAATCAGAATAAGAAACAGCTAGATACACTAAAGACACAAGAGTCTTCCATTTCCCAATTGGAAATATGCCAACTTCAAATTTGATTGAAATATTGCATCCTAGTCAATCTTATTGCAAGAAAATTACAATTCAACAAAAAATGTACTCAAATATCAAAAATATTAAATTCTGTTTTATACGTTCGTACGTTTGACAGAATATATAAAATAATATGTACCAGTAGCAAATATGTAGTTTTCAATTCCTTTAAAATTTATAATATAAATAATAATAAATAAATGGAGAGTATTTAGAGATGTATAAAATACTGTTTATGGATTCAGATACTAATCTTGGTCTATTATTATATTACGAGACGTCAGAGTGGTTACATGTCTGTACTTTCATTTTCAAACGAAGTCTGAGTATTTTGTTAGGTTGGTTTTCAAGACAAATTTCTTTAGAAAAAGTGAAAAGAAAGCTTTCCATAATAGAAAATCGGAAGGAAAAGGAGCCATTGGCAATGGTAAAGAAGGAGTATAAAGGAAATCCACGAGTTCACTCTTCTATTTATTAGTTTGTAAAGAGTGTCTCCTCTGAGTGAAATTTATATCTACGACTCCACGCAGATAGCATATTTACCAGCATTTTACAAAACATATATAGGGCACCGTAAGCTACCGTATAAAGCACGTCTATATACCCGTAAATATATATAAATGTAAATATATATATAGAACCCGTAAATATTTGCTTATATTTATGAAAAGAATCTGATATGTCTTTAGCCCTTCAATGTGGACCAGTAAATATAATTTGGTTAGTAGTGCAGAGTAGAATGTAACCAGACAGACATGGACAAGAAGGTTGTATTTCATAATGGCATGATGTATTTTTGAGTAAATACAGTTTCTAAATAGATATATAGTAGTAGATAGGTAAAGCACGTTAAGCTCACCCAGTGTCCGCATTTAGGGGATCATTTCATAACATAAAGTTACATACGCTACCCAACCACGTAGCATAACGCCAATAATAAGCAAAAGGAAAGGAATAAGCCCGCTGGTTGTCGTTCTTGAATGGATAAACAACCGACACTGCAGAATGTGTTCATAGAACAATGAATACGTAAGGGACTATTCAAAAATGGCAACCACAGAAAATTCTTCAAAGAAAGCTCCCCTTCTTTTCTCCAATTTCTGCCATTCCTTGTAAATGTACTAAATTTAAATACAAAATTTTGTGTTAAGGCATAAAAACTTATATGAATTAGTTACAGAGATTTATGAAACCTGAGATTTCTTGAATGGCAATGTTTTTGAAAGGTCCCTTATGTTTCAGTAGCGTTTGTTTTCAAGTTTATTTGGAAAGGTACTACATTATAGAAAATAGAATAGTGTAGAAAGTGTCTGTGGTATGGTAGAGGGGAAATATTTATAGCAAAAGCGAGCCATTAGAATGTTGGAGATGGTTTGGTGGCTAAAGGGCTGTAGACGAAAGTATTTACTCCTTATCGTTAGCGATACAGGCGGCTATGACATAACCATTGCATTGCATCGTGTTGAAAATGGGATGGGACTGCCTGCCTGGCCTGAACTGAAGTGAAGTGAGTCTGAGGACGAAAGAGGATGGGATAGTCACCTCTCCTCCTCTGCTTTCACCGCACTTTCTCCATGAAAATTCATAGGTAGTGGCTAAGCCATGGGAGAGCATCGTCAGTTATTAGATTTAAACTGACTGTGTGCATTGTCCATGTATTGCCTCTATAGGAGACTCGATAGTGCAGTTGGACGGGCTTAGCGATTCCTTGGAGGAACGTAAATGGAGATACTCGGGGCGAGTGGTGTGGAGAAAGTGCAGAGTGTGTGAGTAGATGCATGGGGAGTGAGTGTGGGCTGAGAGAAAGAAGTAATAGTTTCCCTGCTGCTGCACAGAGACAGGAAGAAGAGCATATTGCCCCTTTTCTCATTCTCAATGAGATGAAATGGAAGAAATAGCACATAAATGATAGCAGATAGGATTAGGTGATGTCAGGGAAAAGAGATGATTTGAAATGTATGAAATGTTGAAATGAATGCATGAAGAAGAGCCAGCGACCATTAAGGATCATTCTTTGCACCTCGCCAAATCTCTTGTGGTGGCCCTTCCGAGTTGTCATCAGTCTCCCGGCCCATTTCAGCCCACCATGACCCAAAGCAGACAACCCACCCGCCGCTTCCCATTCTCTCCTCACTCCTTCAGCTCTGTCGCCTCTCCACCAACGCAACACTATTTCCTATTTACTCATACCAAGGTGCTAATGGCAATCCCAACCGGGAACAATGGAAACACCATGTCGAGTACATCGCTTGCATATAATAATATCCAATTCCAAACCTTTATAGCACACTTATCCCAAATATCCAGTTTTTACATTCCCCACTTTTTCTACGGATCCTGTTTTCCTTTTAACAAAATATCACTACAGTTGTAAACACGAGTGTTACTTCATTCATTATTCCTTCCACATAGATTACGTGTGTACAAAAACCTTTACGCTTTTCAGCTCATTGTTCCATTATGTACCTATATTTAATGATTCTCTTTTCTTTTCAAAAGTTATTTCAATTAACTAGACACGCATCCCTCGGATTATCCCTCGAAACATTTCAATTTGCAGATATTGCAAAATCGTGAAATGGAATGGAGAATTGTGCACATTTGTAATTTGGGCTGAAACTACTTTGTAATAAAAGTAAGGCACTTAAGTGATAGACAAGCATTATTGTAAAGGTACCTGTACCATACGTTGTGTTTTAATTATGAGATATTTTCGAAAGCATGTAGAAGGATGTAGGTATTTTATTTTCGTTTGTGAATGCCGAAAGGAGGATATTTTCTGAACAAAACTGAGTTCTATTGTAAAACCTTGGGCTTTAATTCTGTGATACATTAGCAAGGTGCCAATAGAATGAATAAGAGGAGTTTTTACATTAAAAAATAATCGAAAAAGGAGGAGAGGGAGACTGTGAAGTGTTTTTCTTCAATTGAACTTTGTTTTCATCCGTTTGTTTGCGAGTGAACGCAACCAATATAGGTACACCAGGAGTTCCTCCTACTACAATTCTATCCTAGCGAGATATTAGGAGACTCGGATATTTATGTTTACAAAAGTGCTCACATAACGCTGAGATATTACAAAGAGAAGTACATCCGCAGTTTTATTCCGCGAATTTTACGTGTAGCATCCCCTACATAACAAATATTATCCTGCACTATTGTATTCTGTGTAAACATCCTTAATGTACTTCACTTTAATATGAAACTCGATAGTAGATCCAAGATTCAATTTATGTGATGTCATGTCCCTTCCTCCCCGCTTCTTACTTGTTTGCCTTCTCCTAGACCGCATCCAGATAACCTTTTACTGCGGAGCATCTCTCTCCAAAAATTTCTCAAAACATTTTCCCATTATTTTAAAAGTGCTTCCTCATTGACCACACCAAATTTAATTTTCTTCTCCAGAACTGGGCTACCTACATTTCTAAGCTACCCTCATCCTTTACTCCAAACCCATTTATCCCTCTCACAGAAAATTCCTTCTCAAATAAGAGAAATAAGTGATGTTAGTAATACCACCGTCTAGAGTGATATATCACAACGTCATTTAATGGCCTGTAATCTCACATTCAGTAATCCTATAACAACTAATAAGGTAAGGAGAAGTCATGTGATGAAAGCAAAGACGAAATACCTTTCACAAAAAAGGTAGACCATCAGAGATCAAACACTGGAAAAACGGTTAAATTCCAATTTATCTAACTATTAGTGAAATCTATACGATGTACGTCAGCAAGAGTAATGCACAAACAGTATTACAATAAATACTTTATTTTCGAAACCCTTTATGCTCTAAATAACAATCTATTTTTACTATTTACGTTTAAAATGGATTTTATTAGGTTACAATATGAATGACATTTAAAATATTTTCATGCTTACAAATGCCTTCTTGTCATTTTACAAATAAATTACACTTAAGATGGTAATTCCACACCTGGTGTTAATTAATAGACCGATTTATGATATAAAGTCACGTTCAGTAATTTTTCGGTATCCTTTTTACACAGGACTCCATATATTTATTAATATCTGATATTGTCTCCTTTGCATCTCGTCCGCATGAAATATTTTCTCTCGTGTCATTTGTGCTCCCTGAGCGCTTGCTACTTGATAATGCAATTCTAAGGTACATAATGTGGTGTTTCATTCAGCTATATGAGGTATTAGTCCACGCAGAACAGAACATTGGTCATGATCCGATGACTACAAATTTTGCCTAAACAACAACAATCTTGAGACATGTGACTGAACATGCAATATAAGTTTTGGCTAGAGAATACCCAGTGCACATTCGGAGTAATATGTAAATGGATATACTCGAGTAGGCACACTTAAATCACAAGTTGTTAACTAATGCTTTGACTTGGTGTAGGGTTATAAAATCTTGGTAAGAACTTTACGGTGCATAACAATGGTTTTGAGCATACTAAAATGGCATACGTCACAGAACGCTTTGCGATGAAATCTGATATACAAGCTATAAAGCGGAGACGTACTATATCATAAATATAAGGAGTATTGAATAAAATGAGTGTTCTACTGGGAAATTCATTATGGCATAATGGAAAGAAAAGGAACCACAATGGGTTGAGTCTATTTTGCTAACTTTTTCATGAGAACTACATTAAAGTGGGAAATAGAGACATTGTCCTAGATTAGAGCGGAATCTAGAGTAGTAAGAACAGTAGAAATAAATATGTATTATGTAGAAAGTAAAACTAGAGTCTAGTGCTTGTTTCTTTTTCTCATTTGATTTGTACATATTGTTAATTTAGGATTTTACGTCTTAGGAAAAGAAAGCTGTGCCTCCTCTTGGAGCAGTACTATAATATTCCGACTGTTTTGTATTGGAATTGGAATGTGTTCATTAGGAATGCTCTGTGTAGGTTTAATATTAATGGACTAATTGTGAGGACAAGGAATTGTCTGGATTAGGAGCGGAGAGCTGCGAGTTCTTTGGAGATAGGAAGCGCTGGAGAATTGTGTAGAGGGTTTTAGGCGAAAGGATTCTTTGTTAAAAAGTAAAATAGGAAAGTATTCGAATTGAGTTCACATGACTTGACTTGACTTTTGACTTTGACTCTGGTGTATTTCTGGTGTGTGTTGAGCGCTTGGTGCCTTGCTCCAGTTTTCTCATCTTATGAGATTCTTGGCACAAAAAACTAGAAATTTACACGGAGGCATTGCAAAATGGTGTGCTGTGCCGTGGATTAGTGAGGTGGCTATAGTTGGTATAGAAATGGAGTGAAGGAGAGCAGACTGGAGCGAACTAGCTAATATTGGAGTAATACATAGTAGATAAGTTGTGCCGGTTAACTATGTTCATGGATTTGAAGGAAGAGCTTGTAGTTAGCGTTAGCGAGAGTGTTATATTATATTCGGGTAGTCCGGGCGGCTATAAAGTATCTACCTGGCTCTCCCCTAATATATTATACAAGAGACAAGCGAAAGCAAGTGGTGCAGTTTGTGATCTAAAGCAGAAAAAAGAGTCTGGCTCGACGGAAGCCAACATAAAAGCTCCAATAACTTTATATTATTATTACAGAGCTTAAAGGGTTGGATGAGCTTCCTATAGAATTCCGATCGCTATTGCTTACCTCTTTCTCTCCCAGAAATCGAGTGGGGAGTCTTCCCAACTTCACTGCACACTTCCTTCATTCTTCATACATCACATTAAGCCAGAAGGTTACGCTTCGTAACTCACTACACAGAAATCGACAGAACTAGGTGAGACGGAACGAGAACGCTGCAGTCGTCCTTCCCGCGCTCGCTGCCCTACAACCACGGACCTCACGGCTCAAGCACCACATTCCGCTGCAACTCCACTCTTTCCACATGACACTCCGAATCCAATTATGACTCCATGCAACTCAAATCACAACTTCTACGCACATTTTTAATCCCAACCTCCCAGTCCATTTCCAACGTCTTTGCATCCAACGCTTATTATTAGCAGTTTACTTGTTTCAACACTGAGGATCCAGCAGACTGTAGGAACACAGAGTTACGAGGGCGGCGGAGAGACTCAGACACAGTCGGACCAAGGTTACAGCAGGATATGGCAAATCATAACTGAGATTTAATTATCAGTCATAAAAATGACATCACTGAGTAACTTTAAGCTACTCCTCCTATTTCAAAGGAATCCTCCGCTACTCCTAATTCCTTTAAATGGCTTCATGCACTAGCTATAAAAACTTAAAGATAATTACTTAGATAACTATTTTCGATGATTACGTAAACTTTAATGTCTCAGCATTCCCGGTTAGACATAGGTATTTAGGGCTAGCGTTCTTGTCTCTTTCACAGGATATATACTCTATTACTCAAAAGAACAAAAATCTAATTTTCTCAGACTTTCCCAAACATACCTCTTAGCGTCAACAAATATTTTATGAGCCAAACAACCAAGAGGCACAAATATATCACTAAACCCTATCCTACAAATATTTCGCAATCCAATCAAAAGACAATTCTCATTTTACCTTTGGGATCACATTTCTTCGCAGTCAATACAACGGATTCTTTCCCTACCGCTAAAATCCATTTTTATGTCATTCCAAGGAATTGATGAGAGCAGCATTAATAAAATTATCAGCAATCGTTTCATTTTATTGACATGTTTTTACTCCATTTTCTTCTTTACAGCCAATAATAAATGTAAACATTTTCACTCTTTCGCCAATAAAAAGCCCTTTCTCAGTCTACAAAATTCTTACTATCGCAATGTACCTAATGTCCAATGTCAATTTTAGATTTCGATCAATTAATTGTCTCATAACTTCTGCTATCTCTACATATTTTACAGTAAATAATTCAAGTATCAAATAAAATTATTTTCAGCACTGTTCACAATAATATGTTTCTTGTGGGGTAGCAAATTGGCAAAAATTCAATACCAAATAAAACTAGTGGATGGCCAGACCTGGTTTATCTAATAGTCACGGATGTCTAGAAATATTCGTCTAATGTCCTAGAAAATACGATCATTAAAAAAATAATTAAAACGCCAATCCCACGAATCCTGTGTCTCTCTTTATTAGTATTTTATTTGATATTCATGGAAAACCAAAGGAAACGACTTGAGAACCTCAATATATGAAATTGAGAAGGCACTTGTCATCAATTAAGTATCGTTTTATTATCCTCTTAATGACGATGTGTAAATTATGCATTAACGAATCAACCACCTTCAATTTACGTCGCTCATACTTTCCCAAATGTGTTGATGAATTTTTTATAAGCCATAATTGTTGAGTAGGTACTATGATATGATTGTACATTAAAATTAGTTCCTTATTTGGTTGGTTTTACCGTTGCCGTAATACCGAATTGAGTATTACTATCACACTTAGTATGGTAGGTTATTGATTTCAGACATAAATATTAAAAGGTTTTTTCCCAAGTTGTGTTACGACACATGCTATCCCCACATGTTATTTACCTTTTATCACGTAATGAAACTCCACAATTTGGTGCATATAATGGAAAATCTCAGATTTCATTGCATTTACACTTGTGACCTATATATGTTTACCAAGAATTTAAAATAGAAGCAGAAGTTCAGCCTTTGCCTTTTAAATAAGCACTTACATATTTCATTTATTTGATTTTCATAACTTTCTTGGAAACTGCTAAAGTGGTTTTTTCTTTTGCTTATGGGAACCCAATAAAGCAAAAAGAATTTCGTTCAAAAGAGAAATATAATGGCTAATATAAATAGTCGCAGACTTTTAATATGCAAACATAAATAATTCAAATTGTAGAAGTGCATAACACTCAAATGCGGGTTCACTGAGTGAGATTCTAATGTAAATATGATGTTGCGAAGTTAGGAGAAAGTATTGCAACCAGAGTTTATGCTCACAGTAGCCGAGCATATAAGCTTTACAATGCAGTTTATAGACTGATGGATTTGTGAATGAGTTGGAAATTAGAATATGAATGGCCAGAAATACAATTCCATTGAAAAGTTTTGTTGAAATATTGTAAAGTATAGAGAACTGTGGGCTTCACGTATTGAGGACACTCGTGTAGGAGCGCTGCATACTGCTGATTACGTATGAGTGACTCAGCAGAAAAATCCCTTACCTCGCTGATACCTTTTAAATTTATTTTATTAACTATGGCAAATTAATAATATGTATTAATAAAAACTAACCAATGCCCCACAAACGAAGCTCCCACAAATGTTTAAATTGCGTTACACCGCAAAAAGAGGTTTACTAACAAGGTCACCCTTCGTATATTAATCGGATCCACATTTGGGATAATCTTTTTCATCGGAATTCAGCCAAGCTGATTTAAAAATTGGAGGAATCCGTCTGCAGAAATAACTTTTGGATTTATGCAACGAAAACTGATTGTACTAAAATTTCAATTGCTACATTTAAAATTATTTGCCATTATTCCAAGCTATTTGGACAGTAAAAAGGAGCGCACAAATATTTCAATTGATATTAGTCTTTGGAGTTGTGTACCTCCTGAGTTTACCATGCTAAATTATTTTGGGTAAAATTGATATTCACCGTAAGGATTGCATATAGTAATGAAAATAAGAACAGTACTGCAACAGGGAACATGACTAAATATGAATTTCGTCTTTTTTCTCTAAGTAAACACAAGTCTTAATCCAAGAAGATATAATCTTCTTTCAATTTTACAAATAGACTTGGATCCTCTCCAGCAATACAAAGGATATTGATTCAAAATTCTTTATTGTGGAAAGAATTATATTCTGCCTAAGTAGTTAATCCTGACAATGCACTGACTCAATTTAACTCCATGGTTTTTTGCGACTAGTAGAGCCTGTATAAAGAAATGCATTTGTGAAAATGCGTTTAACAAGAAAAGGAATTGGTTTTATCCATGTTTTAAATTAATTCGAGCCATCTAAGTGCACTAAAAGCGTATAATTAAGTAGCTATATTATTTAGTACTAATTCGGTTATAAAAGAACAGATATTACACAGAATGCACAACTGGTGAGATTTAATATAAAAGTACAGAAAGTTAGAGGTTAGAAAATTAAGTAGAAAATGTAGAAAGCTGATGAATATTTTTGAGCGAGTTATGACACTTGTGTAATGTGGAGTATGGAGATAGTGTCAGTTATTTTGGAGGTTGATTGACTGTATGTTGTGTAATTTTAGGGACTAACATGTCTTGAGAAATTCATTTAGGGAGAGAATATTAGAAAAATGTCAAGACTAGAAAAATGGAGAAGGAAAGAAAGGGAGAAGATTAGAGAGGCTGGACTATTTAGACCTGTGAGGTTGGAGTTTTGCTGGAAAGTCTTATGTCTGTGTACTGATAATGGAAAGAGAGAGACAGGGAGATGAAAGAAGGGGAAATACGTAAATAGTTTACATGACACATACATATAACATGACCCATTTGGAGGAAGAATGTATGTTAGTATGTAATAAGGGTTAAAATAGGTGGTTTCTTTTGTGCGGAGAGCGGATAGCCATGCTTGGATGTGATATGACATCCGTATGCATATGATGTTCCGAGTTGATGCACATTTCCATTTTTGGTTTTGACTGTTGAAAAGCGTAATTTGAGTGGGTACTGGGAGTGTGTTATTTTGTGCGTTGACGTCACGTTGAGAGGTATTTCTCAATCAGGGAAGGTAGGAATGCAGATAGGATTAGGATTAGACTGGATTCTGTTTGAAATCAGATTCAGTTGAGTCAGACTAGGGGTAAGTAATATCTTTAGTAGTAAAGCAGTTTGTATAGACACACGAACTACATTTTCCTTTCTGCTCGCCACATACTGTTTCCTTTGGGCTTTCATGTGAAACATATTTAATGCGTCTACATATTGCATGAACATTCATTCCATATTACTCACTGGCATATCTGTTGGCAATGCACTGTGCAGAACTGCATGCAGTAGTGGGTCCCTGTAAGGATTGACACTGTTTGTTGAATTGGCTTACTTATACTGTGACTTGACATGGTTGGTCTGCATGACGCGGCGTTGCTTTAAAAGCTGTGCTAAGTAAATGCATGAAATTGAGAATGAATGTTTGGGGAATGATTTGTTTTCCTCATGCATGACTCTAATCGATCAAATTCAAAATGATGCGAAATGAAATAGATGCAAAGGAAAGGATTGCTATGCAGTGCGAATGTGAAAGTAGCAAGTTGTCGAGACTCAGCTTTCACTTTGGCTTAGTATGAAGAGTTCGTCGGATTTTCTATCTATCTGTCGTGTGAGTTGAGCTTTCTTGCATTTCCTCTCTCTTTCGTTGGTATTGCACTAGCACACCGACAATAAACCAACCAAGACAAAACTTTCGCGGTAAGTGAAACCATAGAATAGAGTCACATTCCCATTTATGTCCGTAGAGGTTTCATTCCATCCGAAACCATTTCAAACCAACCAAGGCACACTGCGTACATACATTCCTACTCATCATATTAAATATAATGCACCTACTTACACAATACTCATTTTAACTACCAGTACTCACCAGTCTAACTAGTTACTAATATACATTATACCCACTATTAAATATCCAACGAATATCTACATAAATCCCATTAGCTTCCCTACAATGAGATTTTCTATTCTTAGAAGAAACACTCTTTCCAATGGCACACCACCACCTACTCACATCCTAACCACTAACACACTAAAAGTACTTTCTTCCTCCTCACTGCATTCGTACTACCGAGCTATTTTCCTCAAAGCTATGCTCACATCTAAATCGTATACCTTTGTGCCTGTCTACATTCCCGTAAAATAAATACTCCATAGCTATAAGTATGATATTTATTGTTAGCCCGCTTACAGATGGTTCTGCAAACTATCGTGACACCTACTTAGGCAAGGTATGCTGCTCCACTAAGATGAAACTGGAACAACCAAAGTACATTTCATTTTGATACGTTTGTTTTCGTGTCATAGTCATATAATTTGAATTTAACATATTGCCTCTTGCGTACGTATGTGACTTGATAGAGGCACCAAACTCACAAACTCCGCACCTCAATTCCAACTGTTCCGAGAAACCAACCACAAACATTTGCAAGGAAACGAATCCAATCAAAACCAAGTCTCTCCTATGTCAGCATACAGAAACATAATCTAAGTAGCAGTTTCCCTCTCCTACTCTACTCAGACTTCCACTTTTCTCCTCTTTCTCCACACACATCTGAATAGCTCACTCTCTGTCTTCCATCTCTGCATAATTGACGTTACTTTCCTTTCAGGCTTAAGCACGTTTTACCTATGTTTATTTTCTTGTCTATTTTCTATTTAAATTCTCTGTATGTGTATGCACACATTATTACAAAGCAAAACCCATAGCTAAAAGCTAAGGCCTTGCCCTAGTTCTCTTAAGCCTTTTAGTCAGAAATCTTCATGTCATCGAATTTCTCCTCAACCTAGGGCATTATCCACGAAGTCCAACCGACCAATTGGGCATCTTAGGCCATTAGCCATATTAATTTGTACAAACTTTCGTTTATGTTATCTCAACTGTTTTAAATTTAAAACCTCTTTTCGCACATCAAATTTTGGCAATACGCGGTGTAAATTACATGAGGTTCATACTGCGGTTTTTCATTAAGTAATTCTTTTCAACCATTTCTAGAGCTTTGGTGCGTCCTTTCTTCTCGAGGTAATCTAAACGAAAAAGGCTTCAAACGTGTAATAATTCCGTAAATTATTGAAATGAAAATAGTTTCTTATAAAAAGTAAGACTTGATTTTACTTTTTTTAAATTCAGGGTCAGGTAACATAGGTATGAGTTTGTTAAAAATAAAATTCCCGGATACGGGACTAATGGCTTCTCGCAATATCAACTGCCATTGTTGGCCTCCAGTTCTAACTATTTTTGGTTTTTTCTTAAATTGCCTTCCAGGTAGTGAATTCCGATTAATTGTAAGCAAGGCACAGTCTTTGTGTTGTAAGATGTAAGTCTATTAGGTTTGAACAGGGCTAACCTAACTTTATTACACAAAAACCGAGTATTTGCTTTGTGGCAAAATCTACATATAAACAGAAGTTGAATTTCTTGTGCATTGCTCCCAAAGTCCGTAACTGATTGTAGGAAGAGTGCTATCCGCTTTCGTTCAATGTGGACGTGACTCTCCTCCTTTCAGTATAATGTTCTTTTACTCGTATTTACTTTCCCAGAGAGAATTGTGCTACGTTACATACAAACAATTTCAACTTGCTATGCATGCAGGAATGAAATGAAATTGACGGTCTACACGTCGTTTATTTTGACCGTAGAATTTAGAATTTCGAATGTTCCAATTTCGCACGTAATTTTATAGGACATCTTGGAAATTCCTGGGAAATCGTAATAACTACAACAAATACAAATGGTCGACCTTCTCCAAATTTATTGCAAACGTATTTTAACTGCAAAGTGATAGTACGTCATATAGATCATGGTTAGCATCAGAATTGTACCTAATGCCTAATGCAAATTTTAAAGGAGATACTAGGCTACAGTAAACTAAAGTAAATCAAGCTAAAAATCAATATCCCTAATGCCAAGTATAATTTCCATTTGCAAGATTGCATAGAACGCAGATTGGAATCTTAAACTTGCAATTATTTGTAGCCACTTACCTTTAGGTGAATCATCCTTTACAGTGTTGCGCATATGTCGTTGTCAAACTCGCAGTCACGCCAGGTAATGTCCTCCATTGCCCTCATCAGTCAGTTTCTCTTTCTCCGTAACACTGGTATTTGTTGCTACGCAAACTAAAGAGGTATTGTACCACCTCGTTGCTAATAAAAACATTAATAATCCTTGAATGCCTGAATAAACCAAGCAATCGAAAAGAAAATTAATTTTTCACGAATTTTTTAATATTATTTACATTTTTGGTTATGACAAAAGAAAGACACTGAACTGGTTCTTGGCTGATTTTAATAGATGTCACAAATAGTGATAAATCCTGAACAAAAGTTGTAACCACTGCTTTAATCATAAAGTAAGAGTAATCCAACAATTGTCCCTCTTCTGGCCGGATATTGAAGTCGGAGAATTTGGCTTTGACATATTTTTTACATTTATGTTGACAAAAGACGTCGACCGAACAGCATAGTTTCCAGACAGAGAACAATAGTTAACCGACTACAAGGATAGGAGGATTGTCAAGGCAAAACTATGTAGTTAAATATCGCCAAATAGTAAGAATAAATAGTTACCTATGTAATAACTGTAAATGTAGCTAGTATGCATTTATAATATATTCATTGTCAATGGCGTTGAATCCGTTGTTGTCTTGAACTGTGGATACATTTGTATGAGTGGAATGCTGGTTACGGATAGTATTTCTACGACTTTCCTGTTCTATAGGTTATACAGTGGGATTATTAATAACGATCGTCACAAAAAATAGCGATTAGGTATTTTACTTTAGGTGTTTAATTATATGCATCTAATTTACCTTGTTAGTTACTAAACGTTTGCAATCGTTTTTTAAGGAGTATCAATCGCAACTGTTTTATTTCTCCCGCTAATAGCACAGATTATAGTATGAGGGACGCATAGTGAAAACATAAAACTGACCCTGTACACCGTTAGTTTCTGGTTCTGTATTGGAGTTTCTAGTTCTTCCTTATTATATGCATTATTAACAGTTGTCTGCCATGCATGATAAGTTTCCTTGTCGCTTGTCTTCTCAATGCTGCTCCCCTCTAATGTCCTTTTGCATTCACTATACTTAAGACGCCTTCATATTTATACAATTTTGCTCTTCTGCTGGCTTTCCCTATACTTACACTCAGTTCAGTTAAACTCACTGATTGTGAACTAAGTTGAGTGAGTCGAAACAGTCTTCCAGTCAACTTCTCAACTGTTTAGCAAACTTTCCTTTTCGTATCTTTCACTTTTCTTCCTTTCTCTTTCTTAGCTCTCTCACTTTGTGTCTCCTGTCCTCTGAATCTGACTAACGCATTTAACTACTATTTACTTATATATAATTCTTGTACCCAGCTATACTCGAATATTATTCCCAGTTACCAACACCACACAAACCCCTAAAATAACCAACACTTTCTAACTTCTAGTATAGCACTGAGATTTAGAATGTATTATTATTCAATAGGCTTAATGTAAATGTTATATTTAAGAGGCTGTGCTTACTGCTTCTGCAGATATAAATTATTACAACCGATATTAATCTGCTACAGCTTGGCTATAATTTACCTAACGATTAAAATTTATCTGCACTCTGTCGGTCCTTTATTAATGCAAACACTCTAAACTTAAAGCTCTTAGGACAGATAAATATTTTAGCACAACTGCAATAATTTTTTTATTTTTAAATTTCCAGTTCAAATGTACGTATACTTTGCAAACGTAAGGAATAAAATAGTAAAGGATAATAAAATACGAAGTACTACACCTTTTATTTACTGTTCGTAACATTTTCTTCTCAAAATTGCCATTGTTAAAATTTGTAAACTTTTTTTGACTTACACTGGTGCCTTTCTATCGTAAAGAGTTCGACTTTAAAAGAACCTAAGTTTCCATCCTGATATTTACTGCATGTACTAACCTACAGGGATTAAATATATTTACATGTAGGATTGCAACTATTCTGTTAAAATTGTATTTTCAGGAATTGTTTCAGGTTGATTAAAAACACAGTTCTATCTTACTTTCATCATCTATGTGACCAGTAAATTTTTATAATGGGACTTAGCTTGCATTGGTAGTTGCCTAAGAACATACTGTGAGATTTTGCAATGATTACAGTTGGAAGGTATTTATATTAAAGTTATATGCCGGGAAATGAGTTTATAAGGAAGTTGATGGTAATGGGGAACAGAAGAAATGCACTGTATAGCTAGAAGCTTTATTAATGCAGCTAGAAAATGTTTATGTAGTTAGCAAAGCTATTTAGGAAGCTAGAGGAAGGAATGAACAGGGCAGTGTGTCTGTGTCCATTGTGATGAAACTACTGATAACATTTAAATAGCAAGAAATGCTGCTATTATAAGAGGAAACTATGTAGTTTGTTTACAACTGGAAAATATCACCTAAATACATTAGGGTATAGGAAACTGTGTAGCATACTTATGAAAGTCTTTGTGTTTTGGATAGTTACTCCGTTTACAAGTAGGCTTATAGTGAGAATAGGGACATTGTGTAGTGTGGAGGTTATGTATCCGTAATAATAGCAAGTTGAATATAACTGGGAGGCAGAGAAGAGAATTTCTTCGTTTCTGATTTCATTTGACTAAATAGAAAGTTTCCATTTCAATTCAACAACTCTCCGAGTCTAAAGTATCTCCTTGTTCCTCTCACGGTTATCATGTTACATTACTACTTACCACCGCATAAAATTACGCCAGCACTAAATTAACAATTCAAGAGTTCGACTACACACTACACACAGGGTCTCCCTTTGTACTGAATCTATTTAAGTAGAAATGACCTTCTTACAATTATAGGCGTACAAGCCGTGTCTGCTCTTCTCCGCCCTGCACTGCAAGGCGATTATTTTGGGAGAAACTATTCCAGTTGAACTATGATTCCTGGATAGAGTTACAAAAGTGAAACCACGAAGGATTTTAAATGGGACACACAAGGGAAATGAATTCAGATGAATATATTAATGAAAAATGATGCAATATTCCAGGAGTAATTCCATTGGTTGTCTCACGCGTGTGAAAACGTAGATCATTGCGGCGGAAATTAGTGTTAAATACATACTCACGTATTTGTGATCAGTTACGCTGTTTGCAATTTACATTATTAGTAAGTAAATATTGGGATGAATCACCACGTGCTCAATTATAATCATATTTCGTAATATCTGCAGTGCTGCGTGCAAATACATTTTAATATGTGCAATTGTTTTCTGTTCTGCGTACAGTTACATTAGTCAGCAACTGGAAATTATGTTGCATGTGGGGAGAACACGAGAAAGTTGTGTATTGTCTCTAATAGAGTTTTATACAGAGGGCTAGCTAACGCAGTGCAGAAGAAAACGAGGATTTAATATGTGAAAATGGATAGAAATGAAGGAGGGCTGTAAAGTGAAACTAAAACAGCGCTTTGCTTTTCAACGACGAAAATAAAGTATTAAGAATGCAACATCTCCTTCAAGGCTTCAAATCTGAAAGCCGCAAATGCGGTTTGAAAACTGGGCGAGATGAGACCTATTTGTTGATTTATGTGCTTAAGAAGTGCAATCCGCAAGCTTACATTCCCATCTCTTTGTATTTCTCAATAGCTTCGAACCAGAGTAGATAGATCAACATACGATTATATCTAGACCCAAGAACTCTAAGCCAACCACAACCGTAAGCTTACTTTCACGGTAAAGAAGAGGAATTACTTTTAACATAATGAAAATGAATACGATAGTTTCTCACTGAATAGAATATCCGACTTCATTGAATTCCATATCGTTATCTATCATGTAATGCAAACTGCGTCAGTTTCCACCCATTGTGTAGCGATGTAGTAGCAAAGTCTTTGTGATGCGGATACCCAAACACTTCCATCGAGTACTCTGCCAATGTAAGGTCTAGCTGCATAATCTCTTCACCTCTAGTAACATATCTTCCTTGGCTGTTGGTCTGACAAAGCAAAATGTTCCAATTACAGAGTTTGATAAGCACACTTTAAAAACCAGCAAATCAATGAACTTGCAACTTATGTTCCTCATTTCGTATGCACCTAGCATCCAAAGACTTCCAGCCCTCTGTATTACTAATGAATATTGCCGAGCGTAAATTTAGTACCTTAGGTCAGAATCCAAGGTCGTCGCTTAAGCTATCCGATTATATATTTAAGCTTTTAAAACAGATATTGGATTATATCGTTGTGTTTCCATTAGGCCTAGAATAATAAAATGGAAATACAAGCGTGCCTAAGTGACTCCCTCCCTGTATCTTCCGTGCTTAAAGGATTTTTCCTGTCAGTTCAGTTTGGTTCATACTTTCACCATTCTGCTCCACAGTACATCATACTCTTTCCTTAATGCACTACACCTGTCTCGGCATTTAAATTAGGGACCAGTTTTTTAGCTCTCGTCTGCCACGCAACTCTGAATTTATGGAATATTATGACAATGACACCAAATTTATCATCCCTGTTAGCTATATTCCGGGTTATTATACAAATTCTCTGTAAATACACTATTAACTGAAAATAATAAATCAAAGCATGACGAAGTCCTACATATAAAGTTTCGAATCTCTGCTCATTTAGCACTCAAGGCAAAATAGCGAGAAAATAGTTTTTAGAAATAATTTACGTATTTTTTTAGATTCAGAATATCAGGACCATTTATTTTATAGGCAATTAGATCATATTTTATTGCTTACACAGTAGTAAAGATATTATGTCCAAACTTTACTTTATAAGCTATAAGGGTACAATTTGGGGCTTAGGAATTTGGAGGCTACATTACAGAAGACCTCTTAGTGTCATTCCAGTTGTCAAAACTGTTTATAAAAATGCCTTTTTGCCACTGTATACTATAAAATATAAAATAGATAAAAGGTTTACGTCCATGTAAATTTTTATACACCATATATCTTTATGAATCACATTATAGTTTATTGTGGGATTTTTAATCCATAGTTAAAGTAGCCAAAATAGTTGCATAAATATAGGAGTGAGCACAATAAGAGAAAGCATAAAGACGGAAACCAAAAAATGAATTGTGTTCCGTCTAATATGGGTGAAGGACTTTATGCATAGAGGAAGACTTGATTTTGAAATTTGTGGACTGGTTGGCTGGTCTTTTATTCTGTAATCGGGCAACCAGAGCCAGAGCATCCGAAAGCCTTCAAACATGAGTGAACATAAAAAGTAATTGGACTGCTCAGTTTGTTTGTGTATCTCCGTATCTCGTTTTGAAGTTTTTTCTACTCGGGTTCCTATACTGGGAAGAACCTTCGTCTATCAAATGTCTTCTCAACTTAGTCATCCATCTTCTCAGTAGTCAACTCAACTTTCTCCAAACTATATCTCAAGTCAAGTCTTTATCCCAAAGTGATGTACAAATGCATCAGATAATATTAGATATACAGATATATTATGATTATTGCTGTCGACCATTTTGTCCACCATTTATATGTTAAAATCTCTTTGGTCTTCCAAGGCGCCTGCAACAATACCCTTGCCTATTGTGTCCCTTTCCTTATTGTCTGCAGTATTCGTGTGTGATGCTTGTAAAAGATGCATCTGTAGCTATCTCTTTTTAAATTACCAAAACAAAAGCCTTTACAGAAACTCTTTTTCACGTAAGTATTTGTCTGCATGCTTGTCGTAATTTTACAAGAACACAAACAAATAATTGCACATATCTATTTCTAATTTTGCAATGGTATGAAATCGTTTACGTGAAGAAATTAACAAATACTTTTTCATGTAGTTATTACTTTAATACACTGAAACATTTGAAATTAGAAATTTGCCTGCTTCTCTGCAGCCAAAATTATTTTCCGCTTTTCACTTGAGGAATTTTGGTAGGTATAATTGTTATGTAGGAATCCATCCATAAGTAGGAATAGACCTTTCATCACCGTCCTACAGTATTATTACATAATTGTTGTCAAGGCTCATTTTTATTAAATTATAGTTTTCGGAATGTTTTCCATTTTTACATGCTGTAATATGTGTAGCAAGAAATTGTTTTCTTCGCCGTGTTTGCAATTTTCTATTAAATTATTTTCCCCCTAACATAAGTTTCACTATTATAACTGGAATGTTTATTAAACTCTAGTGAAAAGGAATTGTAATTTCTCTTGATGGTGCCTGTTCTATTCTGAATATCTGCTAATAAATCTGCAATCTGAAAAGCCTGAATTGAATAGCTTCTCAAAATTCTTAGTATGCACATTGTGTGAAATCACAGACTGGAACATACAAGTCTGGAGATAAATTGAAAACAAATATCTGTCCTATATGCCGGTCATGGACCTAGACAGGATTTACCATGTACCTACTGAATAAGTAATTTCTACCTAGAGTTCTTTGTTTGCAATACTCGTTTCATCTATATAGTTTTTCATACGGAAATTATGGTAGAATAGATTACATATACCGTATTTATCGAAATAATACCCCCTACCAAAATGCGGCTCTCAGCACCAGTACTATTTCGATATTTTAGAGAAAAATGGCTCAAACAATAAGGCTCTCTACTGAAACACATTGTAATGCCGTAAATACAGGTTTCCACAAGGGATCTATAATTCGATATGTGGCATGAAACTTTAATGTAGAACAATAGTGGCCCAGATGCGTAATTTTGATAATACGATAAATATGACGACTAGGATTAGTAAATTTTTCGTTTGATATATACATATTTTATTAAAAATATTTGTCATTGTATTGCTTGAAATCTAGCATGTAGAGTGTCTTGTGTTGAGTCTGAAGAGACATAATATTAAAAAGTGAAGTGAATGTTAGTTGATAGTAGTAATAGTACGTGTAGGTAAGTATTGTAGCTCTCAAAGGAAATGTTTTAGGAAAGTTGAAAGAAATTGCAATTTCTAGAGAAAAGAATGAAAGATATAGATGCATGGAAAGCAAGCGCTGTAAGTAAATGGATAAAGAAAACAATTGAGAGAAGAGGCGTGAGAAGACATTGCAAAGACGTCTATTTACATTTTCTCGTGTGTACAAACAAAATACTATAACTGAGAACTACCCGTGTAAGACTGTTGTTAGCATTGTCTATATTTGTGTGTAGTGGTGTACTGTACTTGTAGGTCCTGCGACTACAGCAGCAGCGGTGCAGTGTAGTGTGATTGTTTGTGAATGTGTAGGAAATAGCCTGTTAAGCGTAGACAGTACTTTCCCATTCGACTTCGAAATTCTCCAACTCTCCTTTTATCTTGTTCGCATTTGAAGAAATGTGTTTCTATGCAAGTAACTTAGCATGTAGAAAAACTTGGGAGTAAGTACTACATAACTATCTTCAGTAGTGAGTTTTAGTTCTAGCCGTGTACTGTAGGGCAGCTATCTAAACAATATTTGGAATATGGGTTTGCATTTATATTGCTTGCATGTATACTACAGTGCCTACCAAATTTACTTGTACGTCTGTAGTAGTGTGTGGAAATTGTATTCTCCCTTTTATTCCTGTGCAGCATATGTGTATATATGGAGATTTATAGTAGGGTCCTCAGAGCGGGGAATATATACGTAGAAGATGTGTATATTTAAGTTATCAGAGGATCAGTAGATGTATCTGCACATATTAAAGATATTTTGTGTCCGTATCTGTGTAATGTAAAGGAATATTCCGATTTTTCCACTTGTCTCAATTCTGCATCCTTAGCTCGAGGTTCTTCTTGTTGTCGAGCACATTCTCGCATTCTCTGTGTGATACTGCAGATAAAGATGTCTCCTTAATACGTCCTGACACGAGCTGTTCACTACAACGTTTTTTCGACAGTCCCTTTCTTCGATTTACTATAGTATTTTGACAAGGTGAATTCGAGTGAGGAAACGACAGTCTGTAATAAAAATCAGCTCTCTATTCCCAAAGAACTGAATAGAACGTAAAGATGTTATATGAACCAAATAAAATACATCTCTTCCAAGTATGCAGCACTAGACGGAAACGTTATACTCTTATTTGCATCCATTCAAACACAACATGATAAGAAAACTGGAATTCAAATCTTTATTTACAGATTGTTCACCAATCGAATGTGTTTTTCTTCTTCCCACTCAAATAGCAATTCAAGGCTTCGTCTCTTTATTAGCATAAACGTATTTCTTTCCAGACGAACCTATATTTACCTGTTACAAAACGGAAAATTATCTCTTGCCATTCCCATATTGTAATGCGACCCTAAACTACTGCCTACACACGTACATCATTCATTCTATAGATACCAGAAAGGAAAACATTAAAGAAAGTCAGCTTTCTATTTATGGGTAAATCTTTCGGAATAGTTCTTATCATTTAGCAAAGTCAAAGCTTGGTAATATTGGTATTTATTTGCGAGCGCGTTCCCTATTAAGAGAGAAGGAACATGTTGCGCATTTTAAAATTTGTTAAAATAAGCGAAATGAAAAATGTGTTTAGATAAAAGTTTAAATGGGGCGTCAGATGACACACAAGTAATAGCCTCGTCAGAATTTGTTAGCTTTCTCTTATAGTTATTTTTAGAGGTTTGCAATGTAAGCATTAGATGTGCAAAGAAGATAAGATAAATTCACTCCTGCTCACTTAAATGTACAGTGGCTTTCAAAAAGTGACACTGTGTGCCTATAGGACTCACTGGAATTGCAGTGATAGGGAAGCGAACGTGAAGGATAGATGTAAATATGTAGGTGAAATGGTGAAAGCGTTTCCGAGTTTACATGCAGTGCAACGTGTAGACTTTGAGGTTTTAAATCATTCATCAGGGAAAGAAGCCGACACTTTTCTTAAATTCAGGCTGGCTTCTTTCGTAGTATGAGATATTGAATGGTTGCCTCATAGAAGAGTAACTGGAGCGTGAGCTATGTGTGTCAGTAAAGGATGTCTTACTATTACACACACTAACACACATACATTCCTGCTGATGGTGATAGAAAACCTTTAACTTCTGTAATTTACTGAGCAGCTCCAGATCTCTGCTTTACTCGGATGAAACAGCCACCAAATAAATATAGTGCCCCATAAAACATCTATCTTACGCATGTAGCACGTATGTCTTCCAACTAACGACCACTAAAGCCTCAGTGCTAACCTGCTAACTAAAATGCACATGTCTACCTGCATCCGCATCACATCTCACCGCACCGCCTCACCAAGGGTTTCTCACTACATCAAAAATTACACCTAATCAAACCCACTTCAGTTATTCCCACGCTCCTCATTTCTAATATTCATATTCCACCTGCAACCGCCTCAGAAGTTTCTGTCCTTAAACATATTCAGATATTTTTGTAGAACGAGAAAATGTAGACGAAAGCTTTGTGCGTCGAAACCCTGAACTTGAAAGTGTGTGAAATAGTTGAATTGTCTATCCCTTTTGAAATTCTATCTTTTCGTAAACGCTGGTGAAGGCAACTCTTTTTCACGCTCGCCGCTCGCTTTTCCTTTAGTGCAATACTTTGTAACAGCGTCGCTAAAGTAGTCCAATTTTACTATTGTTACAAACGACGCTGTACATTTGGCAGTGGAAATTCTTCGCCCTTTCCTTAAAATGAATAGAAATTAATGAATAATTGAACCTCCTACCATTGCCTATACATTAGTGAATTAATTGTGACTAATTTCCTTAAATGAATATTAATGATATTCTCAACTCTCAAGAAACTTATTAATTCTTAGCACACTTTTTCATATTCATTATTGAAAGTTTCGATCTATGTAAACATTCTTCTCTCTATCTTGTTCATAAAGAAATTAGGAAGGAATCGCACACCAGGGCACGCCATGCAAGCGGAGGGGGTATCCGGTCTTACAGGTCAAAGTCAAAATGAATAGGTAGGTCTTACAGGTCAAAAAAAAAACGCCCAGGTCAAACGACAATTTAGGTCAATTTTATAATCAGAAATTACAATCAAATAAGACATTAAGATTAGATAATTGTATTGGTAATTGCCAGTAAATCAGTAAGAAATATCCGTAATTAATGGTTGCGTTGTTTTTTGACATATAAATGAGCCATTGCTCTCACGAAGTCTTGTGCCGACGATTTGTGTTCTTCTAGTATTGCGGGGAATGCCATCCAGTACTCTAGAGTATACAGACCAGAGCTCTGAAGGGTACGTCGGATCTTCATATATACCAATGTAATTTTTTTCTAAGTAAGCTGCTATCTAATTTAATAAAGGGAAGTATTGCGGATATTCCCTTCTGATGTCATCCAGAAATAGCGGGGTCTGCGTCGATGGAGCAAAGGCAATGGCCTGAAACATTTTGCTGACCATATACAAATAAGAATTCCGATGTAGACAGTGAGTCTATACATACAGGAACATGAGTATAATCTTTGACCTATTGTGCCTTGACCTGGAATGTATTGACCTATAAGACCATGTGTGTTTGACCGAAAGTGTCTTGACCTATAAGACATGTAATCGCGGAGGGAGCCTCTATAATAAATAAAGCACGTATGTAAAATGTAAACATAATAAGTGCGTTGTGCGTTGCATATATCCATGCCAAATAGGTATGTTGATGACTTTTTGTTATGTGACTTTAAGTCACAAATAATTTACCAGAATTTTCGATAGAAATATTAACTTGTGATTGTCTGAGTTATCTTATATGGATAAATTTGCGAAATATACATATATTTATTCTTTCGTTAGATATTGAAAATAGACAGTAGTCCTAAATATGAAATATTGAAACGGTTTTAAGGGTCCCGTAGTGTCTAGGTATAGAAATATCTAAGTAGTGCCTATATGCGGAATTAATTATTAAAAGAATTGGCAGGTAGCGAAAGGAAAGTTGAGTAGGATGTCAGAGCGGAAGAAATGTCAAGAGGACTGTCAAAGTGTACATATAAGGTGGTTTCATGAGTTTCTCTGTTCACTGGTAATCTTAGCTACCAAAGTCTGTTTAAAAAGTCGTTGGTTCTTTCTTTGTCTGGAAAGTGCCCGAGGGCTCGGAGTAGATACATACATGCTGTGGAGCACTACTTGCAGGGAGGGTGGGACTAATGTGAACCTTGTACGTAAACTTGTCTTGCAGGAGAAGACACTTGTTCCAATCGACTGTGTTACATCATTACAAGTACATGCTTCATTCACTCATAGTCAGCCCTAGTGCTGACTCTGGCGATAGTGCCTACATCAAAGTAGGAAATTTTAAAGACTGCTATACGTTTTGTAGTACTTTAGCAGGAGAGCATTGTTCGGTGCAACTCCGGTTACTTGACTCGCCTTGGGTCTTCCATTCACTTCGGATCACTTGCTACACTTCAGTTAAGTTGAATGTACTTTCCTATACCTTTTATGTAGCTTCTCAGCGCTTTCTCTCTACAATACACTGTTTATCTTATCGACACTAAAGTCTCGTGTAATACCATCTCAGACGACATACCTGCTGTACTCTCAATAAATAGCGCTTGTGTATTACAACCACTTCTATAAATAGTAACCAAAGTATTCCAAATGCCAACGCTGTCTCCTTTATGGCTCCGCTCCATTTTAAATATTTTAGTTATAGCCAACTAAATTCTTACTAAGAATATATAATTTACCTGAATACAGATTCTGATTTATCTACGCGTCATTATTGCGAAATTCGGATAATAGCTCACCATTGCCGTTTAGTAATTCACAAGATAATTAAAATCATTGTGAAATAATGATACTGGTTGTAAATAATTTACAAAAATATTGATTTTGATTTCTGTTACTTTTTCGGACCGCCGAAGTGACTTTTTAGCAAATTCCAATTAGAGAACTGTATTTTAAAATTTTGTGTATGTATTTATACGCCTCTTAAATTAAACTGTTCCATGTCAATACTAAATACACCGCTTGGACATTGCATAACCGCTTAGAGAATGATATTTTTGTGTGGACATATATTTGAGTGACAGTACAAGGGCATCTAAGTTGGACAATGGTGGTAAAATGAAGGGAAGTGAACCAGCCACCGAAAAGCCAACAGGAGAGATAGTATGCCTAAGAATTGAGAATATGAGCATAGTGACATATCTCTGGTGCGGGTGGAGTAGTGCATACTTGAAATAAAATAGACTAAAGAAAGAAAAAAGTTTAAGGCGAAATTTCAAGGTACATCAATCTATTCATAGGAACATAAAGAGATAAGTGTGCTTGTACTCAACTATTGTCAACTGGCAACTTTTCCCTGTTCTTTCATAACACTTTTGTGCCTTTACTCTTCCCCCGACTCTCTTGTGCTGTTAACCTTCGTCCTCTCAAACTCTTTCGTCTGACAATGTCTAAAATAAGGTGGGTTTGGGTAGTGCTGAATCTATCCGTCTACCTTGTGCACAATACAAAGTCAGCAGACGACTATCTCCTTTCTCTCTTATTTCCTGCCTCCGAAAAACGCTCAACTTGAAATAGTGAGGAGTATAGCAGAGCCAACGACCTAGTCGCACATTCGCCACGTATATAAGTAAATAAAGTACGTAGAAACTTCCGCACCGAAGAAGGTTGCATATAAGTAGTACGTGTTACATGGGTAAAAGCTTAGTACGCATCCTATCCTACACACCATTCCACTTCCACACTACCCAGTCAACCATCGTCTGAGTAAAGACGTTCTCCTACCCAGTATGCAATGTTTCTATATCTGCAGAGTACTTTCTTTAATATAATGCATGTTTCCTCCGAGCGGAGGAAGGCAATGGATTCAAAATATTATAATCTGCTCCTGACTCGAAAAGTTTCCCAGAGAAACATATTTATCTTGCACTCGCTCATATAAATATGTACAATGGAACACTGTATCCACAACTATGCATACGCAACATTATTTAAAGTTCACCGAGCTACTGTGCAGTTCTACCAAATGAACTTCCGTTAACAATCTACATATATCCAATACATTCGCCCGACTCCAGAAATAGAAGACCCTAACGTAAATTCACAATCACTGAGTACACACCTAAGAGCTACAATATTATAAGGGTGACTGGAGTGAATACACGCGCTTCAACTCTAGTAAACTCTACTACACAATACAAACAACTGTATTACTGTCTTTAACTTGAGTATACAGGACTTATATCCATCTATACGGCAATAGTCGTAAGTGTAGCGCTACAAGTTTCTCTACTACCTTATTTGAATGTAAACTAACTTTCCTTGTTTCCTTCCAACAGTACAGCAGTCCAATGAGATGTAAGGGAGAGATACTTCTGTTTATACTTTCATTTCATACTTATACACTTCATACACAACTCCTTTAAGAGTTTACTTCCTTTTCTTTCAACTTCTCAAGCTCAGGCTCCCCAAATTCTAGAAATGCGTCTACACTTGAAAATCGGGTGTTTATTGCGTAAGATTACGCAACGAAAGTAATGAACGACATACATAACCTTGTTATGCTCTGTAAATATAAAATGCTTACATTCAGTTTACATGCAATGGTAGCATGCTCGGTCATTAAGAAACATGCCTCACTCCGCTATGTCATGTCTCTGTACTACACAAAGATCTCCACATAGCAGTAATGTATGCACAGTGTATGTGCACGGCTTACATTGTAAATATTAAGCTTGGAATTCCTCTGCAAGCGGAAGCTTTTCCTTATCACAATTGTTCAGTCTCGAGACACTCAGTAATACTTATTTATTGTTAGCTGCTGTTCTTAAACAAGCTAACAATTTGTATATTTCAAAAACATGTACAAAAACATCTCGAATCTGGTGTTTGTTCATTAAGACAATAGTCCATAAATAACCAGACTCTCTTTCTTTATATATCATCTACAGAACCCGAATTTTCTTAAATAATAGTTTTCTGTATTTCATTTCCAACTACATGTTCTTCCTTAAAATGGGGGATTTATAATAGATGCATTCAATATTACCATATATTCCATGCTTTCGATATACCTCTTTGTAGTCTCTCTTGTAACTACTATAATTCGCTTAACATTGGATAGAGAGATTTACATACTCTCGCAGTGTAACTAAGCACAAAGGGTTTCAATACGCAGCATATTCGTGGTTTTCACTTTCGCCTGAGAGAAAGTATGGAATGAAGGAGCTATTCAATTTTTATGGTAAAGTACACGTTACAAACATAACGTTGTATGTATAACTTGTGTATGCATGCTTGGCGATTTGAAAGTATACACTTACAACACTTGCCAAAGGTAAATCCTGGAGAGCATATAAAATATATTTGGATACTAACAGTTAATAAGGATATACGTCTACTTATTCTGGTTCATTTTAAATGTTTTCCGCATTGGCTTACCTAGCTATTCCTCTCTTTGCTTTATTTCTTGTTGTAGCGGAAGTTATGCCAAATGTATTTATGAAGTACGCATTGGAGAGCTGTATTCTGCTTTAAACTTATATTCACATCGGATTGTAGGTCTGAAAATAGTGAGCTAGCAATAATTTTCTCCTTTCCAAGAGAAAATGCATTCTAAAGACGCATCACGTATTTCTCTTTAACTTTCGACATTGTAAATAAAAGCAATACACTTTATGTTCTACGTCATAATTTTTTTTCTTTATTTGCATTACAGTACCTTTACTACAATATTATTATTGGGGTTTAATAGGCCTTTGTGGCACTGTAGTAATTTAGGGGTTTTCATGAAAAAGCAACTAATAAAAAACGTCAGATGGTTTTACAAGGCACTATATTTGTCCCCTCCTTGTTTAACATCTTGGCAACTAATACTTACACCTACACCGTGGAGAGAATTACAGGGAGAACTGAAGTACTATTTGCACCAAAGAGGAATTGAGGGAAAATTGATGTGGTAACTAAGAAACAAAATGAATAACAGTAAAATAGGATTGCACGCAATTGGAGGATTAGAATACTAGGTGTAAAGTAAATGATTATAAAGAAGCCCAATAAATATTTGAAGAACACGCGGAGGAATGTGAAGAGTGAGGAAGGACGGACTGGAACATGGTTTCATAGGGACGGGTGCTTAGCACCTCGGTTGACAGATTTTACACTAAGGCGGCTACCTACTTAGTACATACATACATGGTTGACATAGTGGATAGTGAAAAGATTGCTGTGGAATGGAGGGAAGTGGGAAGAAGAAAGTCTTTATTGCAATTCCTTTCTGTGCCGAGTTCCTTCCGTCCGACTTGGGCAAAGATAGATGGACGGATAAGATAGGGAAGCAGTGGAGAAAGGAAAGCAAGGCAATCCTTTTGGGATTCTTCTGAATGTGGGTGAATAAGTAATATTTGCATGACTGAATCTGTCTGCTCCCCTTTTGACTCCGATTTGACTTCTCTGTTGACTTTGGATGGATGGATTTTGACTGAATTGACTGAAACGAACTCCCACCCAATCTATCTCTTCTCCTGTCTCTCAATAATAAACTGCCTTTCTACATACGTCTGCAAAGGCTTCCCTCTCTCCCCATCAAATAATATTCTAAGCCAACCATTTTGTTGGCTTTGCTAAATAAATGGAACACTTCAACACATATGAGTGCTAACGTATTACTCACTGGGAATTTCACATAATAGTATGTGTAGCAGAAACACAGAAGGTCAGATGTATCCAAAAGTTAAGAACTGACGTGACAGGGTATTAGATTAGAGGGTAATGCATTAGTTTCGGTCCAAAGTATTTTATTATATACGCTATCTACAGTGTATTTCTTAAATGGGAGGTTGTACCAGAAACCTTTGTTCCTGATAAGATTCCGTAGCAGAAAAAATAATTGAAGAAACCTTGGCAGTCGAGGCTTTCTTAATATTTCTGGGAGACACTGTAAAATAGTGCAGTGTAACTTTCTTAATACAATGTAGATAAATAAGTCCCTAGACTTTTTAAGGTTATTTCACAAAAGTTTTGGGGAAACTGTATATTGTATAGTTGGGCACGATATTAGACATGGTGGATGAAGACAGGCTAAACTTGGAATTTTAAAGTCAGCTAACAATAAGGTTCGAGAATTTGTATGCATTTAAAATAGTGATAGTTAGGGAAAGTTATTCTTAAGGTAACTCGTCAGATAACACTTGTAGGATTGACTTGACACTATACTGTTATGTACAAAACTTAATATTATTACTGAGCACACCACTTATACAGGCAGATGCTTAGAAGGCACATGTGGAGAAATGGAAATGCAATGAACATTGTGAGATCGTTGGAGCACTGGTACAGAGGCTCTGAAACTTAAAAGTTGAATACGCCACTTTCTCCTACTTTCTCCCTATTGCACAATATTCAAGAGAAAGACCTTGTGCAGGTATAATTTTGGTGTTGAATTGTGGAGAATAAAAACCTCCAAATTGAATTCTATTTGACCTATATATTCTGAGAAAAGTGTCGTTTGTGAAACTTGCTTTTCTAAGTTAAATATGTATGTAGTTCATCCGCCAAGGTATTTGTATCGGTAGATTCGCATTTCGTATTCAAATGAATAGTCTTTGGACTACGTTTATAGGTTTTATGTGAATTCTCCAGCAAAACTTTATAACATTTGAATAATTTACAGGTACATGAATGGTTTGTAAAACGGATCTCAAGAAAATTAAATTTTGACATTATATGTCGACATTTTATACATTCTCAGTAGAACAAATCAAGTGCCACATATGCATGTATGCAAAATCCATAGTAAAACCACATTTTTATCTGTTCCACTATCCTGCAATACGCTCTCTCCAGTTATTTATTAAAATACACGAAAATTCTGGTTATGCTATGGAAAAGAGGCACCGAAATTGAAAAACTGAATTGTTCTTCCTAGAATTGGTTTATATTTTCTTGCCCTTTTGCATACATAGTACCTACCGTTTAATCATCGTCTTATCTTCACATCGCAGTTTCGCCCGATTGTGAGCTACACGAAAAAGGATCGTCAGAATTCGAGGACGATTAATTTTTCAAGATTCTTGAATCCCCTTTTGATTATTAAAGGTTAACCTTCTGATGACTTTTAAACGTAAAACTGAATATAGATATTTATCCAAAAGGAAAATTATTTACCGACTTGCTGAGTTTTTAGTCTTTCATTGAATTAAAAATGTTTTATGCCTCTTCCATATCCTAAAGTAGTTCTAGAATAGTTTTGCAAGCTTTGTGACTAGACCTGCGTCATTCTTTATGCTAAAGTCAATGAATGTATGTTTTGCGACATCATTTCTGAGAAATGTGGATTTAATGAATACTTAAGTACCTTAGCATTGTTAGAAAATTCTATACCTGTAATCATTTATTAGACTTGGGGTATTCAAAGGTGAAGTGTTAGTTTTAACGATCGTTTGCAAATTCATGAACAAATAAGGTGAATCTTTTTTGGAAATGGTTTTGGAGTGTAATGTAATTACAGGGAAATAAAATGGGCAGTTACGTAATGATAGATGTCTTAGGTTGAAGAAAATGGCTTTAAGAGATAGACAGTGTTGATAAAAGTGAAATAGTTGTATCTGCTGAAGATGGAGCCAGATCTGACAATGAGATCCGTAGGCGGCATTGGAATTAAAATAACGAGGGAATGTAGCCACGTTGAATTGAGTGGCAGCTACTAAATAGAACTAACTGAGTGACTGTTACTAACTGGAACTTGCAGTTGGCACCGAATCAAATTAAATGTTTCTCAATTCTAGTACAATAGAGAGATATTGGGGCCAAAGGGCAAACGGATTTCTATTCGGATAATATAACCTTTTTCTGTTTGTACTACACACAAAGAAAAAGGAAATGATAATTGTGTTGTGTAGCATAGAGTAGCATAGTAGTATACACAGTACTTATTGTCCGTGCAAGGCAAGGGTGGTGCGCACACGTGGGTCCAAACTTTAAACTGAGTCTGTAACATTGCGATTAGACAGATTGTAGGCAGGACGGTTTAAATGGGCATAAAGTGCACTATCTCTCTCTGAACATAAAGGGAGGATATGTACAAATCAGATCAGTTTTGGATTTGCCAAAAGAGATTGCTGCTACTTACCACTGCTGTGAATCAAAGTGAGATTCCTATTTCCAATGCCAATAAGACTTCTAGCTGTGTAGGCCCACGATCATTCAGAGAGGAATAAAATAACTGGTTTGGATCGTGCAGGCGAATATACACTATATCTTGTCCAAATAAAACAAGACATGTGTTTTACTTGGTGTAAATTATAAAACGCTCCATCGATTTCATTTCCTGTGGATTTATTTTCCCCAGTGAAGAGTTCAGTTTGCAAATTTCTAAAACCCAAATAAATCTCACGCTCTAACTATCACTTGATAGCGATATATTATACATTATACATGTAGTAGTACAACCATCGAGTCAATCTGGCCCAGCGGTTACGCGCATCATCGTTAACCTGCCAGGTCTTCAGTTCGATTCTCGCAGAGGGTCACTTGCTTACATTCGTGTTTAGGTAGGTTTTTTCATACTTTCCTCAAGCCTGAGGTAATGATTTGGTGCTGAATGGCCCTGTAGCATCGAAAAACACATTGTTTGCGCCTAGATAGTAAGCAAGGTTGTTTGTAAAACGGTAATTCCGCCAAAGCATTCCTAGTAGTCGTAATTCATAACCGGTCTTATGGCATAGCCTTGAAAACCAGACTTTAAACATAACTCCCTTAAGGTAAAGAGTTAAAGTAATATTTTTACTAGTACAATGTGCATACTGCGCTCCTAAAGACATGTGCCCTTTGATATATTTATCTCCCTGCAAATACTAAGGACAACTATAATATTAGATTAGATCGACCTCCTGCTTAATACTATTTACTACTTATGAGGTTCTGCATTACTTTAAGCGGAATTACTACCTACGCAGCAGCATTATCTAAATCTCATGCAATATTCTCTGCATGCATGTTCACCAGGTATCCACGTAAACTCATTTATCCCTACATGGCAATATCTCCTGAAATATCCTTCTGCAGTAAAACTTTGTTCAGGTATCCGCTACAGTACTAATAGTGACTACATAGTGTGTATTCATTTTAAATAAGCAACATGGAATGTTTATTACAGGAAGATACTTGTGGGAGGACATTTAAGTATAAATCTCAGCCTGTTATTCTCTCTGAGGTGGTGCTGCTTTGTTTAAGTTTAGCATATACTTAGGTATTTACATGAAAGATATTTATATTACAGAATAGTTTCTCAAATGCAAGCTTTGACGCTTATCAAATTTTATACTATGGTTTAAATAAATACCCCCACTTGAATAAATTCTATTTTAATATTTTAATCAATATCGTACGATTGTAGAAGCATTTTTAGAATCTTCATGTAGTATTTGCTATCTAAAATAGCGTGACATCTTACTAAAGTCATTTGGTGGAATTGCAAACCCCACCATTAAGTGCATAATGCATACCATACCATTATTAAGTAGCGGAAGCTACTTTATAATAATGCCCTGAACAATCTGTCTGTCTGTCTGTCTGTCTGTCTGTCTGTCCGCCTGTCTGTCTGTTGGCTCTATAACTCATGAACGGTTTAATATAATTCGCTAAAACTTTTTGTATATGTTCTTGGGGTCCCGAGGAAGGTCCCCTGCGAAAATGGGTGTGATCGATAAATGACATCCACTAAAAAATTGAATTACATATATAGAGCCGACAGTTCAGCACCCGCTGCTGCTCAGTTCCATGTGTTTGTGTTACTAAAAGTGTTGTGTATGTTGGAAAATTGAGGTGCATTTTCAGCACCAGTACCCGCTTGAGGTGGTTTTTCAGCACTCGCTTCTGCTACTTCATTATGAGCATTGGTTTGCAATGGTTTATTCATACGTTTACATGCGTTAAATATTAGTTTTTTAAGTTTCGGGTTTCTTTTCGCAATAAGAGACATAAAGGAATTGATTCTTATTAGGAATGTCTCGAGCAGTGTGATAGTAAACTCAATAAAATGCCACTCGAAAATTTCATGCATTATAACAAGACTTCTGCCCAATTGTTGTTATTGGACTGGTTTGACAAATAATTGTGTAACCGTTGTTAAGTTGTAGCAATCTAGTAGATGTTTCAATCAGCAGATCTGCAGTGTTGCTAATATAATGTAATAGAATAGGAATAACTGGATTGTGAGAAGACAGAAGTTGCAGATTGCTTATTTTGTTCAAAGGAAAAATTCTGGGGAAAAGACAAAGTCGCAAAAGACGTATATGACGATATTGCATTTTGATTCGCCGTGTTAATATTTGTGATAAATTGAGGAAAGGACTGAATCTGATGAAGACAGTTTTCTCGGTAGGCTTGAAATTGCAATTAAAAGATTCCTTAGCCGAGTGAGTGAGCCTTAGCGAAGGGTGCATCACGCGTGTTGGAGACTGTGCGTTGGTTGGTGGTTCTGATATCCTGGATTTTTGTTTCTGGTGTCTGTCGTTTGTGTCTGGTCTTCTTATCCGTATTTTGTGTCGGTTGTTTGCCGACTGGGTGGACCGAGTTTTTCCATTTGAGCACATGCATTGAGAGTTGAGAGGAGTTGGCCTTTTATTCTTATATGTATATGTGTGTTTGGATTTGGATTATAAATATTACAGTTCAGTAGTCATATATTACTTGGAGGAGTAACGTTCTTTGTCCTTTTTAAGTCAGCCAAGTGCGATTTCGCTATTGTGTCACACTATATTAACGCTTGAACCGAAGTTGCTTTAGTGTCTCTTCTGGCCCGGCTGACTGACTGACTGACTGTGCTAAGCTAAACTGAATGGGAGTGATGCATACCATAGAATTTGCATAGGCGACACAACTGGGGAATTTGAATGGAAAAAAATCGATTTCAACATTTCGCAATCGCAATAAATCGGAGGCGACCAAACTGACACGGTTGACAATGTATTTTATTGCCATGTTGATTCTATTCCAGCGTTTTGTACTGTGCCTAGTCTGCATTACTAACATTGTGTAACTGCTGCTCTCCATTCTTCCACATATGTGCTTTTTACTTGTACACACCATTCAGGTGCTTCCGAAAATCGTTTTCCTTTCTCGCCCTCCCTCCTAACAGCCAACAATGCGTCCCATTCTTTGTCAAATACTTTACAATTGATTTAAACTATATCTTTTATCAAACCCATATAATTCTTATTGTTAAATGCTCCAAGTGTCACTGAATTGGTCATAGTCAACGACTCTTCCCACAACACTCCTCAGATAAATTACTCAATAAATTGATCTTTATTCCGCTCACTCTACGCTCTTTACTCACTAATCCTATCTCTATATACTCAACTTGGAAACACAGGAAATCATTAAAAACTTTCTCATTTGTCTTTTTCTTTCGAAACTCAATCTCATTTACTAGACATTACAGCTTTATCTCCTACCATAGTCCTTTCCACCTACCTTTTTACTTACCTGCTTCCATTGTCATCAACCACTTGGAAATACTTTCATTAAAATTAGATTTACTAAGAACAACCATTTCACTGTAGCTATATACCAAGTAATCAGTTCCATCTTTTAATCACAAGAGCTAAAAAGTTTGTTCATTTCCAATTAAGTTTCAATTCAATTGTTCACTTTAATTTTCACAACCAATTATCACAATTTCTCTCGATGTTTATAAACCAATTAATCTACATGTAATAATAAACTAATTGGACATTTCGCTCAACCTTCGAAATAAAACTCTTTAAGCTTTCTAAAATTAAAATAGTGCTTTGAAAATCATTTGCATAAAGTGTGTTTCATCCAACATGAAGCATCTGAACTCTGACGTATTTCATTATTACGTTTTATTAGTTTGATTGTTTTAAGTTTAAACCTTTTAACATTTCAAATACGTTTAGTAAGCGGCATTGATAGTTGTCTCCAGGGAATAAAAAACAATTGCTCTTTTTTAGGAAAAAGAAAAAGCAAGCTTGCCTTTTTATAAGCTTAAATAAAGAAGCAAAGGGTTGCGGTGGAGTTATGGAAAACAACTAATTATGTTTTTTTGTTTCTCTTTACAAACTATTTAACCGAATAAAAAAGAAATTTGAAATCAAATTAAAGCGAAAACCACAGTCAGTCAGACAGTGTTCCCGACAGTCAGCCAGACAATGTTTACCACGGTTTGTTGTATTTGTTTCTTGACTTTCTTGAGGCATCATTTGCCAAAAAGAAACCAATAAATCAAATGCGGTTAATGAGAATCAGGTATTCTGTAAAGAGTCCAACAGTCCAAGTGAGGAAATCACGATAATAGCAATACTGTTTGCATTCCTATTTTCTTATACTAACAATTCCATAGCAGAAAATTCTGAAAATAACATTGTCAGAAGAGGTCAATAGTTCGGAAACTTTAGTAGGAAAGTTTTCTTCGTGTCAAGTCTGTCAAATTGTAAGCAAATGAGTAATTGGGAAATCGTCACATAAAATAAATTATTTGGTCAGACATAATGAAATTTCTCAAGTTAATGATACTTAGTAATAGTCCTAACAAAATAGACATTAATATTGATTTAACTTGTTGCATTTGATATGATTTTTCAGGTTTGTTGAGTGCATCATGTTCCTCTTCGTTACATTCTTCGACTTCTGAGTCTTCTTTGTTGGAGTACCCTAGCAAATTCGGTTATCCTCCTAACTCAGGATCACTTATTCAACCAAGAAAATTGCGAACAATGGGTTCAGTGCCAGACACAAGGTTAGTATCCTTTTTCTATTTTGGACTTAATATTGTGTTCATGTTACATATTTATTAGTGCTTACAATGCTTGTATAATGCATTTTGCAGCTTGCTAATAACAAAAATTGCTCAGGTTTTCCATGAAGCAAATATGCGTTATTCGTGAACTTTGAAAATTACTTTTGCAAACTAAACTGCCAAAGAAGACCAAATGAACGATCAAAAGAAAGCTGTACCTTTTAACTAAAAAATTGGTTCACGCATTTTCATAAGTTTTGACATTTGCTACTTCTAAGATGTTGAGAACCACAAACATGAGAGTCGTAATTTTCTCATTTAGATTTTTCCTCTTTTCGACTAGCAATCAAAACATTAAAAGAAAGAAAACCCCATTAGTATAATTCAATATTCAATTTAAAAAACATTTACTTTTATAATTTAACGCTCTGACTTGTTTGCAGTAGCAAATTATAGTTTTCAAATGAAGCTTTCATTTAAAGGTTGGTGTATTCTTTTTATGCTGTTTCGCTCGTAGTAGCAGAAAGTCATAAGACGATGAAAAACATTTAAGCTAATGAGTTTATATTGCTATATATTAAGTGCAGAGTAGAAATTGCGAATATATGATAAAATCATAACTTAAATGTGCTCAATATTTTTAATAGCGCCCTTTATAGATTTATACGTCTTTAATTTTTCACTATATTGCAAAAATGTTTTCTTGAACTATTTTTCATGAAATTGGTTCAAAGTGAGCGTCTTCGGGTTATAAATGCATGCAAAGGACGACGTTTATGTCACTGGGGAAATGAGAAATGAACAGAATATAAATAGATTGTTTTGAAGAGAAGCGAAGGTTAGAAAGAATATATTAAATAAGGGCAACAAGTACTAACATATTTCACACAAAATATGGGTACTCAGAACTTGTTAGTCACATTGATGCCAGTATTCATAGCTCTGTTTTGAGAAATGCCCCATGAATTTTTATGAGAAGATTTTAATTAAAATTCTAGTAACATTACATTTACATCCTATAGAGTTCAAGCTTTTCAAGCGCAAAGTATGAGGACATAAATATAATGTTATTACATTAACTATGAAGACGACAATATACAAAGAGCATAAATGGAAAATTCAGTTTAAAGAGAAATACAAATTATAGTTCATCGTTCAAATCGTATAATCAGTAAATTGCGCTGTAAACATAGACATGTTAGAAAAGCATACCTAACGGAATGAAACACTTCATACATAGACAATTAATAGTACCACATCAGTATGTAACCATAAATAGTTGTTCCTTGCTGTAAAATTTGAGACTTTGTGAATGAAAGTCTTGTATTTATTAACAATATGCGTTTCCTATGTAAATATTCTCTGTAGTTTTTATATAACTAGGTAATAGACAACAACCTAACTAGATTGAAATAGTACATAATGTTATTACGTATGCTTGGAAAATTCATAGTCTGTAAAAATGTTATACAAGGAGATATGTTTGGCAGATGCCGTCTACTTCATGGAGCAAACAAGATTGTGTTAACGGTAGTCAGAGAGAGAGGGAGTGCAAAATGAGATACGGAGCTCTTAGAGAAAATGACAGGCATTTCGTTTTTGTAATATTTTGTAGAAAAGGAAAGAGATAGGTGTTTTCTCGGAAATCATGTCTACTTCCGTTTTATGGAAGACGTGCATTATCGAATTTCACTGAAATTAAATTACCTTACGTTGGAGCACCTTCTTATGGAAGAAAAGTGAATAAAAGATCGCACATATATCTCGTAAAATACCTCCTTCCAACTTCAAACCGCCATACAAACCGTTTCAATCTCAGTTACGCTCAAATCAGTTATGAGTTACATCAATTAAGTTTTTATTCCAAATTATTCAAATGTCTTGAGCAGTTAACCCTTATGTTTGATGTATTTTACATGTAAAAAAATATTTTACCTAGAATTTAGTTATTTGACATTTCCGAATGTTTCGCATTTCTTGTGATAATTCTTTTTCTTCTTCTTCTTCAAACAATTACTCTGGCTGTGGATTTCAAACCATTTTGCATTAAGAGAAAACTGAAAAAATCAATTAGATATTGTGGAGTACCTTGCTAATATTTACACGACTAAACTTGTATGTACTTATGTATTGTATATATGATTACCCACAAATGAATTTTAGAATTTTACAAATGAGTCGCACATATATTCAACTTTTTATTTCAATTAAGCTTTGCATTAATCAGTTTACACTAGGAGAATTACAGAAGCAAGAAGTAGTAAATTGAATAATTGAATAAATAATTCTCCTAAATACTAAAAAATTATCTACTTTAGGGTTCGTCTGAACTATTATCTTTGTGATAATTATGATTCTCAACTGCTTACAGCTGACGTGCAAATAACACAATTTTGCATCATAAATAGTATCTAGATTGAATAATATGGTCATTCCATTTACAATGTAAAGTAAGGGTAACGTAACATTTAAGAACTATAAATCTCCACAGCAAAATAACTATAAAAATTAACATTCCCCTCAGTACAACGCGAAAGGAAAGTGTTACTTTTTGCCCTATCTCTGGAACAAGAAATAGATGAAAATGATAGTATAGATATACTATTACAAGAACGAGTTGACTTTTGTAACTCTTTCGTTTTACATAGCTAGTATGTATCAGAGAATGACAATAGATGTGTAATGTACCTATATATTGGTACTACAAATAAATGACATTATTACAATATTTTATATTGAATCGTTTAAATAATTAAAGAGACAAATTCATCACTTGGCAAATAATTCTGCTACGTTTTTTTCTATTGTGCAAGTTACATTTTTTTGGATTGTGCTACAGTACAGGCAGTCTTAGAATGAAATTCATGCTCAGTTATGTAGATTTAAATTAAGTCATGTTTTCCCTTAGTATACTCGATTCCTTCAAGATTTGAAAACTTAATTTTGGAATATTAAATTGAAAATTTGAACAAATTGTTTACATTATCATTATCACAAAATATCCCGTTTTAATGTAATTGTATGATTTTCTATTTACTACTTTTGATGTAATCTAAAAATGAGTACAGGGAAAAGTTGTAAGTAAAGTTTGTTTGTATTTACTTTATGTGAGAAAGACGTAGGTAAAGTGTGTGATCTTCTGGTGCACATATGTGAAGCAGGAGATGGAGGAAGCTGTTTAAATGTTTGAGCGGAGCAGAGTAATCAGACTGACAAAGGAACTCTTTTAATGTGCAAGTCTGAAATTAATTTAGTTCAATTAATTTATCTTGCAGTAGCAGTAGTATCAAGAGGAGCAATAAGAGAGAAGAATGCAGAAACGGCTGGTGTTCTGAAGACGGGGAATGTGTATGCAATCCTTGCTGGAGTGGCCCTACTTGTCAAGACTATGGTAAGATGAACTTTCTCAATACGAAATTTAATGAATTACACTCGAGTCTTATTGGCTAGTTTCCTTACATGTAAACATACCAGACTTTGTTTAATTAGCCTGACTTACTTTTTACTCCTTTTGGGAGAAGTCAGGGAAACTGTGCACAATGAAACTTTATACACAAGAACAGTTGTACTACTAAATAGATACCTATGTGTATTTTGTAATGCCATTTTCACTAGAGAGTCCAATGTGAACAAAGGCAGAGATAAGTATCTCCTATAATTACGTACTTGAAAGGAATAATGTTTGGAATTTTCTTTCGGTAGGAAAAAAAGGTGGAGAAAAGTGAAAATAATATTTGGTTGCAATTAATATTACATAAGACCACTTGTATGTTAGTGGAGAATGTTTGAAATTTTAAAAGGAGTGAAATTAATGATTTAAGGAAGCTATTTTAGTTGGAATGGTTGATGAGTTAATGGTTCACGTAAGTGGAGGCATAAAAGGTTTATAAGGGAACACACACGTAATGGTATTTAGTTTATAAATATATAGATACATATCCGTGTGCTGAAACTACATTCATTAATATACTTTAAAGTGTCCTCCTTCTTCTCGCAATTTATTATTACGACTGTCCCGTGTTGAGTGACAAAAGGAGTGGCTAAATGATAAGCTCTACTCGTAAGTTGTCTGCAGCCTTTTCTTCTTGTCTCGAATGAGTGATTGTTGGTGAAATAGTCTCTTCGCAGGGTAAATGCTGTTAGATCTATTTGATAGGCTCGGCTGGATGGCTGAGTGGTTTCGTTTGGCTTGTCTACGTAAGTATATCTAAAATATATCTCAAATGCATGTACAACACAACAGACGCTGAGAAAGTGGCAGTGTAAGTTAAGTGCCAGTGTAGTTGAAGCTAACATAATAAAAAAGCCTTCTCCTAACTATACGCATCGCCTAACTTGTCTCTCGGAAATGTGTGAGTGGCTCTATGCTCATTTCCGCTTCGTAGAATAAATCTCACTTCGGAAAACTTTCGTTTACTCTCTTTTACAGCAAAAGTTATTTTCACTCATCAGATTACATTAAGAAATACAACGCCTTGGCACGACTTCTTTACACCCGCTAATGTTTACACTTATACATCATAAATACCTACACATCTCTTTTCTATTCCTATTTCAAAAATTGACTAAATTAAACCCACTCACAACTCTAAACGCTAGTAAAATGAATAAAATACTTATCTTTCTCTTTTACCAACTAACTACCCTAGCACTCTGTATCTTTAATCATTTTCTGACATATTATTACATTCTCTCTTTCGAAATACCATTGTTCACTTGCCATAATACGCGCAAAGTCTCAATCCTATTACCCAGATAAAACCGATTATTTCCTTTCACATGAAATTCTAAACCAAACACTCCTCCCATAAAATCGATATAGTAATAAAATTCCAGTTTGTAATTGTAAATTATAAAATCGACCTGTTTTAAGATTTGCTCTCTTAATCTGAAGAAGAGACTGCACAGCAATAAACATTAAATAAATTAAAATTATTCCAAAGAATTAAATGGTATTGTACCTACTAAAAGTAAACATTTAACTGAATTAAGCAATAATGGAAGCGTCTACATCCACAATTAACTTTTTTCGCTCCTTTATTCACTTAGATTATTTATTTTTACCAAATTTTCTACATTGCCGTATACAATATAAAGTTACTATGTGCCTGAGATATATAGAAAAGAATTCCGTCTCCATTTACATAAAAGTATATAAACGTCGTCGAAAACCGAAGGTCTTAAATGAAATATTAGAAGATGGGCATGGCTGCATACTATACACAAGAAAAGACATAATTTTTATGGGTTTGTTCATCGAGACTGAAAAATGTATATTACATCACTGACCTTTAAAGAAGGTAATGTTGATGGAGGAAGGTAAGTATGAGGAGCTGGTGTGCCATAAATGAAATATGTACGTGAGGGCAGGAAAGTGTAAGAAAGTGAAGAAAAAGACAATAATAATGTTAATGTGAAAGGGAGAGAAATGACGTTGTGTAGCCGAGGGGTTAGTAATTAATGATTTTTGCATCAGTCGACAGATTCGCTCCACGATTTTTGGCAGAAGAACCATTTTTCATGTTGGATGCCTCTTTGGCCTCGTTGGCCTCGGCCTCAGCAGCAGCCACATCCAGCCAACCGCCAACCTCTGCATCCACTTTCACAGAGACCAGCACAGACGCCAAGAAGACAGGCTACACTTCATCTTTGAAAACTTCCGTGGTAAAATATGATGGAATGGACCTGAATCTGCCTCCTTCGCCTATGCCCTTGTTCCGAATCGAGTCCGCAGACGATGACTTGGGTCTCACCTGTCAACTCGGCCAAGTCGGCCCAGCTGCCACTTGTCCCTGCGCCACGCCTCGCTACAAAGTCACCCACTCCGCCACCACCTTCCCCTCCACCACCTCCTCGCTCCACCCACCCTCCTCCAAACACCCCCCACCCAAAAACAACACCCTCATGTTTCGGGCAGATGATGAAACTGGAGACGTCTTTCTGCAGGACGGATTCACCCTCATCCCTGCCACCTATTACTTCATTACTCTTCAAGTCGCAGGTAAAAATTTTATCTTTACCACTCAGGGCATTGCCTACCTAGCATTATTGTAGTAACGTAATTTGTAATTTGTAATTTGTAATTTATTGCCAATTTCCTTAATTACAAGGCTTTTGTATTGACAAAGGTATAATAGGATTCATTCAATTTCATTATACATGCTTTATACTTATGTTCACTTATCGTAGGGTAATTAATAATATATTTTTCGTATCAGTTTTAATTGACATAGGGTGTAAACTAATTTTTTAGTTACATAACTTTTAAAGATAGAATACAATGATTATTATAAGATTACAATTCATCATCTTGCGAGTCATATACTGCAACATATTTACTATTGTTGGTGACACTTTGTGATGCAATCTGCTGGCTTAGTAAATACTCTTTTAGCTTATTTTTAAATAGGTTTTCATTGGTAATATTTTTAATTTCTGCTGGCAATGCTGCCCATGCATTCATACTTACAAAAGAGAAAGATCTTATTCCATAGCTAGGTACTACAAAAGATTCGCTACAATATGCATACGTTTTGCTGCGTGTATTTATGGATTTTACATTAATTGAGGAGTAATCCACATACCCTGAGAAATAGTCGGGGCATTTCTCATTCACAATACTGTACGCCATTTTTAAAATTTCGTATTTGTAGATACCTTCTGGTCCTAGCCATTGCAACTTATAATTAATAACATTAGTAATATTATCAAATTTCCCCTTTGCAAATACATATCTTGCAGACCTACGAATAACATTATTTACTTTATTAAGATTTGACTTTTTTGCGGAGCCCCAGATAAGGGACATATAATTAATGCTAGGCATTACAAGGGATGTTACTAAAAGTTTCCTATTCTTTTCGCTGAGGAACTTCTGTACTTGGTATAGTGACCACAATTTATAATTGCAACGTATTGCTACGCCCGAATATATTGCACGAGTTGCGCTAATAAGTGGCCTAGAAGCTAATTTTCTAAGCTATAAGTATAACAAAGTATAGATTTGGCAAAATCCATTTGAATTGTTCACTGGATATTCCATTATTAAATCCAAGGTGTAATTAAATAAAGCTTTCAGTAATTGGATGACGCTTTCATTATCTAAAGTTATAGAATCCACGTGCTCACTAGGAATTCAGGGATAAAATACAGTGTGGGATATCAGTATATAGTCTAAATTATGCCAACATAACACTGCTATCTATCAGACCCTTGTAATTAAAAATTACGTAAAAGTACTAGTACTTGTAAATCGAGAATTACTGAATTATAATGTTTAAACAACTTTTGAGTATCTTGTTAATTTGAATTGCTCCCCAATCCACTACTCCGTCAATGAAATATTTCATGGGATACGCTACTTGAACGATTGATTAATTTTCACGAAGAATGTACGGATGGAATTCCATAGTATGTAAAGTACCTCTGTAATATACGGTGTTAGTCATCAATGCTTAGTTTGCACATGTACGTTTCTCCGTAAATTCGATATAAATATTTACATGGTAGTTAAGTCAAGATTAACTGAATAATTAAAAAGGAAATTCGTTTATGACTGCACTTATAGTATAATGCATTTTAACTGGTTAAAGGTGTATTGTAAATAGTTTAGAAAATTGGGTAGAAATATTGTTTGTAGAACTGGATAGTATTTTAGTAGGAGTATAAATAAGTACCTGGTTCCATTTGTAGGCGCATTTAAAATATTCTTGAGTGAAATTGGAAAGACAATGGATTCCCTAGGATTTTCTGCTGACGAGGTCATTTGTGAACCATGGATGCGTTTGCTATAGCGGTATTGGTAGAGTAAATATCTATTTCAATTCTGAGAGTGGATAATGATTCCTGTATTTGGTGGTTGGAAATTTGGAGTTGGAAATTGAATAGGGATGTCTAAATGTTACTATAGCTGAAGACTGGTTGTGTATTTGTGGATATCAGACGCGTGGTGTGATATGACTAGGGTGGTGGTTGTGTTATAATAGATTATGTGTACGCTTCACCTGAGTGAGGCTAATTAACCACATCAGAATGGCGATGTATATTGGAAATGTCACTGGAAATAGATGAGAAGTGGACGGGAAGGAGATAGGAAGGGAAAGTGCACGTATGCGTAACAGTGAGGAAGCAATTTCACCGAAATGTGTTTCCTGGTGTGCTAGTTTGGTTAGTAAGGAAAGCAAAGCAGGATTTCTGTCCCTGTCTCCTCATTCTCCATAACATCACATCACATCACCCACCGCCGACTTCCAAGAAGTGAATACCGGTTTCAATGAGAAACTTAAACGGATCGATGATAATTAACTTGGTGTTGCTTATATATCTTCAGCGACTCCTCCACTTCCACTCCCTTCCAATGACTCTGCGGTTTAGCTTCTTTATTCCGTTTGTTATCGAATTATATATGCATTCCAGCCTAAGCCACAGCAATAGATAGTTAATTATTTTATGATGCAAATTAACTTAATTGAATACTAAATTTCACTTCTAATTGTTATCAAACAGAACACCTATACTCAAAATTCGCAGATATTACGTCTACCATTCCGCTTCTCTTCTCTCCATCATTCCTCCAGCCAATAGTCAATAGCCATTAGCTCATTGTTGAACGTAGCTCCTCCTAGATAACCATTTCATCTTCTTCGTTTTACTATTATCAGCACTTTTACCACCCAACATTACTAATAGGCAATTCCGCAATTAAGGTATTAACCAACGTCTCAAAACACACTATGTTTAAGTCTCTAAGGACGAATATGTATTTACTGCCTCCTTCCTCCAATAGTATGTATGCGTTTTATTGTCCAAGATACCTAACTAGTGTGTACATTCCACCAGATGGGAAATAATTACATCACAAGAATAAAAAGGGATATAAAACTAAAGGAAATTGAGTTACGGACTGCTTACACTACAAAATTACGAACAAATTCAATAGACCACTCAAAGTAACATTACGAGAAATTGGGAACGAATTTTAAATTAGATTTTCACGGTTCACTGTATATTCTGCTCTTAAGAAAATTGTTACACGGTTTGGTAACGCTACAAGTGACACAATGCTTAAATGCAAATTTGAATTCATAATTTAGTAGCTAAGAAAGCGGAAAGACAGTTGTAACTTGTAATTGCTGCCTTGGATTCATAAATGCTATAAATAAGAGAAGAACGTTATTCCCAGTCACACAAGGGTTGACATATTTAAGAGCTTTTGTGTTTTATGGTTTGGCCCAGTTTGGACTGCTGGATCGAAAGAGGACACCTGATTGTTTTCAAATTGTGATGATATATTGGTGTGTGATTATAGGATTACCTATGTGTACATAGAGTTAGTATATCAAGATAAGTTACTATTTATAGGCGGCGCGTCGCGAATGGGGGCTACAGATATTTATAAAGTAATATGGATGATATTTAAGTCAAAGAAGGTTCATAAAAGGATTTTGTGTCTGCAAAAGAAACTAACTCACAAGTGAAAGTAAGATATTTCCCTAAGAAAGTTGGTCAAAGGCCAAAGCCATAACGCATAAAATTCAGTATGTAAATAAATAATTTCGAGATACTTACTTCCAACTTCCAACTTGGCTTTCCCTAATAAAAATCAAATCTAAGCTCACTTCTTCACGCACTGATTTCTTTCTCAACTGCATCTACTGTGTCTTAGTCTTATCCTTATTGTATGGCTTCTAGGAATTATTGGCTCCACTTGCTAAGCAGAGCAGTTATGGCTGGCATAACGTCTTCTCCCCACGTACAACATAACTAACAATAACTCCACCGAGATATTATTCCACGCAAAAATAGATAGTGCCACCAGTGGCCATGTCCTACTAACTATAGGTATACCTAGCAATAGTAAACTACAAAAGGTATATACGGGTTCCCCAAATCCCATCCAAAATTTCCCTTTACACAATTACTATACATATTTTCCCTTGAAGCAAATTAATCAGTATGTATTTAAATGCATCGTGTAACAAGTAAAGAATTTGAAAATAAAGAATGTAATTTATTTATTGCGATGCATAATAAATAATGCATCAGCTCATTTATTGGAAAAGTTAAATCTGTGTTACTGAATACTGAAAGGTTTCTATATCACATTTAGAAATGTTTTCCACACAGGTGCTTTAAATATCATACAGCATTACTAGTGTAAAGGCATTTGGCAAAATGAATCTGTCTCTTCTCTTCCTATGTGCCTAATTAAACACCAGTACCGGTTATGAGGAAACAATGTTTTGATATCTCTCGCTGATTTCCTTCTTGTTTGTTAAAGATTAGTAGGGAAACAATTTTTCCATTTTCTCAACCTCTCAAGATAATTCGTTCTAAATTACAACAGTGCCAATCTATGTCTTCCGGATAAATCAGGTCATTGACACTTTGATTTGCATTCTAAATACTATACGGATTACTTCATGTAATTGCACCTTTCCATTTTATGGATATAAATAGTAAATTCGGAGTCCTTCATGATTTACACTTGTCTAGTAATTTTACGCTGTTTTTATGCCCAGTAACCTACTACCTATACCGTTTTCATTAAACATTTCCCATCAAAAACTTTCTGAACAGCCCAGAATGACAATGTTATGGTGTAGTCATACTGCATGATACATTTCATCCATTATATTGTAGATGTAGAACTACTTACTTATGTAAGTAGCAAGATGCTCTCCGCAGATGAAAACTACGATTGAAGTACATCATAAAAATGTCGTTATTCATCGAAGATGCGGAAAAAATTCCCAATGGAATTTACACTGTAAAGTATTGATGAGAGAATGGTTTCATTTTGTACTATTTTCTGTTGTGTATGTGCAACTTCCTAGTAAAAAAGATAACATCAAAGAAGATACAAAGACAAGCGCTTAGAAGGGTTTCATTAAAGGCTATGCTAACAAGAACATTTTCATATATCGTATAAGGCAAGTACAGTGTGGCTTCATAATAAACTTTAAGGAGAACACAACTTTATTGTTAACTGGTTTTCAGATGTAGGTTGTCTTTACCTCGTACTTCTGAAAATCTGAACATGGCATTTCGGTTCCCATTCTACGTCAATTCAATTCAATTCAATTCAATTCAATTCAATTCAAGTTTATTTAAAGTGTCACCCCATATCAGCATTACATGATAATGTTGTTAATCCTTACAGGAGCACTATAATTGAGAAAAAATATGGGGAATCACACATGATATCCACATAATTTCTCAAATGTCATACACAATTTCTTAAATCTAAATTATCTCTATAAATCAGAAAAATTAATATACTCCAATTTGAAAAAATTTTCTTATGATTAGGTTCTAGAGTAGTAATTATTACAGTTAACTATTAACTAATTATATTAATTAGATTAATTAGATATACTAACAAACTTTTGGGAAATTCAGAGTTTAATACCTTTACATATCATCGTAGGCAAATATCTTATCCCTATTACTTCTTACAAGTTCTTTGACTTTATCCGTTACACCAGCTAACTTAATTACACCCAGGTCCCAACTTCGAGCAGGGTGACCATCCGTCCCCTTTTTCGAGGTGGCGTCCCCGCGTCCCAAAAACGTCCCCTTTTTGACAAAATTGTCCCCTATGTCCCCTTTTTCAAAAATTTCCATTTTGTCCAACATTTATCGTCATTTTTGTCCATAAAATGTTAAAATTAACAGAAAAATTTTTAACGCGCAAGTTTTGTCTTCATATAACATTATCCACCAGTTTTCTTAATTAAATCTTAAATTCAGGTTAATTCTTTTCTGTTCATGAGAGGAAACAAATTGCCAAAGTAGACATAAAACAACAAACAGAACTACAAAATAGTTTTTCGTACATGTGTTGACATTCTTTTCCTCTTGTTTATATTGTTTTAGCGTTGTCAAGATGAAATTTTTAAATAGAAATGTCAAATTTTTTCCCGTTACGTTAATTTGCTCAAGTTTTTGCATAACGGTCTTAAGTTTTCATTATTCTGGAGTAAACTTCCTTTCAAACACAAATCTCAAAATATATTTGATTTTGCCAATCTCTATGAAAATAAATTATTTAGGGCTTATTTGGGGGAAAAAATTTTCTTCTTCATCTGTTTCCATTAAGTCGTTACAAGTTTATGCCGATTTTACAAAAAATTTAGCTATTTTTATACATTTTCTGAAGTTGACTCCACCCCTAATCTTTGTGTCAAAGTGTCCCCTTTTTCGGCCGGGAAAATATGGTCACCCTGACTTCGAGGTAACTTATTCCAATAGGAAATACATATCCATTTAGGGGAATTTAAAATTAATTTAGATCTAGACACAATTTTATTAGTCTCTAATGTGGGAAATGATTTAGAATCACTTCTTTCAGTAAAACTAAACCAATCTGAAAATCCAATTTTAGCATTAGTGATACACTTGACAACAAATTTAACTAAACCTATTTTTCTCCTTTCAATAATTGTAAATAAATCAACTTTTTCAATTAAACCTTGTATCTCAATATTATTGAAATTGAACTTATTTCTAAGTTTACACCTTTTGTTAAACTTTTTCATCAAAGATGGATAGAAGTACGACAACAAAAATCTATTCACCTTTCCCTGTAACCTTTTCAACATAGTATCTGATTGCACTGCCCAAACTAAGATACCGAAATCAGCAATGCTGTTTACATATGCAGATAAAAAAATTTTTAAGACATTGAAAGATAATAATCTTTTATGCATGTGCAATTTACAGAGTGCAGCATTTGTTCTTTTTTCAACTGACTCAAAATGACGCTGAAAAGACAACGTAGAATCAAATATAATACCAAGATATTTGAATTGAGAGACCCAACTAATTACATGTTCGCCTAATATTATATCAGGCTTAATAATTTTCTTAGCTTTGTGGTCCCTATCCTTATGAAAGAACATTGCTTCAGTTTTCAAAAAATTTATAGATAAGCAGTTTTCATTACTCCAGTTTTGCAAACTTTCTAGGCAACAATTTATGTTTCTTACCCCCAAATCTACATCGGTGCACCCTGAATAAATTACGACATTATCTGCATAAAGCAGATATTTGACCCCAGGGGGTATTGAATCCCCTAGATCATTGATGAAAACAGAAAATAAAAGTGGCCCTAGACACGAACCAGCAGGTACCCCAGATTTCACACAATAGTACTTAGAAACATGATTTGTTCCATTTTTTATACGAAAAATCCTGTTGTTGAAATAATCTAGTAGCAGCTTAATCATGTAAGGCTCTACTTCAAATCTATCAATTAACTTCAAAATGAGAAAATCATTTCTCACACTGCTAAACGCACTAGAATAATCAATAAAAACAGCAATAGCTCTTCCATTAGGTACATCTAAATATTCATAAAGATCTTGCGAGAACCTTATTGTTGCAGTCTCACAAGATTTGTGTTTCCTAAATCCATGTTGATTTTCCGTAAGAAAATCCGTAACCATACTTAGCAGCCTACTGTATATTATGAATTCATAAACCTTTGTGATAAATGTTAACTGAAAAATCGGTCTAAAGGAACTAGAAAATAACTTTTTTCCTTTACCCTTATAAAGTGGTAAAACATCAGCCGATTTAAAACTGGGAGGAATAATGCATCTCTCAAAGAAAGTCGAGAAAATTATGAGTAAGGGGACAGCTAATGTATCAGTAAATGACTTAAAAATCCGCTTAGGAACATGTAGTGGTGAATTGGCACATTTCTTGACATTATTAATTGCCACTGTAATTTCAAATTCCGATAATTTTAACTGCTCATAATCCGGATATTTAGCAAACATATTTATTACAATATTCCTCACATTTATTAGATAAGTTTGTGTTACTCAAATCACATTGCGAATTTTCAACAGTGAATTCTTCAGCAAAACGGTCACAGATACTTTGCTGAGAGTCAAAAATTATTCCATCTTCACTAACAAGCTTTGTGATTTCAGTACTACATTTAGACCTAAAATTTGTTAGCTCATCAAAAGCATCCCATATACTACTAGAAGAACTAAGAGTGGAAAACTTTTTTGAAAAATAGGCATTTTTTCCAACTCTGAGCTCACTATTAATTTTATTTCTTAATGCTTTGTATTTCTTCCAGAGTACCGCATCATTGCTACGTTTTGCTTTTTTGGCAATATTATCTCTTTCATTGCATAATTTCTTGATGGCTGAAGTAAACCAGGGTACTCTTTTCCCCCTAATTAACATACACTTTAAAGGTGCATGCCTATCAAGAATTTCCAGAATTTTTAATTCAAAAATTCTGACTTTCTCATTAAAATGAACAGAATGTAGTAGTGATTCCCAATCAATACTTTCAATTTCTGCACGCATTAAGTTTTCATCTAGCTTTCTGTAATTTCTTGATTGCATTGTAATAGGAGGAACAAAACTTTTATTTTTCTTACGAATTACATATGTAAGGTCGTGATCAGAACCGGCAAAAGGAAAGTGACCAGAAAGATTAAACTTCGAAACATCAGACACATAAATATGGTCAATTAGAGTGGAGCTAATAGTAGATATCGGTCCATTGTCTGATTTCACAGTTCTTTGTGCCGTTCTGGTAGCACCTTTCATACACTGAAATAAATCAAATTCCTTAACAATATTAAAAAGTTGATAAGTTGTATCATTGTGATTCAATAAGTTTATATTAAGATCACCAAGAATGATTATTTCACCATACATAGCTTTGAGAAATGAACACAATTTAAAAAATTCATTCAAGAACAACTTTTTTGGGGTGTCAGGTGGATTGTACACTAATGCAATTAGGAAAGGCTTTATACCTTTATATTTTAGCTTAAAAACGTTAAACTCAATAAGTAATTGTGGTTGACAGGGTAGCTCTAATTCAGAAAATTGACATAATTTATTTATAAAACATATACTTCCACCCCCGTCTTTGACTATTCTATCTGATCTGACCATGTGGTACATATTTAGTTGAAACTTTTGGGACAAATCTCTATATTCATCTAGTTTAGATTCAGTTATGCCGAAAAATAGTACATTTTTTTCATTACATAAAAAATGACATACCTCATCATATTTGGATTTGATACCATTTATATTGACATGGACAAATTTTAGACCTTTACCAAGTCTTTGAACATAAGTTGATCGTACGTCATAATACGGACGAAAATTATTATGCGGAATTATTAACCAAATCTAATCGCCCATATGTTTTGAAATACTACTTCGTCACTAAAGCGGAACATACAAACAAATGATCTTATGTGTGGTAAAAACAATAAAAGAAATGATAGCACAATAAAACCCTAGAAAATCAGCACAGTTCATAAAGCTTAAGAATAATGCAAACAATAAAAAGATATTTAGGTTTAACCATGACAAATATTTATGCAAAATATTTTTGCTGCCTTTTATGATGTTACCTGTACATAATCTTGGTATCTTTCCTTTGTCTGGATGTGCTTACCGTCTAACTTTAAATTGTATAATATAACAATAATGGATAGAAATATTTCTGTATAGGGTTACATCATTATTTGTTAGTAATATTTAACAGTTGGTGTCGCTCCGACCAAGAAAATCATAGAGTGAGACAAGATTTGTGCCGCCAATAGAATTGAATTTTGTGTAGAGATAAAGCGGTTAGTTTTAAAGTAATAAGTAAGCATCTTCAGCGTGCAGTGTGGTTGTCGGTTTTTTCTGGCTCCTCAATCAATTAATTTAATCAGTATTTTTGCTAGTTAATTGTTCATAATTTTAACTTAGATTAAAATAAAAACCATTGTAAAATACAAGTCAGTCGTTTGTCCATGAAAGTATCGTTTATTTACGGACATCGACATATATTCAGTGCAGTACACACACAATACCCACACTAGCACCCATTAGGAAAGTAGACCTGACTTTCGACCTTCCACACCCTGTGCCATCGATAGATTCACATAAAGTTGCTGGAACCCTCAGCTTCATTGGTACACGCACCACCGACAACTCCAATTGCGACAATAATATAATCATTCAAAAAGTCGGCAGCTGCTTTTTGAATAGGAACAGGAAACGTAGCGCTGAACATGGCTGCCACCCGCTTTTCCTTAGGAGGCATATAGCCCACAATGCTTTTAACATCACCCATAAATCCCATGTCTAACATTCTATCGGCTTCGTCAAGAACAAAAAACTGAATATTTGAAAGGTCCACAATGTTTTCTTTCACAAATTGAAGTAGTCTACCGGGCGTTGCAACTAAAATGTTGCATCCTCTCTGAATCTGTGCCTTTTGATGTCCAATTGAAGTTCCTCCGTAAGTCACCTTGCTTTTAATGATGGAGTCACTGCTGTACATGTTAGCCTCCTTGCCGATTTGCAATGCTAATTCACGGGTAGGTGCCAAAATCAAACACTCGGGCTTACAGGGAAAAACTTCCCCACTCAATTCGCCAGATTTGGCCAGCAAAGTATTTATGATGGGCAAAAGGTATCCCGCCGTTTTCCCAGATCCTGTCTGTGCGCAGGCCATTACATCTCTACCAGCTAGCTAGTTACACAGGGGAAGCAAACTTTTGAATCGGAGTTGGCTTCATGTAATTACACTTTTTTATATTTGTCAGTAAAAGTGGACGAAGTCCCATTTCCTCAAACGTAGAAACTTCAGGAGGAACATCATTTCCGTTAATGCTATGGGAGATTTTTCCGTACTTATCGAAGTTAATCCCTGATCCTTGGTATAGCTGTTTTCTGGTATCGAAAATGGCGTCGCCGACTTCCATTTCTTCGGGACAATACCTTTCCCTCGGCTTTTCTTCTCCATCCACACCTGTGCCACCATAGCCAGAACGCTCACCTCCGTCATTGTTGAACTCCCGACGACCGCCAAATTCTCCATCGTTATCGCGTCGACCTCCTCGGCAATTATAAATGGATGGAAATGGATAGAAATATTTCTGTATAGGGTTACATCATTATTTGTTAGTAATATTTAACAGTTGGTAAAAATAAGTGAGATATATTATAACAAATATAGCAATATATTTAGTTACATGAAAGAATTTAGAATGGCAAGTTTCTCTATTAAATAATTTTAATTGGTATTCTTTTTCTCATTAGTTAGAGAGCACATATTAGTTAAGCGCCATTAAATCTCTGTGCACACCTCTATAGTACATAAGAGTAGGGATAATGTGGGTTGACACAATGGCATTGGGAAATCACGTCATGACATTATGGAGTAACAAATGTTTTTATGGTGCATGCAGAAAAAGTTGTGTTCGTGTACATACATAGATCAATGTTGATCGAAGAGCAAGGGGACATAATTGGCTAGAGTTAAATTGTCGTGACTGATTCGTTGGTATGGCTAGAAAAGTGTGTACCTGACTTAGCCAGTAACTTTCAATAAACAGTTAACTACGACTACAAGTACTACAAGTCTTGTGAGAATTATATTATTAGTCTACAGGGCGACTAAGACGTTTCATCGATTTGCAGAAGGGGAGAAAGACATTGGATTTTAGTTTTCTGGGTGACAACCGAAACTGTAGTGGTTATTACAGTTATCAGATACTAGACGACTCCTAATGCACGTCCAAGTTGTCGTACAGTGTTTCGAACAACTTCCTACATTACTTGCGACTACTTTACGTCCTCAGAGAGAATAGAGGTCGTCTGTACAAAAGACGGAAACCCGTGTCGATTCTGTGCGGGATCAGATCGCAAGGGTAGCAGTATGTATATTTGGTATATGACAAGGAGGGTGGTTCGTATTAGGAATAAATTGCTAGGAACCCTGTACGAGATCGACAGTCTTCTTGTTAGACACATTAGGATTAAATCACGTCACGTCATGGTAGATCAGATCAAATCAGAGTAGAAAATGTCCACGCACTATACAGCTTTGTCGTCAATTCAATTTCACATCCATTGTAGCCTGTTCAGTAGAGTCGCCTATTTTCTACTTTTAGTACTTGTATTTATTGACACGAAATGTGTTGTAGGAGCAATAGTTCAAAATAAATAGAAAAGAGTAAACTTTGATTGCGTGTCCTGTGGGATTTCATTCATACCTGACTCCACTCTCTGCATGCAAGCCACTTTCTCATCCTCGCAAACCTCCTCCATTCCCAACTCAGTCACAGTCAACTAACAGACGGACTTATATTTCTCTTCTTCGTCCGCCAAATGCCTCACACTCATTTCCACTTCGTATTCTCATGGCCTTCGGTTCCTCCACTGCCCGCCTCCCGAATTACGCTTTTTGCGCTACAAAAATCTCGCTTCTCAAAATAAAAATACTAATTCCCTGCTTTCCTCTTTTATTTCTATTATTTACGACTTCTCCTCTCCTCTCCTCTCCTCCACTCTCCTCTCCTTTGTTTATTTATATTTTTAATAAGCTATAATCATTTTAATGGATTTTACTCACTCGACCCGCTTTCCCAACCTTTCTCAGGCAACATGCTATCAGCTCTTCGTGAATGAAACCGCAACCTTTCTATTAACCATATGAACAAACATAAATACTGTAATACTCAATGTGTATTTACTAAACCTAGTAGAAAAACTACCTAACTACGCAGATATACAGTAACTTTAGCAACTCTCCAGGTTTTTTCGCTAGTAAACATATTTGTCTAAGCTACTAATAGCCTATCATTAAGCTCCAATTCTCCAATCATTATGTCTCTGTGCAAAATATAGAAATGTGAGTAAAAATACACTACATTATTGGTAATTACATGAAAACGCTAGTTAATGTCGGTTTTTATCTCATGTTGTTGTTGTCCACAACCAGATACCAATTTTGTCTACCGTATGACTTACAATAGTGGGTCCGGTCATTTAAACAGAGCACCATATATCCAATGCGTCATGTTTTCAAAGCATGCGACCAGAGATGCTTGTTATAGTAACCAACACAGTAAGTTGATCTTCACATTTTCTTCACCTGATCAACTTTTTCCTTCTTACCTGTCTCCGATTTCCTTAGGTGAGAACATAAAAGCGAATTGCCAACTAAGGGACAAAGTAGTCAAAACTGAATAACGCATAATTTGCTACCGTTTTTGATTTTTTTAAATGTGACCTTTATAGCTACCTAATGTTGCACTTAAAATTCAATGAAATTTGAACATCCCCACATGAACATTTGGTTATTGACTCTGAGAAATTAGCCTGCTTTTGGCATGCATTGCGTTTAAATATGTAACGATTTGTACATTGATACAAAAGTTGTTTGTGCTTTCTTTTTAGAGTGTTGAGCATTAATAGCCGCGAAATATTTGTCAAGCAGGCAAAAAGCAAGACTACTATTATATAAACGCAGACTAGTTGTATTAACGATAAATGAAAGAATGGAACAGTGTTATTGTGAGCATGTAGAATAGTGCATCCTGTCCTTGTCACTCAGATGACTCAAATCGCACAAATTGTTTTGCTGTGGAAATGCAAGCGATAATGTAAAACAGAAAGTACATGTGCTCAAAGTGCAATAATGTATTTCTTACTGTACATGCAATTTCTCAATTATTCATTTGGATTTCCATGCATGCAATAAAATCACAAGTCATGAAACACAAAATACTATTGCAGAGGTAAATTAATTATTCTTCATCAGAGTATGCTATGAATTTTGTTTACTTCAGGTTTATTGAATTTGCGTAACCTCATTCGTTCGGTGAGTTCGAAAATTATTTGCGTCGCAAAATATCAACAGTTTCTCGAGAATTAAAACCTTGATGTAGGCGTAGAACTTGTATTCTAATTTTCCTTTATCCTTATACCACAGATATATTTGTAGTAGTTGAGTAAACTATATAAATTGAAAGATACATTGCCGATGTACTTGCATGGAGGAGTCGGCTGACGGTTTTTCTACTTGAGAACGAACTTGAAGGATCGCAATCCCAAGTGGGCATTTATCCGTACCCAATTCGTCCATACTCGGACCGCATGCGGTTCGCTCAATTTTTTTGGACAGGATTGCAGCGGTTCTTTCAAAATTTTTGATAGACAAATGCGGATTGGATTGCTCAAATTCAAATTATATGCGACCAAATGAGATCAAATATAAGGTGCAGATCGGATTGCGATCGTCAAAGTTGCAAGTCTGCATGAGAAGTCACACTGGTAGCCGTTTTGTAAAGCATGCGAGGTCACGAAGGAAGGTATAAAACGTAGTATAGATTTAAAATTACCTTGATTCTTTTCTTTCTATGAACAATGTCGTTGTCGTTCTATATTGTGAACCTCTGCACGTGGTTGGTAAGGTATAAACAGTATAAAGTCTCATACTGTGTAACACGTAACACAGTATTAGACTTTGACGACTGTGTTCCATGGCATTTCTTTACTTTATACTTACAATTATTGCATTTATACACTACACTTACTTACACTTCAATGAATTGGTTTTTGTTTTGTTGCACTTTCTTCCAAACTGATTCAGCTGCTTCAACTCTAATCATTTGTAAAAAAACAGCTCATATGTTACCAAAAATTCGTACTAGCTGAACATTAAGTGTATCTTTTGCACATTGCAGAGGACAATAAACAAAGCCAATAATATAGTAGATGAGAATATCATACTTCTCTGGAAAAATAAAATATTTATTACCAAAGTAAAAGAGTGCTACATCTGAGAGTGTAGCTTGACACATTGCACATGTTAGCATTGCGTTCCTGCTAATACTAGATCAATTTATGTTAGGTTAGATACTGTCGACGAGTAAGTGCAACCGATGTCCTATACTAGAAATAGAGTTGGCTTGCTAATTTTTCGGGAGTCATTGCTGTTCCAGATGATTGAATATATTCTATAGTTGCATAACTCTAAAGAAATATTTGAAAATATGGCAATAGTCTTCCAGTACTGCAATAATACTAGACGTTTGATTTATATCTAATTATATAAATCTTTTAGTTGACGTTAACAAGAAAGAAACCAAGAAAAGAAGGATCAGATTTTTAACAAGACCACATAAATCGATATCTCTACTTTCTCTACTCTATTAATTGGTTTGAGATAGTATGTACTGAGCCCGAAGTGATATTTCAAATTTAATAATCTGGTTTCCATCGAAAAGGTAACAGGGAACTGAAATTAGCAAAAGCGCAAATTTAAATAAGTAAATAAATGCAATTTTTACGCTTCCCACGTATGAAATGCTTGAGCAAGGAAAGTGACAATGTGATCTTAACTAAAGCTTAAAGCAGAAGTATATAATTTTAGGATTTAGATCCTATGTTGATAATGGTGGTAGCCTGTGAGCCTAAGAAGTAGAGTATGAAGAGCAATAATAAAGGGATGATTCAGTTGAGTAGGATCAGCAGAAGTAAAACAATGCCTTAGTGAGGAGTTTTGTAAGATGTGAGGAGGGAAGGAGTGGTAGGGGAGATAACTTGTAAATATATTTTGTATGTGGATGTCCGTTTTAACATTTAGGATGTAATAAATTGGAGCGTGGCATGCTTTTCCCTCATCTTTCTTAGGTTGTGAAGTGTAGTCCTTGCTTGACTTCTTGACTTGCCATTAGGGCAATTTTGCCTCTTACTGTCTCTGTATTTCTTTCTGCGTCCTTTACGCCTTTGGCTTTGATTCTGTTCTTGTGTAATGCATATGGGCAACTATGTGTGTCTTCTTTAACCTTATTGCTCCTGCAACTGCTGCAGAGTCCCACTTCATTCATTATCATTCTCTGCGAGTAAATCCAATCCCGCTATCGTCTTCCTCTTCGCTCCCACATTCTGAAAACTCTCTTTTCATATTTTGTGAATATCCAGCGCCAACGACGATTTTCTGACAGGCCGGGCAGATTTCTTCCCTTTTTGTTTGCACTGACAAATACTTTACTTTTACGGGTATAGCCGAGAGTGCAGCAAACGTGCTACATTTAAGTTATATTTATTTTCACTTCATGTTACTTGACTTGACTACTGGAAAATTATTGTAGTGTCCATGTCTAAGTGTGCCCTGTGCATCTATAGGTAAGTAAGTCGTGAGAAAGAAGTGAGTGTCTATTTGAGAAAGTCACTATTTTGCTAGTACAGGACGACTGCTCACTTATACAGCGATATACGTATTATTAGCATATATCAGGATGAAATATATTTAGGTAAGCTAGCGGATCCGCTCGCCTTTCCCCATTTCGCTGTCTGCTCATAACTTTTCAGTTTCTCCCCGTTTTCTCGAAATGACGATGGGATAAGTGATGTGATGATAGCGTAGCATGCATGCCACAGTCACTGCAACGACGGAAAAGAGTTCTGTCATGTCCTCCGTCCATGTACTTTATGCATTAGAGAAAGCGGAAGCGTCGGATCGCCTGTTACTTGGCTTCCAGACTGTTACCCTCTTAATACGCCTCGTTCCTATATAAAATAGCTTTCTCAACTACACCGATAACGATAACAGAGAGGAAAGTGTCCAAGGCAAACAAAACAGTCCACACAGTTTCACATATTATACCTAATAACAAATGATATCATATCTAAGTAGTTTGAACAAGTTGCCTGTACATATAAATCATAATATATTATTCCTCCTCTTATCTCCTTTCCAGTTTCCCTTTTTCTTGTCCGCTCCCAACACAAATATAATCTATATCTGATAACTGAATATTCAATATAGTCAAATGCATATTTTAAGAGATCCAGCCATACTAATACACAGAAGGGGACTCCTTCTGCCTGCCACTCTCCCCAAACATGCAAAATGACTCAACGGAATGGCAACCGAACAAAATTGCTCCTATTCAGCCTTCTAAGAAGGGAAATCCTATTTCATCCCACGTTGTTCCTCACAATCAGACACGACACGTACGTACTGCACGGAGATGTAAAAGTTCATCTCTTTGTCTGCAAACTGTAGTAGTTACTTTTAATTCAAACTCACAGGCAATGACCATTCAATACACGTTCTGTGTAGACCTCTTTAGTTTCAACCTGTGACGCTAAAATATTCCTATTTCCCCACTTTAGTCATCTCTGTAATTTTACTTTATTTTTACGAATGTAGAAACAATTTTATATTATCTTCAAATTCCGGTTCCGTGTTTTACCTAACTAAAGTGTGTCCCATAAAAAACGTACCTACTGTTTATTAAAAAGTTTGTTTAGGCTAAGTGCTTTCTATTGAACTTTGTAAATTTTTTGATGTCGGTACGCATATGACTTTGGTTGAACAGTTTAAAAGACAAATGAACTTTTAAAATAGTTCGCCTACCGTGGAAAAAGAGATTACAAAAATAATTGCCCTCTGTACTAATGAATTCTTTTGCAAATTGGAAATTTTGCGTAGGTATGTTGCCCTACACATGCCGTCTTTGGAATCGTGGTATATAGGTACACGTCGCGTACGTAATTGTACAAGTGGAATACCTTGAAGTTCTATAAATGCAGCTCCTTCTATTTCTGTGCAATTTAAAAAAATTGTGCACCACATGAAATGTAGAACAAAGGGCACAATTCCATTTACAGTTTGTTTTAGTTAGAGTACCTACATCAAAGAGCTTCCATCAAAAATGTATTCTTGGTTTTATTGTTATGTCTGTTATATAGTAGATGTAAATTAAATAGGAAAGTCTTTGTAACAGCTATGTTACCACCTTCGCCTTTAGTCTTTGTCTCCTACATCTGTTGTATAAAAAGATCTTTATGGTCTAGGTGCCTACCTCTTGCATATAGCAAACAAAACGCAAGGCAAGCCCGAACTTTCATAACGAAAGAAAACTTTTTCTCATAAAAAATCACAACAGATAGTTTGGAAGTACCTACATTTATACTTGTTCTAAATTACTGATGAATTAAATTTTTACAAGCAATTGTGAAATTTTTCTGCAAAATGTCGGCATATAACTAAAATGAAAAAGAGAATTTTTGATATATGTGGGCGTTTTGTTGAATAGTGAGATAAGACCTCAGAAGTCCATTTTACTTCTAGGATATTAGACCTGGAAACTAGTAAATAGTGTAAATACTATGGTAAAAAGGAATTCTATGCAAGTAGGGTAGAAAGTTTGCATTTACTACTAGGGTAGTAAATCTCGTGGTTCGTTGATTAAGCGATCACTAAAAATTGCAATGTTCCTTCGCTTCTTAAGATTCGGAATAAGTTCTCCTGGTCGTGAATATCCTTTCAAGCCACTGAACAATTCATAATTGTTTAGGCAGAGAGAAAATCAGGGAAAGGGGATTTGTATAAAAATAACGGAGAAAAATCTTGAAGCAATTTTAGAAAAATCTAGAAGTCAAACAATTTGTAGATGTCATTAATTATTCCATGTCTTTGGTGAATGAAAATTGGGTAGACAAGCACACAAGGTTCTACAATTCCATTCACCTACACAGAATTAAGGAATGTGGAAATCAGAGAGTGAACAAAACAGAGGAAAGGAGTGAACGGAAGGGGAAGAATTGAAAGTCAAATGAGAAATGTTCACTTCAAAGTGAAATTCAGTTGCTTAATTAGAACACCCATACACGAAAACTGGAAGGAAGGGAAAGCAAAGAACAAGTAACTCGATGGAAGTGGAAGGCTTTTGTGAGAAAGGATTTTCTCTGCCCGTCACAACGCTCGCTCTCGCCCAAGGAATACACTATTTATAGCTCCTATACTTCCTTTGGTTAATAATTAGTGTGTATAGTGTATTTATTGCTTCTACAGGGTCACCAATAGTATTCCGCATCTCAACACACTCAAAAATATTGAAATGACACATTATAAATTGTATTTAGTGCTAATTAAATTGAAACCATGCACTATATCGACAGTTCTCATTGAATTGTCAACATTTTCTCCTTTACAGTAAATTCCAATAAATATTAGTTTAAAAAGATAAATTCTTAAGTATGAATGTGAACTTTTCAGTATGCTTAATTTGAGGCTATTCATTATAATTAAGCTATTTGTGAAATAATTCTCTATATATTAATATATTATGTTTATTATAATTGTTAAAGTAGAATAGAATTTATTGAACATTTCCAAAAACAAACACTTTCTAGATTTCTGAATATTCTGTTGGACATAAGATACCCTGTAGTAATGGTTGTGTAGCCATATTATCTTGTAGCACTTTAGTAGTTTGGTAGGTGAGCAAAAGCATCGAGTGCGGGAACGGATGTAAGTAGGTGGTGGTTTCGTTTGTTCTTGTTTCTTTACAACTTTTATAATGTATAATGCACGCTGCCTTTTCTTCTACTTTCGCTTTCACTCAGTCACAATCAGTCAGTTAGCCTTTATTTTAGTTGGGCTAGAGATTTCACTTTGGCATTACATCCAGTTAGTCTTCGTTTTGCATCTCTGTACCAGTTTATTTTAGCGAAGTGGATTCTATCATACAAAGTAGTCCAATCAAAGTTCAAATACTCATTCCATGAATTCAATGGCAGCAGCACCTCATACACAAAAGATTAAAATTGCCATCTATGTATAATATTGCCTCTTAAAGGAATCCATTAATTTTACGTAACTCTAAACAAGCAAACAAATAAAAATCTCGGTGGAATGTAAAATCTGTTATATTAAATTTTATATGGTTATGTTACGTTACATTAATTTTTTCCATTGGCGTTGAAAAGGTAAATTTTTTATTATTTTATGGAAAATTAAAATATTGTATTTAGGTATTTGCTACTTTTCAAGTTGATTCCTGTCATCATGTGTAAAATACTATTTATTTTCGTAAATATAATAGAGAGGGAGTTTATTGACCATTAATTAAGTTCAGTGACAAATTTTAAAACTGGGTGTAACTTGGGTTATTTGCATTCATGCTTAATTACATGTGTAACGGATCCTTTGTTAGCCATGAGAGGATGTAAAGGTTTTAGTAAAGTCTTTTGGAAAGTAGTAGTTAAGAAGTGCGTAGGTACTTCAAAGTTATGTGCTTATAAGCAGGTGCTTGGATTATTTGTGCTTAGAGGAAAGTTGGTGCTTTCTTTTTATTTGGAGATTCGTGATTGAATAAGTAGGAACTAGAAAGTTGATTGTATGCTGAAAAGAGCACTTGGCTGAATATCTAAGATTAGCTGAATACCTAGTTATACAAATATTGAATGGGCAATAGCAATTAAGCGTAAATAGGAAAATGGTGACTGCTCACGAGAAAAGCTTAATTACTGAATATTCCTTTCATTTTGTTTCACAGCTTTGGAAGTTAATAACTCTGGCTACAGAGCTTGGAAGGAAGAATTGTTGGCAACGCTGTATATTAAACCATTATCAACAGAGTCGGAGATATCATTAGAACCTGAGTCTAAACAGGAAGATGCAGAGGCGAACCCAATTGAGATTCCATCAAAGCCTGCAAATCTCTATGCAGATTTTTCAACAGAAGCCTCTGTTCAGATCAATGCTAACTCTGAAAACAGTCGTCGTCTCAACAGTCAGCCGAACAACAGAAATAAGCCTCCGTATTCATTTCCATCCTTTAAATCCAACGCCAAATGGAAACGGGCAATGAATCGCTACAAGGATAAAATCGTCGTGGAAGGAAAACCTTTTCAGAGGCTCAGGAGACAAGTAAGGTTTCCATTCAACTCCACTATCTAAATCTCTATGAAACTAGGGTGTACTACATTTTTAGAGTACTTTTCCAAGAAATGTAACTCGAGCACTGTTTTCCATTCACGGATGCATTGACAACCTAGATTTGTAAAAAAGGAATTTTCCTAAAGTATTCATGGGTTAATTAAAGACGTCTTTAGAAATATTTTATTATAGTAGAGCAATTTAATGGCGTAAATAATTATGATATAAATAAAATAATTTCCGTCGTTTGTAATTCGGTCATTAGAGAGTTTATGGGTATCCCTGCAGAAGCGATGGGAGAATGTAGGCATTTCCCTAATTTAAATATAGTTGAATAAGCACAGAGACGAGATAATAAGGTGCGTGTGGAGGAAAGTGGTATAGGTGGAGGAAACCTAGTGCCTTAGAAAGTAAAATGTGAGTTAATCGATTAATTTTGTATGTAGGTGAAGGAAAATGCAAAGAAAGTTGAGAAAAAGAAGTCGTTTGAAACATCAGAGGTGAAACTTTTCCTGTCCCGTCAAACGGAGCCCATAAATTCGGAAAAAATGCAGCTTGGGGACAAAATCAAGATGCAACTGCTCATTCTCTTCTCTCACACACAATCTCCGTTAGATCTTGATGTTGAGGTAAGTTCAGCTGTGCGCTGCATTTGAAGTTGCCATTTTCCACTTTGAAATTTCGACAGAGTATTCCTTTGAGATATTTGCCAAATAGAAATAACTCGAAGAACAGAACATGATGTACGTACACAGCAGAGGAGACTGAGTTGATCTTCATCTCTCTCAGCGACACAAACAGAAACGTCTGCACGTACAATACATAAAAACTCTTTTTGATATTCTTGCAGATTTCTGCTCTTAATGATGAAAAACAGAAAATTTATTGCTCCATTCTCTCTACCAATGTTACTATTCTTGGCGAAAACTTGGAGTTTGACAAAAGTACTACAAATTTCAATCCTATTATGACCAGGTCACCAACCATCCCATCGGGAGTAAGTTTCCTATTTTCCATTAAAATTAATGCTACTCGCATTCACAACACTACAACATACAACTTGCCATCACACTACTGAAAAACATTTCCCTACTACTTATTAACTTGGAAATAATGAAATTGCATTTGTATTCATACTTTGAAACATTTCTACCGCATTTATAGTCATCTTCATCATTTTACGCAAATCAAAAGCCAAGCTTTGCAAAATATAAAATACCCATCCAACATACTAATTATGCTTAGCGGTCAATAGTATCGTCATTATACGTAAGAATTAGTACATAATTCACATCTACTAATTGTAATTCCATTCTGTCCCACACTTGAAAAATGCCATTAAGCACATATCAAAAATTACATAAATTCCAGGCATATTTGTACAACTATGCAACGTGTTCGACTCTTCCAAGCGTACAAAGAATGCTGTGCTTACTTGAATTTCAAGTCCCGTAGTTAAGTAGCATGGGATCTTAGAATAGTGGTTGCGGAAGCAGGCGGTTGAAAAGTGCGAGTAATTTTGCTCTATATGTATTCATTTGATTATAGGAAGACACGGCCGTGTGGCACTTTAAATCTCTACAAAACCGCAGAGAATCCCTTAAGAACAATGGGATTATGATTGAATTTGAACTGCTTGCGACGGAGAGTGCTGACAGAAATTGTTCTGGCGGAGCCGCATGCACATCGCCCTCAATCTCCCCCGTGTCATTGTCATCGGAATCCTCATCACCTTCCCGTTCACTTTCGGAGACAGACAAGAATGACTCTTCAGTCAGGTTAGGAGGAGTGTCAAAAGGCTTTAATAACTATCTCATTCCCATCCAAGCGCGAGCATTTTCACCTCCCACGGGACATGATCAAAATCGCAATGACAATCTGGATGATTATGACAAATCAACTTTGGCCGAGGAGACTCGTATACTTTTTTCTGTCAGCTTCTCCTCACCTTTAGCTTCGCGACATGCAATGGATGCTAATGGCACGGGGAATGGAAACACCCATCAGCTCATTTCACCAGCTTATCAAAAAGAGGTCGCCGGATCTCACCAATTTAACGCTGATATCATGGTAAGTATATACCTAAAGTACCGACACGAATTTCCCCTCGTATACATTCATAAATTCCTTCCGCTATATATTACTAGTGCAATGCAACCTTAATTGTGCATTTCGCCAAATGCCTTACACTTGCTTTATATGTTTACACAGGTAATAGTAGTAGGACCCAATGTTACACCCTTAACCACATAAATCTCAGAGCACAATTTAAATACGCACCACTTAATTACAGACTGTTGTTATATAGTCTTAGGTATTTCAGTTCTTTTACAGATATTATATTTCTTCAATACCTGTTTCACCAAAAATAAAAACGCATACAAATATTATCCATAAATCATTTTTAAAAATAAATAAATATCTTCATTTTCTATATATCTGATGAAGGGAGGCTATAAATTGGTGTTGATTATTGCATGTTAGCGATTTACTAAAGAATTTTTTATTAGTAGTTTACACATTTCCAGTTTTGTACTCCATCCAATAAGAGTTACTGTATTTACTCACGGAAATCACTATAAAAATGCAAAATATACCAGACATCTTAAAGGTTGCATGAACAATAACCGTGGTGAAGGGAGTTTGATTAAGTATTTAAGCAGCAGTCCTGATAAATACTCTGATTCTGAGATCAGCAAGTAGTTTAAATAGATAAATCTTGTAAGCTACCTAAAAATTCACTTCTACTTAAGATTAGGAATGGGAATAAATTTTTAGGGAAGCTACACGATTTTATGTTTACATACTCAGTTCCTAGAGAAAGCAAAGTTTTTTCTCAAATGTTGATTCCCGTGACATTTTCTCTCTATATTCTTATTGAGGATTTGAAAATTACAATATTACTTATCTTTATTGTGGATTTTAAGCATTGAAAAATCCTTTTTACGTTAGTAAGTTGTATTTTGTGGGAGTAAGTAAGCCTACTAACCTACTACTGACTACTTTGCTTGTCTGTTATTTAAGAGTGTTTAGTTTAGTATGATAAAAGCATTTGTCTCGGTCACCAAGTCACCTCTTAGATGAAAGGGCAATTTTGTGTATTTATGAGATCATAATGGGAACGGAGCTGTCGTCATGCAATTTGCCACTTGCAGTATTTTTATGAGCCGTGCCATAAACCGCCCACGGGCGACCATAAGTAGCTGTAATTAGAGCTTCTTGCTATAGTTAGCAAATCTGTAAAATTACAGTGAATTTCAGAAGCTAAATCTAAGCATATTTCATTCCCTGCCTAACACAATTCTGTACAGCTAGCATTTTCACAATCGCAGGAACTTCATTCATACATAATAGCCATTATGTGAGTCTCACATTATACATAGACGTCTGTTGTTGTAGTAGTAAACATGTTGAATAGTTGAGTGGTGTATACAAGCAGAGTATACGAGTACACTGAAATGAATGTAATTTGGGAAAGCAGGAGGCTCCGTAGTATTACATTAATGGTCGGAGGTATATGGATGGAGGAAGCCCAGTAATGCTGTATTTTGTGTGTGTGTGACGATATTCATCTTCCCCGCCAACACAATTTAGTCAGTGAGGGTGTTTCTGAGGTCCAAGTCGTTATTTTGTCTCAGGGGTGTGCTTGTTTCCTCAAATTCGAATTTCGACTCATTCTGACAGCTGTGGTTTCACTGCAGCCGCCTCGGCTAAGCTCTGCAGTCGTAATGGTTCGTGGGGAAAGCGTGTAGGACTTTCTCTGCTCCTGACTTTCCCTGTGCCACGATACTCCAGCCTAACAGGGAAATTTTACATCTTTGTCGCAAATCGAATGTGACGCGAATTATTCCCTCAAAGCTCAAAGCCCTTTTTTCATGCAGTTATTTTCCATTTCGTTTGTATGCCTTCCATGGAAAACACGATAAAAGAGAAAAAATCCAGATTTTATATTTATCCAGGTGAATTCTTCAGAGACAGCGAAATCAAGTTAGAATAGCCCTGCGAACATGTAAACCTACGCAATTCTTCTGGATTTTACCGTTCCTTGACATTTTACTGGAGAAATGTTTTACTATTTCGTCCCACATTTCCTCGCTTGTATTAAGGCCTTTTGTTTTCTCCTTCGCGGTTATCATCTGTTTTATTCGCAACCGCATAGCTAAGCCGCAAAATCCCTAAATTTGAATATTGGAATATCATAAACCTTTCCTACAATTTCGACTCTGAAATATTTTCCTACTTTATATAAATATATTCTGCTTGCTAGTAAAAGGAAAATATATATCATCTCTCATTTCAATTCTCATCTAGTTAAAACCTATGCACTGCTCCAGAAAATATTGCTGACTCTTTTCTAGATCATGCTGCACAAATACGTTACATATCATTCCCTAACTATGTAAGAATCAGATTTACATATCCTAGAAGTACCGATAGGCAAAATAGTGAATCAGTAACGTTAAGCCATGAAATAATTATAGAGAGTTACAAAGTTAACACAGTATATGAAATCGGTATTTTATATATAAAGAAAATAATAAATTAATTACCCACACAATTGTAAGCAGCATTTGAAATACTATAAATTGTCACACTTAGAAATTACTTTGATGATAATGCTTTCATCCGTGCTGTGGGAGAATAAGACATTGCGAATAGTATCCAATAGGCAACTTAAAATTTATCGTTTGCGTGAACGCTAACGCTAAATTCAACTTAGCGTTAGCGTGTACGTAAAGGCTCAAATTTTCGTTTAATATTTACCGAGTCTTTTCAAAACCTAAGATTGGCCGCGAGATTTCATCCTGTGATTTATTTGGGATTTTGTAAGCAAACATGTCAAAATTACTTGAAATTTTACCGGTTTTATTTGACAGTGACAGTGACAATGATGAAGACACAATAATATTACTATTTTCTCCTAATATTGACAAAAAGTCAACTCTATTGTTGCCTAAAGCTGAATCTTTTGATTTCAATTCTTTCAGTGACGACTTTTGTAAGTGTCACTTTCGTTTTCCTAAAAACGATATTTTATGACTAAAATCCTCTTTAAAAATTCCATACACTATTGTGACTGATACTGGAATAAAAGTTAGCAATGCAATGTCTAATTCTACATTTGATTTGAATGCAAATCTTTTTGGTGCCATTTTGACTGATGCACTGATTATTATGGTTATTATCACTACTAATGTAAACTAGAGTGCTTTTTTAATCCACAAATTTCACAAAATTGTTTTACCTAGTAAAAGACACGAGTACTAGATTGCTTATTTTTGATGCCTCCTTTTGACAGGATATTGGACTGATTTGAAGGGCAATAGAACCCTAGAATTATACTTCCTTAGGTTAACAGTATACTGAGGTATTTTTCAAAAATATATAAGAAATATAATTTGGTCTCACTAGCTGGAATTACGAGAAAAACGCTAATTAATATTCAACGCTAAACATGCCAATTTAACGTCGGAGTTAGCGGTACTGTACCGTTAACTTTAAGTGAAAGTACTTCGCGCGCCGCAGATATGAAAAAATGGGGCGTGACTTAGACTTTTTCTCTTAACGGAGACGTAGGACGATAAATATTAAGTTGCCTAATATTATCCAGGCATGCATCAGTAGCCTTAATTTCTAGTTTTCTTATTATCTCCCAAAATAGTCGGACCTACGACAATATACGGCATTAATTATCAGTAATTGTACAATCGTCAGAATAGTAACACGTTAAAAATTACAAAATGAAACGTTTCTCCTGCATTTTATTTCGTCCTATACTTAAATATTTCAATCGTCGTAAAACGCGCTTTTTGTTGAATATAATTTTCAAGAAAATGTCTTTAGGCCTTTGCTACGAGAAACCTCTAAACGGAGAAACATTAAAACAAATACCGTATTAGTGTTATTAATTTTCCAAATTGTTTATTTTTATTAACATTAAATTAAATTAATTAATACATTTAGATGCTAATGTAATATTATTTTACTGATTAATTAAAGTAATTAAATGATTTAATTGATAACTTAATGTGTGTAATTAATTGTAAGATAGCGACCTGCTTTTACTTTTTGAATTGATGAGAAAATGGTTCATTGGGATGAAAATGCACTTTGAGTTTTCCTCTCCTGCGTAAAGCTTCCAGAGTAAAGTATATTTTATTGCAAAATAAATTTAGCAGAATGGAAAGCGCATGTTAGTGTTTGAAGGGTAGCAATATAAAGTGTGCATTGAGATTACATAATAATATGTCATGCATGATAGCGACGGTATTTTTATGACTACTTACATCTGGTGTGCAAGACAGAGACGCTAGTACTTATATTTCCTGGAGCAAAGAAGAGATATAGTAAATGGCAAGTTTGCTAAGTAAAATCAAAGAAGGAACATGATTTTGACAATGCATATCTGTATGTAGAAAAGGAGAGAATAAAAAGAAATATCACGCATCGTTTCTCACGGAACAATAAGTTCTCTTTGTTTACTGCGTTTCTTTGAGTTTTTTGTTTGTCGACGGAGCTGTTGAGTTGAGTCAGAAAAAGAAGTAGAGTAGTAGGGTAGGGTCTAGCAGTAGTGACTGAAGAAGAAGAAGAAGAGTGGAGGACACTGTTAACTAAAGATAGAGTAAAGTGAAACTGTGTTTAGTTGTTTTGTGTGTTTTGTGCTTATATGGAGCTGAGTGTGAGCGTTGGTTGGAAATGAAGAGAAAAGTGATGAAATGGAATGAGAAGAAATGAAAAGGAGTGAAGCACATATTGTTTATAGTGAGCATAATGTACATTTCTAGGGTAGCACTGAAATAGAAGGAGACAGACAGAGTTGAACACACCAGCTAGCTATAAAACGCATCCCTCATATAACTAGATGCGAGAGCGACAAAACACAACAAACACACTGTAACGGATTGTTAGTCCCGATGTGAGTCAGTCGAGTTAAGTCAAGTCACAGAGAAACTATCTATAAAGTACACTCATGCATTACATTCCGCACAGCACTGCGTTCTCCAAACCCTACAATAGAGCACTACCGTAAAACACAGAATAGACACCTCCCGTAAATAACTTCTCTTTAAATTCGTGTTAGAAGGACCAGAGTCCCATTTGGGATTCCAGGGTGTGCACGTATATTACTTACTCTGCATGCATCACTACTTTCTCCACAACTATGTCATGACACCATGCAATGAGGTTCTCCACTTTGTTTTGCTTTTACTTACAATCAGATATAGTATTACATATGCAGAAACCACACATACTAATGTAATTACCCTATAGAATCAGAAAAGGGATCAAATTATAATAGTATATTGTGTTACATACAGAAACAATACCATTTGTCTCCTATTACACACTGTGGTGAATATATTATACGAAATTCAGTTGTAATTTAATGGTACTACAGTGCTATATTGTCCAAAAGCGTCTCATGACACGGTAGTTGATATGCTAGTGCATTTGTAATTTGATTGGAAGTGAGACTGAGTTGACATAATATAGGGAAGATGGAGATAGAACTTCAGGAGTTGTGTAGAAAGGCATTAGGTGTGATATAACGGGGGTAGGTATGTCGAAAGGAGGTCTATCTACTTGTGTGGATAATATTTACTTTCTTTACTTTGGTGGTGTTACAGAGCAAGTAGAATATTAGGTGAGAGTAGGTATTTGTTTTGGATAAGGTGGCTACTTAGGCGGATGATGGTAGGAAGTTGTGTGTTGGTGTGAGGTATAGAAAGTTTGTTGGGGGCATAGGAGGTGTAACATAGTAAGGAAGCATTTCGGCGGTGCTTTGTGCAGACAGGGAGTGTAGTCGTTGAAAAAGTAAAGTTTGAACTCTACGTGGACTGGAACAACACTGACGAGACGACCTACATAGTTTGGGAACTTTTTTCTATCTTATTTGTTTGCGGTGCTCTTTTTTGAGGTTGGTCTGCTTTGGTTGGTGTGGTTTGGTTGAGGAGAGTGAGTGAGTGAATGAGATGATGGTGTGTGAAGGAGCTGAACTAAACTAAACGAAGTTCGAGAGCGAGGAATGAGCCAAGGCTCACTTTACTCCGTCAACGTGTCTCGCATAGTAAAACAAAAGAAACCAGAGTGTGAAAAACAAATGAAATAACATAAAAATAACCTTGGCTCGGTTAAGATGATGTGGGCTTGTCCTGTCTAAATATATGTAGCTACTTACTCTCCCTGCCTCCAGTTTATTCTCCGCTGTCACCCGGCACCTCTCGCCTGTCGAGGCCTCTAATAACATAACTGTCGCTTCTCACCCTCTATAAACATCACACTAGGCAAATACTTCCAACACACAATCCAAGATTGATGCCCATGCATATGAATTTACATACAATCATATTTCTTGTTTATTTATGTATACGCTCCAGTTTTCAGTCCCCGTCTCCTCCTCCCTCCTCCCCCCACATTCCACACTCTCCCCTATTTGTCTTCCTCATGGCCACCCAAAATGAATCACCAGTCACATTTACATCTCTTTAAATCATCTTTAAATCTCGTCCATTCCCCAATTCACCTACAAACTTTTACTTCATATGTCATAAATACTTGCATGGAATACATACTCCCTTTCCCCCTCTAATCTATTGACAAACAAATACCAAAAAGTCCTTTCCACAACACTCTGCCTTCGTCATACACTTTTACTACTGAAATTCTGCCCAAGTATTCCACATTTCTAGATACACGAATAACTTTCTCCTCTCCCTCCTCTATTCCTCACTTTATCTTTCATTCCACTCTTTCCTTCCAAACTTGGTTAGCAATCGAGAGGTGAATAGATTCTATTGTCTTATTTTATGATCAACGTATACACGCCACACTTCTTCACTCACCTTCCTATATCCACGTAATAGCAAAGTACACAGTAATAAGAAATGTAATGTATGAAGCAAACTTCAACTTTAACACCATTCACAGCCTCTTTACAAAGTTTATTTTCATATTTCAGAAAATCATTCCATTTCCTACTAGTGCAAAGAGACGCTTTCTTCCTTCCAGATATATTACCTAAAGAACTATTGCCATCAGCTCCAGATAAAAACTTTGAAGGACTAAAAACTTATTCCTAAAATATTTATCTCGTCTACAAATATGTCAAGTCCGCTGGGACTCCTATAAACTTGCAGTTGTTAATAGTCTTGAACAAACCTGTCATACGACTCACTCTAAAGCGCCAACTAACCCACATTACATACATCACTGTATTTAATCCTCGCCAATTTCGCACCTGTTACGTTACTTTTATTACTTTTCAATCATAATGACATCTTGACGTGCTCACTAACACTAAACACTGTATTTATCCCACTTCATAAACTAAATTTACTTTGTATAGCCGATTCTTCGAAAAGAATATTGAGCCCTTAGAAGAAAATGGAATATGGAAAAGTTTATTTTCTCATCTTCCAGTATTTTCCTGTTTTCTTATTAAAGGAGCACACTCTTGCGAAAGTTTTAGGAACTTGTGATGTACTTTTTCTTGTTAAATTGGAATTTTTGGGTTGCAAAATAACCCTTTAATTTGGAAAGGTCTTCTGGGCAGAAATACTGGTCTTATATGTTACAGTAGTATTGCATATAGCGATGAAGAGGATATGTTGTCTATGGAAAAGTAAAGATTTGCATTGAGTTCTTTGTGTGCGTTTTGCATAGAGTATGAGTATCAGTGATAAAACCAGGAATTAGTAAAGCAATTATTCAGAGAGAGTTGGCATAGCGTAGCAGGGAAAAGGGCCACGTTTGAGAAACAATCTTAAGATGTCAAATAATGTTTCCTACTCCATTCGTACAAGATTGAGATTTTACGCTCGGAGTGGTCTGAGCTAGTATATAGGGGTATTAATGGTGAAAGTATGCACAGGAGTCCGTAGCTAAATATCTTCTCATTTGCTTTGAATAGTTTTCCATCGTATCGTCTTCTGTGACTTCCCTCCAGTTACAGATAAGAAAAAGCTTAAAAGAGAAAATTCTCTGCAGTTGAGATTACTTCCTCCTTAATATTTGTTTGTACGGCTCATTCCATCCATGTCACTACAGGATGTCCTTGCTCTACACTCGTATTATTGCACAACAATAAAAACTAACTTAACTAACATTGCACTACGGATCTTTTGAGCAATGAAAAGGACTCTAGACACGAAACAGACATTCTGCTCGGTGTACTTGCCATTTGCCACACGACGGGCTAAACAGGCTGCCGCCGTAGTTACAGTTATAATTGTATGTACACAGAGTATGTAATTCTGCTCGGCCTCCCTCCCTTAGTTATCCACTCTTGATGCGAGAGTTGCGAGCTGAATTAAGTCATTTCAAGTGGTCGTTGATGAGGCTGCATAATGAGAATTATACGAATTTCCTAATAGTAATCATGAAGCCATGCTCGTTAATTACGGCCAAAACAATCCTATAGAAATCTCTCTATTAAGACAAACACTTCCTCCTTTGTTCCTCCCAATGTCACAAAAGTACTTACTCTACTTATCTTTAACTCGACCATATACATGATTTCTCCTCCACATTCTCTTCCCCTCTTTATCTTCCAGTCGATTCTCTTCTATTCACACTAGTCGCTATTTTAATACTCTTTCATACAAGAAGGCTAAGGTATGGCTTCAATTCAAATACTACCCAAGGCTATGTTCCATTTGCAAAGGCTATCTTCTCCTAGACAAAAGCACCCACACATAATATTATTTACGTCCTCATTCCTCTACTTGCATTTTATGGTTTCTCGGCATACACATTTCGAAAGAGTAAACATGTTTACGTTTACTTGTTCTCAGTCCAAGACTCCAGCACAAATTCATTTATTATGGCCGGTTATTTAGAAATGTGTTGAATTTCAATTTAGATGAGATTGCAATAATTGCACTCATTCGTGGGAAATTAAAGTCTCACACATGCACCGAGTTAGTAGTACTTGTTAATTAACTACTCAATGTGATTTATATATAGAACACTCATGAATAACGTTTTCCATTCGTACAGAAAATACTTTGCGCCCATTTTCATATTATTTGACCGCTCAAGGTTTTCGTTTAATTACTGCTGCGCTCAAAACTATTTACCAATTCCATCGTTTGTTGTCTTTGACAGAAAATGACTAGAGCAGTTAAATGAATGCCTTAACAAAGATCAACTTTGTATGAGTTGCTTACTTTAGGAAAATAAAACAACCATACTCGTACTTTCCCCGCCACTTCAATTTAATTTCCCCCACCAAGGTTGAGCAATTAATTTCTCTTCTTTACAAGGCATTCAACTTACCAGTCATAATAACGGAACCCCGTGGAAGAGAGGACATGACCAATAATCGGAAAAGGAAACAATTAGTAATCAGAGACACTTATGACTTTCCCCTGCCTTCTCCCTAGAATTACCAGTAAATACAACATTTATGAAATAAATTTTAATTTGAAGTAAAATAAAGTGAACGGAGGAATTATCTATTGTAAATGGACTTTAATTTGGTAGCATTATATGTTGAATGGGTAGGATTGTCCTTTTGTGTACTATTCCGATTATCCACGATGTCCGTTTATCTGCAGAGGTTGTATTTGCCAACTAATCTTTTGATAGAATTGTAATGCATTATTTGGCCCACATTTATGCATTGAAAGAGCCACACATTATTCTTGTATGGCGCCTATAGAAATATCAATAGAGATTTGAAAGAGAGTGTGCCTCTTCATAGAATTTCACTTTTGAAAAGTAAACGAGGATTTAAACGTGTTTGTTCATTTTATCTTTCTGGTATTCATATTGCGAAAGCTAAATGAATTTACAGTGGGCCCCGATGTTGTAATAGGGAGATTATAAAGTGAATACTTAAGTATATCCATAAAAAGTTCTTGTCATTCACGAATGCAGATATTGCACAAAGTGTTTGGGTATTAAAAGGACGGGGAAAATGAAAGAGGTACTTTGGGGCTTAGAGTTGTAAATATTCCTGGGTTTGGTTTGTATTTCGTTTACATAGGTATGCATATTAATGCACCTAAGGACCACACAGTATGGACTAGTAGGGTATCGTGGACGTTATTGCACTGGTAGAGAGCAGAGGGCTACAGAGAGGAAAATAGTTTGAAGAGTGTGTCTGTGTATGCGTATTGAAATAAAGTTTTAGGTTTAGAACTGAATTTGCTTTGATATTCTCACTTTTAAGTGGTCGTGTTTTATTGCTTTTTAGAAGTATCCACATGTAGTGCAGTGTGGTTTGGCTTGTTGTTTGCTACTATGTAGCAACAATAATCGCTTGGTCGGCATTCGGCATGCCTGAAGGTTGCTGTGACTCTTCTGCTCTGCTCCACTGCTCCACAGTTATAGGAAACAACTTAAATGCAGAGAAGGTAAACGCAAAGCAAGGTACGCTTCAGGAAATCCGCTTTTTGAATTTCACGTTATGCTAGCTGATTGTGTACTGCTGAATGTGCAAATCTGAAACCACCAACTTTTAAACAGCTTTCAGTTACTCATCCTTCTTCCACTACTTCTAAATATAGAAAACGTTCCAAATACACTTTTCCACTCTTTATGACTTTCAGATACCAACCCTCTGCTCCCGTTTCCCCAAATTTCACGGATTATGATATTTAGTAGCATTAAAACTAGAGCTGACTCAAAGGAAAACTTTCCCCAACTACCAAGCTTTTCGTTAAATATTACATACTTACGCATCAAGGTACATGACGTACAATAAACCCTAAACCATTCCCTGACATGCATCGCGGCCAGTCCCACACTCCCGGAATCCCACTCCCTAATAAATATCTGTGTCATGTATTCCCTCCTTACCAAATTCACTAATTTACTGCAAGACATGATATTCTTAATGTGGCATCACTAATTAAAGCTAACTCGCCCGAATTTTATGAGTGCAACTCAATTACGCTCAGCCTACTACTTCCTAAATAACTTAATCACTCCTGTTTGTATACTGCAACCAACCAACCAATTCCTACAATAAAATTAACATTCTTTTATCAACCCAACTCCTTCAAACTCACAACTTCGCCAATCAATTCACTTTCCAATCTATCTAAGCACAATCACACTCAGCCTCTTTACAAAACTTTTTAAGCAATTTCTGTTCACAGTCTCATCCACAAAAACATATTGCAGTCGGTATTTTATTCCTCACAATTTTAATTCGCAACAATTTTTTTAATTCTATCCAATTTCTAAGAATATATAATTATCCTATAAGATAATTAATTACATTCATTATTAACATTTATAAATTGCAAAGTCGCCAATGGTATTCCAAGATTTCATGTTCTAAATAGGAAATTTTTATTGATCTTTTTTAAATAATGTTTACGTTACCCTGATATATCTTCACATAATATTTTCAAAGTCATGTTAACTGATAGCTTCACTTAACAAGCTGTTAAATTGGTTAATTATAAGTGTAATAAACTTTTGTACTTTATTGTAAGAATAAGTAGAATGAGTGCGGAGCGTTGTCAGCGTTAATTAAAAATCAGTTTTCCACTTTGCTTATTTTTACTTAATGTTGTTATTTAGGTTAGTAGTTTAAATATAAATCACGTACGTAATGTACACACTAATTATACAAAAGAACGCTGCACAGTATAGAAGGAGCAGCTTCATTGTGTATATAAGTCGTATAACATTGCAAGAACAATATGAAACCGAGACCGCATAGTTGTAGCATCTGAAAAGGTTTTGCGTACAAAGAGTCGAATTTAGCCACACACGAGGAGATAGAAACGATCCGTGGTATTCAAAAAGCGTTCCAGTTTGTAGGCAATTAGGGTTCTCTGTAAAGGTCGCTTCGTTGTAAAAGTCTGATTCTGAATGAAAATTGGCGAATTGAAATGAGTTCGAGAATTGAGCAGGGGAAAGATTCTTGCAGTTATAGAATATGGAATTTTAAAGGCAATATTCTATTAAATGAGAATTCGCGCAGAAAGCAACCTTCGTTTTGTTGCGGTAGGCAACATCAGACAGCTGCATGAACAATTTCCATTGCAATTTATGTTTTATGCTTGAAATTTTCTACCTTAAAACGTAGTCGAAAGCAGCCCTTCCTAAACGCAATTATAAATTCGTAAATGAATGGAAAACCAATGATATAAATGTAAAAGCTTGAAAGGACATGTAAAACTATATGACCTTTGTTTCTTTGAGACGAAGCCGATTAATGTAGTGGATATGTTTTGTGTAACTGAGTAATCCTGATATTTTCATATTTGTTATCCTTGCAGACAAATAAGAGAAATTTACAAGTGGAGGTTGTTGGCCCAAGCGAACTTCACCAGGGGGAATGGCTTACGTACAAAATAAATGTTTACCACAAATTACGAATTCAAGGATTTCGACTTAATTTGAAACCGTACAATAGTAACGATGCAGCAACTCGAGTAAGTTTCTATACATTTAAAGTAGTGTTAATATTTATTTATATCTGTAGTGTTTAGTAGCATTATTCGCTTTCGAGTATCGTAGATTTGCACAAAAGGAAATATATGCATTTAGAATTTATACCAGAAAATGCAGAATATTGATTAAAGTAGTACGTAGAATGTTTTTGTATTCTGGAGAGTGGGTTGGAATGAGATTGAATGGAAGGTTGTTGTACTTAGCAAATTCATTTTCTCATATAGGATGCCATATCAGTAGGGGACATCCGAATGGTGAAAACCGGAGAGGACATTTCCGCTTGTTCCACCCTCAAAGGAGTTCAAGTTGCGTGTAAAAAGTCAATTGGGAGGAAAGGAGATTGGTGCTCTATTGAGTCACCCTTGTTTCAAGATTGTTCTGAACACATTCCCAAGAATAATGGCAGTGACACTGACGATCGTAAGTTTACTTTTCTTTCCCTATATACATCTCTTTCCCTTACTTGACCTTTTCCCAATCACATTACAACATTCAACATGCATTCTGCGTTTCAGTGATATCCTTCAAAACAAATGGGAAAGCAATAGCTCCAGAATTATAGAAAAACATTTGTTGAGTGTGTTAGCATTTTGTTACGTGGAACAAATCGCATAGTCTAAATCAATTTGTCAGATCCAAAGCATGATAATGTACACAAGTCCGTCACATAAGAATACGGGCGAGAATAATATATCTAGGTATTTCGTTGATTTCTCCTTCTGTCAATCATAGTTTGCATCCCGAACTCTTAAAATGGAACAATGCAGTAAGAAAATTGTTAAAACTATGAAATTATCATTGAAATATTATATAAAATTATAACGTCATGTTATAAAGCAAGTTAAGTTGAAATTTAGAACCACAATGCACATATCAATCAATTGAGGGTTTATTTACGAATTCAAAACCAGCAAACAAATACGTAAATATGGTTATGCAATAATGCAAAGTGCAATACTTTCTGCTTGGCCGTCTCTATTTCCACCTAAGCAAATTGTACAGATCGGGATTTGATAAAGGCTGTGAGGTTTTTTTTGCAAAACTATCTAATTTAGTGCCAATATCCGTTAACTATAGGCGGAAAGAAAATTCAAGCAATTTCCGGTTTTTATTTTTTAAACACTAAACTCGTTTAGTATTTTTGTTTACAACGTTTTAAGATGCATGAAATTTTATGATCGACATTATAATACTTCAATTTTAATTTAAAATTCTTAATTCCGAAAGCAAGCAACAGAAGCAGGTTTTTACGCAGTTTTTACGGTGAACACGTTAGAAAAGTAAAAATGCTGCTCGTTGGAGTGTTAAAATCATATGCTGCTATTGGGAATTCAATGGATTTCTTTCAGCAGTCTGGATTGCTTGCTCATGATTTGATTTCACTCGCACTTAACTTTCCGAGTTCAATTTCCTTCAGAGTAATTGGGAATAAGTATTTGAACATATTCCTTTTTGCCTCCAGTCGTCCTTCTTCCCAGAAATCGAGAAGAAATTCCAATCGAGCGAAATCTCTCCACTGCAAGATCTTTTCATTGCAATTCAAATCGCAGTGTACCATGATAATCATACAATATTAGTACAGTCTACTCATGCATTTTGAAAATTTAAAGTACTTAACCAATTAATAAAATTAGGTCAAAACGTTGTTAACTCAACCTGCACGCTTATTTCACCCGGGTAAAAAATACTAACATTATAACAACAGTAGCCAGTAGGTCATTTTATATTGTAGAGGTACTCAATGGTAAAATATTAATTTTGCATTCCATTGCTCTATTGGTTTTGCTAAAATATAAAAGTAAGAATAGTTCTTAGTGTGCTCTTATTTAACTTTTTTCTGTGACTTAAAGGAAATTTTCAGGCTTACCAAGTATTTTGAAAAAATCAGGAACATGCCGATTTTTAGACCCTGTTTTGATGATCCAGAATTTATCTCTAATTTCGGTTTTGCTCCTGACTTTTTAAATTCGTCGAAAAAAGCACAAAATCGCATGAATACGAACTATAGACATTTTGATAGCTTCTCCACTATTAGTAGTAGTAATAGTAATATTAAAAAATATTTTACTCGCGGAAATGAAAAACTGTTCGCTAAAAACATTTTGCCCTTATATTTCTCGCAAAATATTTAATTTTGTGAATTTGATTATTCTGTATTTGCAATTTGGAATGTCCTGTTGTCAATTTTCAAACCTGCTTTAATTAATGATAAATTCGCCCGTAAGTGAATTACCTATACACATGAATATAAATGGACAAAAGTATATATTTTTTACTTTGTCTAGTTTGTTGCGAAGGACGGAGGGTTAAATTTATGTGTGTAGCGTTTTTCGATATATTTCATTAGAAGTAACTGTAAACTGGAATAGGAGTGGTGAGGCTTTTGAGAGAGGCCTCGGAAAGCGTTGGGTTGATTTTTGATTGTAAAGCTTCGCCAAGGAAATAACTGTGAAACGTTTGAGCGCCCTTTTACGTTTATGTTTATGACAAGATGAGATTTGGTTCTGGAGACGAGACGAGACGAGTTGTTGGTGCAGTGTTGAGAGAGTTGGCTATAAGAAAGGAGCCTTATCTGTCTAACTTTTGACATGGGTGGCTTGTTTGACTAGACACTCGAGCTTCTTGGCTGGGGTTCCTTAGCGAGCTATAAAGTGGGAGTAGGAAGCCGACGACTGATTATTACTGACTACATTTTACTTATCACTCGTCTCTTGCAGTCTCAACTTGAAGAACTGTGTGACTTGGATTTTACTCGACTTGACTCTAAGGTTAGGCCAGGCCACGTTTACATATAAATAAAGTGCAAGTCTAAACTTGAAAATGCGAAGGAAATTGCGAATGTGCCTATGACTGCCATTCCTGTGCACTGTGTCTGTCTGTAGTCCCCAGTAGGTAGGACAGAAGAAGACAAACATTGGATACACATACTTACGGGAGGATGAACATAGAGAAGTTGTTCATTGGCAACTTCACTTTGTAATATCATGCAAATGAAACGAAATGAAATCAAATGAAATGATCTGAACGAGATGAAGTCAAGTCAAGCCAAGTGAACTAAAGTTAAATGAGAAGAGATGAGCTGAGTGATATAGCACTCCAAGCTTTGTCTATATTCCATATTGTCCTTTTCGGACTTATAGTCCTCACTTATTGTTCTTACTATATTATCCACTATTACAGTTACGTTCGCTTAACTTGGCCTCGCTTCTCTTCCAATTGCAAATGCGTTGCATGACTTGACTCCAATTGACTTACTTAAGTTAGTTAGCTTATCGCCACTTTTCTCTCTCCGTAGCTACTTAAATCGCTTATTCTAATGCATCTTCGGATTATGTTGTGATTCCGACCCCTCCTTTCATTTCATTCATTTTTCTACCAGAGCCACACTCTACATTGTCAACACACAAATCCCATACACCAAACACTCAAACCAGCACACTTTCAATTCTTATTGCTTTCACTTTCTAGGCACATTAACTTAATCTTAACATAGTTCCAAATAACTACCTAAAGCCTCTACCTATACTAGCACGCTGCAGCGTCCTGTTTTACTTTACTCCCTTCAACTCAATCAACACCACACTCCTTCCTAGCTACTCACTATAACAAACTAAATTTATAGTACAAAAGAGCTAATCGCTCCTTTGTATGTCTTTTAATTATTTCTTCTCATTTACTCAACTCTTCTGTCTTCCCATTCTAATCTATCCAAATCATTTCAAATTATCCCAAATCTACACTTTTCAAAGTCATCGCAAAGCGAATATATGTCTAGACTATTTTCTGATTTACTATTACAAATAATGACTTTCTGAAATAAATCACACTCCTTTTTATGTCCTTCCTAGTATAAAGATGCCATTTTCAGTATTGCCATAGGTAAATACACATGCTTGAGCTACTAATCAAATACGCTTATTCCATTACGTATTTACAATATAGTCTACATAGTTTAATATCCACCATATCCAACAGTTTCCAATTCTTTACAGGAAAATGAGATTCTATAGACATTTAAACTTGTAGTATTAGGAATGTGGCCTTTGATGTCAAGACATAGTAGCAAATGATTAATAATTAGGCACAAGCAGCACAATTTGGTGACTGCTCACTTGTCATCCTAAGAAATCACTCTCAAGCTAAAGGTTTTCAAGTCTTCAATCCTAATGAATCAATGCGACTTTCCTCAGGGAGCAGAATTACCTTATTTTTAGAATGAGCCTCCAGTAGGGTGCCAGGAAATATGTATTCAAATGGATATTCAGCCAAGTATAAAACGTGAAAGTACAACAAATTTAAAATTTAGTATTTCTTACAAGGTTATTAATGCCCAAGCTCTTTTTGAGCGCAGAATATTTTTAAATCGTAAATGTGAATGTATTTTTATCATTCTGGAGTTTCATGGCCAATATTCAAAAAGTTTTCTTTGTTTATTTAAGAAAGAATTAAATTCAGAGTGTTTGTTTCAACTCTTGGGAGCATTTGAGTTAGGAAATCATGTTGGCCAACGAGAATAGCTTTTCCATAATATTTTGCAATATCTTTAATTTATGTGTTTGGTTTCCATAATTTGGGAATTCCTACTGTTAGACATTACAACAATAATACTGTGTTGAAACAGTGTGACTATTTAGAATAGGTTCTTATTACTGGCTGGTTCCCTTGTCCTGTTGTGTTCTGCGGAGAGAGAGGTTTAAATAATCTCTTTTGGTAGAGGGTCTATTTACTTTGTGTGGATGCAGCTACAGTACGGTTTCATGGTGAGTCTGTCGCAATCCGAACCATGTCAACTTTCTCCTGTTTGCATTTCTCCACGTTGACTTTAGAGTTAGGCGACTAGGTACTTGAATGTTTACTTCTTCAGTTCAAAGCACTTGTTATGTACTATTATATTGGTATCAAGTTACGGCGCGTTACATTAGTTTGTCTTGGCTTGGCCTGGCCTTCGCATCGTTTCGTTTGATTTCCTTGTCCCTTTCCATGCAAACTTGAACTGTAGTCTTCTATCCCATTTCCCTTTCCCAACTTTAAAGCTTTCTCATTTAATATAGGTAACACTACAAACTACAACATAATACAATTTAGTTGTGTTTACTTGAGTAACTACTTAACTTCCAAGGGATTCACAAACTTTGCAAATTTCCTACCTTATACTACATTATGTACTAATATACTTATGTTTCCTCATACAACTCTTATTATAATATACCTTTACATAAAATGTACCTACTTTTAATACCCATATAGTCCCTTCCTAATAATAATCATAATAATTATACATGAAAATGGGGAGTTGGCAGGTCACATAAAGCCTCAGTGTTTAACACAAAGAACCGGCTGCTTTAATGCTTGGGAACTTAATTATCTTTACATAGTCATGTCTAGAGTCAAGCCATTCCAAAATCACACAACTGATATTTATTTTCCCAAAACACAATTTTTAATGCAATCATTATTTCCTTTTTCAATATTGGAAAACAGTATTTAACCAGGAAAGTAAATGTGGCTAATAAGTACATCTTTAGAGTAACCCAAAAATATCAATTTCCGATTCAGTAAAAGTTAGTTCTTAAATGTATATTGTAAGCCGTGGCAGAATATTGAGGGAGCTGCTTCTGAAGGTATAAGATAAAAATTTAATTACCTACGCAAAGTTTTGAAAGTTAGCCAATATCACCATCCTTTTGTTAATTAAGCGTTCTAGTGAATATTTTGCTATTGGTGGTATGTAATAACAAGGCAGAGAATTTTGCGACTAACCTCGTTATTTTACCTGTGGCACGAGCAGGACACTGTGTTGTGATACTTTGATTATTGTTAGTTGGTGTCTGTCGGGATCGTCGACTTGTCAAGCGACAAATAAAATTTTCCATACAACACTAACTCCTAATGTGCTTACAAAATAGAAAAGTTTTCAACTATTTTATATGCAGATTATGCGGAGTCTCATCTGAGTCATCTGTCAAAGTAATTTTGAGTTAAGTTGCCTATAACAAGCTTTTAGCAGGTTGAGCTGTCAACCGTTTTTATTACTCTTTTGAACTACCTGGCAGTAGTCGCAGACTTACGTAAGAACATTCTTACATAAAACTACTTTACTTTACGATCTTTAGAAAAGAAAGCTGTCACACATCCAAATGCAAATGCTCTTGCGGCAGCTTTCTTTTCTTACAATCATTCTCAGCCAACCTACCATGCACTCGTAAAGTTACCAAGCTAAGCAATGGGTTACAACTTAACTGGACGAATGTAAATCCTCAAAGAGGCTTCTTGTATATGTACTCCTATATTTATGTGTGTAATACATTAATATAAAATAGCTAAACCTTCATTTACATCACTGCACTTTAAGATAAGCATAAAGGCCTTCAGCAGTCAGGCTCAAACTCACCATTCAACGTTTACGTTCTACACTACTCACTAAAATGTTTCCTTCGTGTCTCAGTCCTCATTTCTCTAGTAAGGATTTTAAGTCATTTGCAACTGCAAATAATGAATTTTTCCTTAGAATTAATTAAATTAATCCTTAATGAAATTTACTATAAGACCTGACTGAAAATACTGAAAGAAAGACTGAAAAGGTTCCACCAAATGGGAAGTTTAGTCCTAGAAAACGGAAACTGTTCTTGGAAATGTAATAATACGGAAGCGACACAACTGGTAAATGTACTACAAAATAAACATAGAACCACGAAAACAGAAAAGTGAATGATTTTTAATAAAAGTCAATATTATTAGTAAACTGAATTAGTTTTTGATGTTCCACAACATTTCTGGAACGTTAGCAAAATTAAAGGACTTCATTTTCATAGTAATTTGCCATTTATTATTGATTACAGACAAATTTACCGTAACATTACTCTAGGCTATTTTACATTTAATACAGCTTATTATTCGTCGGTGTGAAATGATACTGTTTCTGCCACACTGTTAAAATGTTTTTTCTTTATTTAAAAAAATTCTGCCAATTAGAATTCTTTCGTGCAATATGCCAATGAATCCTAAAAAGTAGGAATCGATAACTAATCTTAGCTAGATAAGCATATCTACTGCAGTTAACTAATATTCATACTGGAAGAGACTCTGAGCATACTTAAAAATAGTCTTTGTAATAAAAGTATGATTCCTAATATGAAAATGTTAATGTGAATGCATACGCATATACAGGTGGCCAATTTACATGTGACGTATAGTCTTATTGTCTATTATTTGAGAAATAATTTCTCTTTTGTAAAGCATTCACCTACTATCCTAGTTTAATAATTCTAACCACAAATACTCCTCCTTAAAATGCAAATATCAGGGAATTAGTGTCTTCCCGTTCACGAATGAATAAACCTTTGGAGTACACTACTTTCATAGGCTAAGCAGTATCGCTAAATATAAAGTTAATTAATGTGGCTATAGATTCAAGGTTGAATTTTAAACTTAGCAATCTTTTATTGTGCCACAAGCTATTCCATTAGTAAATTAATGCTGTAAATTCAGAGTTCTTTATATAATGCGTTCCGGAATTGCTTTGTGGGTGGCAACGATTGAGAATGAAACTAAAACCTAAGTTAGCTTACATGCAGCCACAAACAATAAAACCTAAAATGAGCCAGGTAATTGTGGGGTGCCAACAAATCCTAAGTAAGTGGACTGTAATTATAAATAAATTAAGGAAACTAGCTAACAGATTTGAATAATGAAACGGTCTTCAGCAGTTCGTGCTTTGCAAATGCCATTTCCATCGAAAATTTTTATGTAGCATTAACTTGCACCGGCTGTTGGCAAATAATTACTCCGCCAATAAATTCTAGCCGAATCTTTAAAATCTTTAACCCCTGAAGCATAATTATTTTTTCAAAATTCAACATATTAATGTACACACAAAATATGTCTAGATTTATAAATCCCATTACTACTGAAAATCGAATTTAGTAGCATTGGTAAAATTTGGATTTAAGACAGAGTTGCTTTTATATACGTTTAGAGACAATATTTATTATGATTAGTAGTATTTTATTTGCACTTGCGATACCCACAAATTTTTCATTTGATTTTAATTAGCGACTGCCTTGAATATAAAGGTAAACTTGTGTAGACTTTTTGTGGTTAAGCTGCTGTAACCCATATTTCACTAATTCTCTGAATGGTAGTTGAATGTAAAATTTATTACAGTCCATTTTAACTATAGCTGCACCACATGGGATGTAATTGACTTTCGTGAACTTTCACCTATTATAATTCACCCAGTTGCTTCCCGATTATTGTAATTCAAAAACTTTGTTCGTTAGAATATAATTTGATTTTATGAGTGGTTCTACTAATGATGCATATGATTGTTCAAGTTTAATAATTTATATCCTAGACTCTACTTAGCACTACAATACAAATAGTGTGTATTACACATCACAGATATGTGTAAACTTTACTAACAATATTATTGACTACGGGAAAGAAAAGATATCCAGGGCATTGTAAGTAGTTGACTGATGAATTGCATACCTCGGTTGCACAAGTGTAGAAATAGTTTGAGTATAAATTTCGAGACAATTACAATTTCAGTTGCAATTCCCTGAAGCGGAAAATTGTGGTAGTTGATTGCCTGTTGGGTTCCTAGTTTGCTACCTAGTGTCCCAAAGACGAATGGTATTATGCATGTGCATGCACAAACTAACTTTGTGCAAGTTTGGAAGATATTCGGAGAGAGTGGGATGGTACGGTTGACAATTTGTAAGTTACTCCAGCTCTGGATAGTTGGGATGGGTGGACATAAGTATTGGCTGGAAAAGAATGTCATAATCTGAATCGTTAGGATAAGATGAGTGTTTACAGAGAAAGGTGTCTGTTTAATGTGTAGGAAAAGTGGAGTAAGATAAGGAGAAGGGCGAAGGGCAGAGGAAAAGCCAAGAAACTTGTGCTTCGTCAATGACAACTATATGAGGATCTGGGCGGCCTCAAGGCGGTGCTAACAAGCAAACATAGGAGTAGGTATTACGTAATAAAATTTTCATGAGAGGAGAAGTGGCGGTTCGCTGTGGTCTTCTGTTCTGTGGTGTGTTGGTCTCCACACTCACTCAGCGATGTACTGTGATGCGGTGAAAGTTGGGAGACTCGGATTCAAATCCGGATATGCAGGCCTAGGCTCCTCCGAATAGAGAGAGGCTCCATCCATTATAGCCGACAGAAGGCGACGACCTGTGTGTATGGGCAGATGAGTACTTTTCCCATGTCTTAGGTAGATACTTGGTGTTTAATATGTATCGTCCGTGCACATTCATGTTATACAGGGTGTATCTTAGGGGTTTATACAGTTCGGGCAGTATTTATGTTCAATATATAGGTATAATGAACTAGGAGTGCAAGTTAGGTACATTATTACAATCTGTATAGACATATGGATCGTGATGTGATATCTTGAGTGTAAGTGTGTATTGTTGTCCTCCGAGTTTCATTTCTAGGAAGAACAGAGCAATAGTAAAGTGAGAAACTTAAGCCAACTGCATCGACAAACTAGATCTCTCACTCACCCACATCATCAGTGAACTCTGTTCCAAGTACCTATACGTACTTTCCTAGAGTCGACCCTATAATAATCTAGTGTGTACATACTTGGCATTAGACACGTATAAAACATGTTTCGCTCTTCTGTGCTACAGTCTTGCACTGTGGCCTGGCATTGGCCAAGTTAAACGAGACTTGGTAGTTGATATGCCTAGAAGTGGTAGTTAGTACGGCAGAGGATATAATATTGTATAATGTTCCTTCTTTGTAGCCAAAGAGTAGCTAAGTAATCTGTAACGCTCTCTCCAAGCTAAATCGGGTAGCTCCAGTTGCACTCTATGAGAAAGTCAAGTGAAGGCAAGCCACACTAACAATAAGTGCTACCCGGACGTTTGACAAAAGACCAAGAGGCAACTCAACTTCCTCTTTTACTCCTAACTCCATTTACAAACTTTCATGCATCCATCCCATGTCATGTTTCTGTCCAAATAGAAAAATTACGATGAATCATTTGTACCAAGACTCGCGACTGTGTGTGTACTACTTACGCTAAATAGAATATATGTAGAGCACACCGCACCAAACTCAGTACACAGAAATCAACACAAAACCCAGAAATATCATACCGCACGAGTACCAAATCCGCTCCCGTCCAAAACTCTCTTTCATCCTCTAGCATAACAAACCAAATTCAAATCCACAACTAGAAACAGTCAATGCTCCAACATGTCAAGTCCTTCCAGCCTTTCCAGGCCTCTTTAAAATATACATAAAAACTCGTGTACCCATCCCTACACACTAAATATATGTCACCGTCATTCACATCACGCAGACATTCAGCCTAGTTCACCTCCTTCCCACGACACCAACTCAAAACCTAGGTTTTCAAATCACCGTCATTCAGATCATAGATAATTTGTTTGTCATAAGTTATTTATTGCTTGCACTCATAAATCAGTTATTAATGCAAGTTAAAACACGGGGTTATACCTATAGATACATCTATGTCTTAATTTCTGCAAATTATCCAACGTTTTTTTAAAACCAATTCTTCACTGCTTTTGTATGATATTATTGTCAAACAAGCGAGTGTATTAAACTAGCATGAACTTCATTAAGTTGACATGAATATTTTAATGCATATTCATTGGTTGAATGTATTCCAGTGGCAAATTTCTTCATGATGGTGGTGTGAAAAGCTAGGGTTTGAGTTTGTGGCGTCAGAACCTAGTGCACGAGGTTAGTTGCAGTGTGATTTCAATGACGGTGACATATATACATACTTATACACGGATTCTTATTATTTAAGTACACACTCCACTAATCGTAAGTGTGCTTTAATGTACACACATTATGGAGATGGATGTCTCCTACTTAACTTGCTATCTCTGTAGTCTCATTTAATTCTACGAAATTATAGCTACTTTCAAAATACTGTTTTTCCAGTGCAGTAGATGCGCTACCCTTCTCCTTTGTCTTCGTTACCCTTCAGATGATTTTCAATTCATTTCTGGCAAATCCTCTCTGATTATTGCTTTCTAAACAACCAATTTGCTCCGACGAATAATAAGATCATTAATTTTATTCTTAACAAGTAAAACAAATGCATTGTGCATAGCATTCAGTTAAATTACCATCTCAATGATACTTAAAGTGGCTCATTTATATAATCTTTGAAAAGTATTTATCTGAAACTACATTTTAATGCGAGTGTCCTCCCAAGTAGTACATTGGCCTTTGCATTATAGGATAATATTATTGCTAACTACTTCATTTAGAATACATTTGGCATTGCACTGCATAGCATAATAATATTTTATGGCTCATTTAAATATGCACTTTGTATCAGTACTTAGGTTTTCACTAACAGCTAGCTACAAGGATGCAAAATTACGGCCGCCTTTAATCCTTGGGCTTCCTTTCCTGCAATTCTGCAAATATCTCCATTGGCATTCCATCCACAAGAAATTTTTCCAGAAAAATGACAATCCTACCTCGATTGCTTCTAATAATGAGGAAAAAATAGAATTGGTGAATAGAATGTAAAGTGGGAGAGTGCCTAGGGTAGAATAGAAATGTTCACTGTTGATAAGATGGTAAGTACCTATTCAAACAAGAATATCATTAGAGGGGAGAGAAAAGATGTCTTGTTCCGTTGACTGTTTGCCTTTGTTTTCCCTGATCGATTCATCATCGTTAGCTAGTGTTTGCGGTGCATGAATGGAGTAAAGTTGTTTCCACTTCAGTTGAGTCCGTTAACACTGAGAATAAATTGCTCGAGGTAATTGGGGAGAATTAATTGAAAATGCAAGTTCTCCATTTGTGATTAAGTATTGTATGGGCTTCAACTCTGCCGTTTAGTGGCTTTCCTTGGTTTAACTCAAGTAATCAACCGTGTGAACGCAACCATAAGGCTTACAAATCAATGTTCTGCAGGCTCGATACCAGATGCGCTTATGTATTCCCTAACAGCAAACTACTCAAGTGTCTATCTATTGCTTATCTTATTGTGAATGTCTCCTGGTCTGTCTCCATTCATAATTTACGGTCACTAGCGTCTTCCTTAAACTGAATCTCCTTTCATTTAAAGTTATCCCTTCAAATGACCATAGTTTTCACTTGGACTTGTTAGGTTTACTTTCTGGGTATCAAATAATCATATTACAAATGCATATGTAGTTTGCAATAATTAAACATTTTTGATTTTGCATGACTCTAGTAAAGTTGCCAATAAATATCATTATGTTTGGTAAGTATGAAAAGTGTAGTCAAAATTGTGAATTGTGAAAAACTGTAAAGCTTGAATAATGTAGAATAGAAAATAAATTAATCTGCAGATTTAAGCAAAGATCTTTTCAGGACATCACTTACAACCAGTTCGACGACACGGTTAACATAAAACGGTACACTAGTATAATGTAGGTGTCCGTTATATCGAAATTTAATCTGTCTGGCATACTTAATAGGTATTACTAACGATGTAGTTGTTAGTGGCTTTGTTTGTGAGAGACGAGGGAGAAAGTGAGTGTGCATTGTGAATGTCAATATTAGAGACACCAGGAGTGTTAAAAATAAACGATTGTGTAGATAAGCGTATAAATGACAAAGGCAGTTGCTGGATCTTTAGCCTGTAGTCACATCATCGCTTTACTAGGCAATGTACTCAGGTTGTGTTCTATTATCATTGTAAATGTAGGATGCTCCCGAGTATTTTGTATCTAGTGTTTTATTGGTGTGGAGAAACATCTAGGAGCCTACAATATTCTAGCTATCCTTTTCTGTGCGGCGTATATCGCCCGTAAATTAAATCCGATTAGAAAGTGAGTAATCTGTAATTCAAACTAAAAAGACTCTCTCGTTCAGTGGTTTGAAGTGAATTTTCATGTACTATTTCTGGCGAGAATCTTGCAAAGAACACACTGTGCTCGTATTGTTTTCCACGAGAGAAGAGATATTAAATGGTAAATCATTGTTTTCCGAATTGCGTGTATTAGAAAGCAGTGACTTGTGTAGTATTTTAAGTATGGAGGGATATGAGGCGAGGAACAATTGGCGTTCAACTCATGAGAGCATAGTTGTCTTTACGGATGAGCAGTTTTAATATAGTGACTAATAATTAAATGAATGCCCGAAGTATATTTGTATTTTGAATTAGTAAGTTGTTTAAATCCGAGTGAATGGCATATAATGCTGTGATGTCGAGAGCGGAGTAAATAGTAAAATAAATCTGCGTGACTACGAGACGAAACGGTAACAACAGAATTGCAGAGTGATTAGATATGAAACAGTAAAATGACAGATTGGAAAGCGTTGATTTGGGTTGGAATGTGGTTAGCTGCTGGAGAGAAGACTCACCTAGTTTTCACTAATCTGCTGAGTCGGAGGTTTACACTTGTGCCCAAGGATGGGTGTGTGCTCGCTAATAGAATTCCCCGCTGCAGTCATCCTAAGTAATTAGTACTGATGGCACAATGGGCGGTCGGGCTTGTTTTGGCATGACATGGGCTGGCTTGGCTTCTATTCGGTTTACCCATCCCGGAGGACAATGCTGGGAACGCTGATAGATAGATACATGATAACTGTGCTCACGACGACTTTATTCTATTTGCAACAGAGTTAAATGGGTGCCTACCTAATAATATTACTATGCTCAATTCGCCCGGCCACACAACCACAACCTATATATTTCCAGCACCAGTCCATGTATAAAACCGTCCTGTCTCCCCGAATTTCCAATCCTTTCACTCTGTTTTATGTCCTATTATCTCTTACTACTGATGGCTCTTCCAAAAACCAGGTCAACAGAGCACGTTGATTAAGCGCTAACGGATTTGGCCTCTATTTATACCCAATGACCATTACAACGCAATCCTACCTTCCCTTCTTCGCCCCACTCGTATACCCTTACGGAAATTTCAAGGGGGACTCCAAATCTACTTCCTATACTCCTTCAACATCATCCACTTAAGTATATCAATGGGTTCCTGCTGCAGTTTAGCTCCACTCCCAACTCAGGATGGACTTTGTCCCATTTTATATTATATATTGTCCTACCCTCCTCGATTCATGCGAAATACATTAACTAGAAATAGACCGTTAACATTTCCTCTAAGCGTCCGATTGTCCACTCGCTTCCTCCACGTTTCAGATAACTAATATCGGACACTACGCATTCCTGCTACTGACTTTAAATCCCATTTGCATCCATTTTGCATATCAAAACAAAACAGTGGATAGGTCTGCGAAATAAAGTTTAGGATGCATACTTTTTATTTAGAAAACTGCACCTAATTGTGTCTTGTGCTACTTCTCTGTAGTAATGTATTTCAGGTAGGGAATTACATTCGTGCACCAGTCCACTGTAAGTGCAGTACACTTATTTCTTCAGAACTACCAAATGCAGTACTACTTGTGATTACGCCATAAAGTACTAAAGTTACCGTATCTGTGTTAGTAAGTAAAATTTGTATGAGGAGAAGAGGGAGATAAGCTATTTATAGGGCATGCAGCGTTATCTCTATCTTATCGTTAGATGAATTACTGCTCCTAACCACTTGCAAACATGTGTGCAATACAAATGTAAAGCTAATAAAGTTGCAGTATTGGCAGAATAGAGAAATCTGGTGGAGGAAGACACGAGTGAGTGGAAACGTGTAACTTACATTAAAGGTAGACACTTATGATTAGATAAGTTAGCTTCTGCTCCTCTTTGTTCCAGCTATGTGCGGAGAGCGACCTTCATAGCACATAAGATACAATTTGGATTTCGGAGCAGAGACTTATATACTCTAAACGTAGATTTCTACCATGTTTCGCAGTGTTGTGTGTGGCCGAGTACACATACACAAGGAAGAAGAACCCTTGGAGCACAGAGATGTAACCTGCATTTATTTTCTGCTCGCTGACTTTCTTTCCTCGTTATCTATGCGCCACATATTTCACTCAATAGAAAAAACTATTGGAGCAAAACAAAGCAAGGAGGCCAGCTTCCGCTAGGAATTCAATAGTTGCATTGATCTTGTGAAATGAACATCTGTAAAATGATTGTGGGTCACTCGTGTGGGCTCTTTCAACTGCATGTAATGGTTCACATAATATTTTTCCAGTTGAAGGAGGAAGTGGTTAGTCAGTGTCAATGGCCCAATATTTAATTCAGGTTTTCGGATGCCACAGAAAAGGAATTCAAAACATTTAAAACATTCACCTTTCGTGTTATTTCCTGATTCCATTACCTTTAGTGTCTTACGTGCGTAATAAATTGTATTCCAAAGCTGAGTACTAATAATACGAATAATAATACCAAGAATTACTTTTGGTGTAATAATCCGTTGTAAGTGCTATTGGGTAATAAGTAAATATTACCAATAAATTACTGCAATAATTACAGTGGCGTCAGGTGTGCAAAAGGGTCTGCACAGTTATGCGTAAGCGGATTAAAGGATTATGTGCCCTTTTTACCAATTAGTCCCTAAAAGTAGCACCTGAACGGTGGTTGTCGAGAGGCATCCCAAAAATCATGAAATAAATAGAACAGTGTTGCCACTATTGGGTTTCTTTGCTTATGAAAGTGTTGATGTTATACTTATGGATACGAATAGTGCGTTGGACGTTGGAGTACTATTGGTATACATTATGTCTCTATGTTTATGTTACAAAGCAAAATAGAAAATGTACTAAATGGTAAATTGCCATGTCACACATATGAAATTCAAGTCAGTATCGATTGCAATTTTTACTACATATTTTATACTTCAAATCATGGAATACCTGTACACAATTTGAATAGTTAGAATTAGTGATACATATCACCAATATTTACGAAAAACAAGAGATAATAATTTTAAAAACTTTCCCTCTATGACTTGAAAAAAATGTGGATGATATGTATCATTGATTTTAACTATCCAAATCGAAGATAAATATTCCATAGTTCGAAGTTTCCAGTCGTAGTGACAATTAATTACGTATTTATAATTGATATAAAGCAGAAAATAATGGTTTATATGTACATGATTTTTTTGCTATTACAGTATAGCCCCCTTAATAATTAACTTTATTGCTCATTTGCTGCTTTATTATTGCATTTTCCAAGACAGAGTTCAATAATATAAATCTATCTTGGTGGTAAGAGCACTAACAAAATTTACAAAATTTAAAATTTTGTTATTTTAGAGTTTACTTAAATATAAATTTGCTAACGAATAACAAATAACTTACTGAACTCTAATTATTGTATTGCTAAACTGCAATACAAAGAATTGCTATTAGTATTCATTTCAGAATACTCATTTTTGTATAATTTGTGCCTATGCACTGTAGATTGTGTAGATAAGTGTATACTAAACTGTTTTTTTATAATACTTAACACACTAGACTGATTGAATATGCTTACAAGTTTATATGCACGGCACAGAGTGACATGACATTTTAGAAATTACTGTTTACATACACTTTCTTTAGTCAAACATTGGTAACCGTTAACGCTGGCAACACTGTAAGCACGGCTTACTTCAATGCACGTGCATGAAGGGTTCCCTTCGCCTAAGAACAATAGAGGACTTAAAATAATCCGGCTTATAGAAAAGGCACGCGGTCAGTTTTCGCATAACTGTTCAAGACCGTGCAAAATGCATTGATGCCGAATGCCTAAAGCCACTCCAAAGACAATTTGCTAAATTTGTATTTACTTTGGAATGAATTTCAGGTCAAGAAATTTGCGGTGGAAATGCAACTCGTAATAAAAATGAAAAGAATGTTCTAGAATTTGAAGGAGTAATTTACGGTCTCCCGATGTCGTCACCAGGTACCACATTTTCTCTGGAAGCGCATATCTATCTTCAAGTCAAAGATGACAGCCCAAAGAACATGCCGCCTAAAAGTAACGAGCGACTGTGCGGCGGTGTAATTATTGACGACCAAACCATTCACACTGGCGAAATTCTACGACGGCCGACAAAGGAGACGAAAAGTGACTCACTTCCCAATCTTCGACCAAAATCATTTGGAAAAAGTGTATTTTCTGAAACAAGATCCAAAATTTCTACTTCTTTCCCTTTGCATTACAATAGGAATATTATTCAGCGGGATAAGTTGAAATTGGTTTCGGAGGCGAACCATAGTGTAGAAAATCGAGCTCGAAGAAGCATAAATTCCTTCAATAGTCATAAATATATTCTTAATAATGGCACACAAAATCACACCAACAAAGTCATAAAGGAACATCATTTTGTCGGAAAAGTATTTCCATATTCCGCATATGCTCCTGATTTGACAATGCTACGAATACCAAAGAAAAGGATTCAAAACAGAAGAATGAAGAATCTTAAAATTGTGTAGCTTTAATGCTAAAATTACGTTATGTGCAATGATAATGCTTAATAAGTAATACTTAACCAAGACAAAAACACGTATGAAAGGAGATGAGGTGACTTATTTAGGTCATCGAATAATCAGACGATATGGTCAATGCATTTCCTTTGACTTGACTTTGTATTGTAATATCTTATATGTGTAGCTACATAATACACAAAATATACTTGTACACATGCAATATAAACATAAATGTTATTACATTTAAGGTAAAGATATAAAAAATAAATATTACCTGACCCATGTATAAACTAAACCATGTAAAATACAATAATTAAACCCCGCATGAAAATATTCATTGATAACCTGCAAATGTTTAACTAGATATATTTGTCGTAGTGTCAATTTCTTCATCAACCAATTTGAATGCCTATTTAAAATTTTTAGATCAAAATGCCATTTAGGAAAATAGCATTCATGGGTATATTTGGGGAACCTCAGTTTGTACACAACTTAGTTCTGTATACAAGTTGTAATATATAGTAATTAATATATTACATTAATATATTATAACAATGACTAAGATTTCTTTGAAGAGATATAAAATAAGGCAAGTTAATTAAGGTTATGGAAAATTATACAATAAATTGTTACATAATAGGGACACTTATTGAGATAAATTACTGTGTACTACTAAATAGGATATTATTGCAAGGTCTTAAGAAATATGGTTACATGGACAAGTTTTATTGATATTAGATCTAATATCTGAACACCATCTAATACATTGAGACATAAGAGACGAAACAAAGTGAAAATAGGCATACCTATATTTATTCCGTGTGCACGATAGGTATTAAAATTCTACATAAATCTTTAATGAACAAAAGTCTCTGTCTCAGCATAAACATTAATGTAAAAACACAAATACCTAAAACTTAATATTCTTCCCATAACGTGTGTTAGTAATGTTCCCCATAAATAAGCAAATGTCGTATAAGTGACAATGCAATGCACGTATTTCATTAATGTAGATTAATAGGTAGATGGCGTTATTGTAACTGTTACTAATGTATATCAGCGTTCAACAAGGCTAATTTATACCGTAATGTATTTTACGTATCTCTGTTTTTGAATAATACGTGTCAATTACCGTGAAATATTTTCTGAGGTAGTCTTTGTGACTACCTTATTACCTCAGTACTGCTAGCATTTGAAAATAAGTCAGGATTTAAATATTGGTTGTTAGTATTTTTAGGCATATCAATGAAACTGGTTTGATTATTTGTCATTGGGAGCCCTCGAGACCGATTTTAAATAAATTAAGCCTATGACTACTGTTGGCCGGATATGCTTGTTGGATGCTGGCATATATGTGTAAATATTGAGTATTGAGTGACTTGTGTGATAAAAACTTACTATATTGTGTATTGAACATGAATTGTCATATGAAAAAAGAAAAGAACAACACGAATACTATGTACTCTATCGACTTATTTGTCTGTTAGAAATTAAAGAATTGTTAAAACAAAACTTTAATACTGTACAGGACTAAAAGAACAAAAATGTTTTCATCCGTAATTATCTGCTGTATTTTTTAATTGAAGATTTTGCGAGCCCGGCCGTAGGCCGGGTGAAGCAAAATCCGAATTCTATGAGTCTTCCGAAATCGGAAGACATCAAATGTTGATTTGTAGTCGTTGTTCCAATGACCAGGGAAAGACGCCTTCTTTCAAAGTCATGCGTATTGCATGAAAATGAAAGATATGTACCAAGTTGCCTGCGAGGAAGTCTGCCATTGTATTCAAAGCAAAGTTTACTAATCGTCGAATTTTATTAAATGGGTAGGGTTGGGAGGGATTTGATGTCTTCCGATTTCGGAAGACTCATAGAATTCGGATTTTGCTTCACCCGGCCTACGGCCGGGCTCGCAAAATCTTCAATTCTACTATCGTCTTCCTCCATCTATCAACATCAAATGTTGATTTGTAGTTATTCAAAGCAATTCGACGATTCAGAGGATTGTAATCAATTATTTTATTATTTCAAATAGTGTCGTTCATAAATTAATTACATTACATAACATCAATACATACATTTCAATTTCTGTTCAAAATTACGTTAGCAAATTCACTTCTACTGTCTAGTGGTTTATTGTAATGCCTAGCAAACACTTTTGATCCCTCAGTCCATCCAACTCTTTTAAATATAGTGTCTATGCATACTCCTTTTAAAGCTGCTTTAGAACTTGAAGCGTGTCTGAAACTGTGAGATCTAAACTGCTTGCTATCTATTCCAGCTAAATTACAGAATATTTGATAGCCAACGGCTTATCGTTTGAGACGTTGCCTTATGATAAGGACTAGTGATTGTTAAAAACAAACTATCCTCTTTTCGGTATTTTGAGGTAACATCTTTGTAACACATTAGAGTATCTACAATACATAATTTTTTATTAGGATGGAACGGTGGTAAAACTAAAACTGGATTAACTCTATTGATATTCGTAGTTTTTAAAACCTCCGTAACTACTATTTGAATTGTACTAGTCCAAACAATATTGGGCATTTTTATAGAAGCCAACGTTTGTACCCTCTGAGCAGTTACTAGTGAGAGTAATGCACTTAATTTTAACGTTAGTTTTCTAATGTCTAATTCATTGTTATTAGGCCAGGAAGAAAATAAATCTAAAACTTTATCGACATCCCATGTTACATTATATCTGGGAAGAGGAGGGCGAAGTTTACTTATCCCTTTCATAGCCTTTACAACCAGAGGATGCTCACCGATTCTTTTACCATCAATAGGCTCTAAAATACTAGAAACAGCAGATCTTGCTGTGTTAACTGACATATAGCTTAAACCTTGATCAAATAACGAAGCTAAGAATTCCAAAACAACATTTACATTCGATATCCCAAGATTGGTTTCTTTAATGCTGCAAAAATTAATCCACTTTCGCAAACTCCCTTCATACTGGCTTTGTGTTGAACTGGCCGAAGACGACTTTAAAAGATTTAAAACATTTTCTGGTAAATTTAATTTAGAAAAGTATTGTTGCATAATACTGCGGCCATCAGAGACAGTTTGCGACTTAGAGGATGACTTCTATTAAAATAAGGACAAAACAAAAGAGTCTTGGAAGGCTTAAGAATAATTATATCTGACCTGGCCAACTTTATAAATAATGGATACCAGGCCTGTGTTGGCCATAAAGGAGCCACAACAATTCCTTTTACTCCGCTAATTTGAATTTTCTGTAAAGTTCTTGCCACCAAATTGAATGGAGGAAATGCATAAAAATATTCCTCCCATTCAATTGTAAACGCATCGACAGCTATGCATTCGGGGTCTGGCAACCAAGAAACATAGCGCATACACTGACGTGTCACGTATGTGGCAAAAAGGTCAATCTTGGGTATAAAAAACTTCTGACATAAGTACCCAAAGGCTGACTTATCAAGCATGAAATCTGAACTATCTAATACTTGCCTTGACAAAGCATCTGCAATTTTATTATCCTTAGTATTAATATAGGAAGCTACAATAAATATATGTTTGCTCTCACACCACTGCCATATTTGTTTGGCAATATTATGACATCGTGTGGCTCTACACCCACCGTACCTGTTTATGTATGCTAAAGCCGTACAGTTATCGACTCTGCACAAAATATTTTTGTAGCTAACTGATTCTTTAATAAACGATCTTAACCCATGAAACAAACCTAAAAGTTCTAATTCGTTTATATGTAGTTTATTCTGATGAAAAGACCAATTTCCGCTTGTAGTACTAGCACCACATTGGGCTCCCCAACCACTTTTTGATGCATCAGTTGTTATTACACAATCAAAAATATCCCTTTTTATTGTATTTTGAGAGGCCATGATATTTTTGCACCACCATTTTATGTCTTCCTTAGCTTTATTGGTTAGCACAATTTTTGATGACCAATTTCCCCGATTCAACCTCAAAGCAATAATCTTTTCGAATTCCAACTGGCGAACGTACAGTTGACTGTATGCCACTGCAGGACATGCTGATATTAAAGTACCAATTAATTCTGCCAGTTTCAATATCGTAATATTATTAGCCCCAAGTGTCTTTTGACATTTTACAATTATAGCTGATTTCTTTCTATCTGGTAAAGTTATGTTCAATTTTTCAGAATTGAATACAAAACCTAAGAACGTTACTATTTTTGAGGGTAGTAATTGAGATTTTTTGATATTAATCAGCAACCCTAATTTGCTGTACAAACTTGCTGTAATTTTTACATTATTTTTACACTCTTCATATGTACTACCGATTACAAGAAGATCATCTAAATATGAAACTGAGATGTGACATTGATTTCCTAATACCAAAAGTACTACTCGCATTATTTTAGTAAATAATCTTGGAGCAATATTAAGTCCAAAAGGGACACACGTAAATTGATATAATGTACCCTTCCATCTAAACTTTAGGTACTTTTGATGGGAATGCGCAATTGGAATAGCGTGATAAGCATCCTTTTGATCTATCACAGCCATAAAGCAGTTTAAGGAAATTAATGAGGAAGCCAACCTATAATCTTCCATTTTAAAATGTGGGCATTCAATAAAAGTATTCAAATATTTTAAATCAATAATGAATCTGTGTGACCCGTCTGGTTTTGGCACAGTAAATACTTTGGACACAAATTGCCCAGACTCTTCACTTGACGCAATTACGGCACCAGATTCCAAAAGGTCTTTAATAGCAGAATCAATTATTACTGATTCTGCTACGCTATTATTTTTGTACGTTGGCTCTTGAAATTGTTGTGGTTCTTTTACAAATGGTAATTCATAACCCTTTATAGCTTTTAATACATGTTCATCATTAGTTATTAATTTCCACTCCTCCACATAAAGTTTTAGCCGACCAGCTGTACATACCTTCAGCGACGATTCATGTTGGTTGCTGTTTGCATGTTCGCTGACGGAAGATTTTGTCCGCGTCCTCGGCCCCGAAATTGCCCGCCTCCTCGCCTCCATTGAGCAGGAGACGGGCGATTGAAGTTTAAATTCATGGATCTGTTACTTTTATCAAACGGGTGACTTCGAAATGACTTAAATGTAGTGCGTTTCATAATACCAGATGCAACCTTTGTTGTTTTCAGTGACTCGCTGAGATCGTTTCCAAATAAATATTCAGTGACAGGAACGCGCGATGTACAGATTCCACTATATTCTTGATTTAAAAATGGTTTGATTTCCATCCGGCGCTTGTGAGATATTTCCTGAAAACCTGCTCCAAGAGCCTTAGCTCCATCCATACTACTCCGTAGTATAGATTTAGTCAAGTCAGCCGGTACTTCGTTTGGCGATTTTGCCATTGTATCCGCAATTTGCGAAAGGGCAATTAGACCAGAGGACATAGCTTGCTGAGCCTGTTGCAATTTTAGATCCGTGACTCTTGCCTTTACGGGGAGATGTGACCAGATCTCAGGATTTACTTTGGTGACACCAAGTACTTTACAATTGGCTGGTATTTTGTTTCGTTTTTTGGCTGCATCAAGATTTTCTTTAGACGATATTTTTGATACGGCATTGGAAAATCCTATGGCCACTTTATCAATGATTTCCGCACCATACTCAATCTCTTGGTCGGTTTCATTCAATATGGCCAAAACGTCATCCTCAACATCTGCTTCAGCATTATCGGCTTTAAACAAAATTATAAAATGCAGTGTTCTGTGTGTGCCAAAGAAATATATATTGATTCTTTAAAAAATGACATTTCAAACCTGCATCTTTATTTTCATTCGGAAATATGGAGTTCACAAATGTTTCGGAATCGTTATCCTCCATTTCTTCGTCGATCACATCATGTGTTTGACTGCTGGCATAACCATCAAATTTTGCAGATAAAGCTGCTAGCATTGAAGGGACGTCTTTCAATTGCTCTAGAGCTGCAGAATGATCTTTTACAGCATTACCAAGAGTTGCAAGCTGATTTTCTAGTGACTCTTGCACATTCGAGTTTTTAACGGCAGATTTTCTGCGGAATAAAATATTTTATTTTATTGTTATTACCATTTTAAATGGTTAGTAATTGTATTTAACTACTGCAGCCCTATTGATGGCTGATATCAGTATTCATAAATTTTAACTGCAGCCTGGTGATGGCTGATATCAGTTACAGTTGATCATTGCCGAAGAAGCAATATTATCAGTTTATATTGCTATTGTGATAATTTGTCAGTATTATAAGGTTTATACTGCATTATCTTAGTGATTTTCGTCAGTATTGTTCAGTTTATACTGGCTTATTTTAATGATTTCTGTCAGCATTATTCGGTTTATGCTGCATTATTCGATGTCAGTATTATTAGTTTATACTGCATTATCTTTTTTGAAATCTCTCCAACCCTACTTATAAATTGTTAATATATTTTCTTACCTGCTTCGTGGCATGATCCTTCCGAATGGTCCGATTTCTTGAATCAAATGTGACAATAACAAAATAATTAAAAATATTTAAGTCGAAATTATTTGAGCACCTTTCCCTTTGCCTTAGAATTCAACAATGGCAGACTTCCTCGCAGGCAACTTGGTACATATCTTTCATTTTCATGCAATACGCATGACTTTGAAAGAAGGCGTCTTTCCCTGGTCATTGGAACAACGACTACAAATCAACATTTGATGTTGATAGATGGAGGAAGACGATAGTAGAATTCAGTGCTTTGTATGTGTGAGCGTTATGCATTATCAGATTTATATTAAGTAGTAGTTATTCAGTAGCGGATAGCTACTGTGTGTTTTAGGGATGTCTGTCTGTCTGTTAGTTAGTTAGTAAGTGTATCCTTTAGTCGGAGTCTGACTGGCGACCATTAAATGTCGTAGTCTGACAGGCGAGCACTATATGTCGGAGTCTGACTGGCGACCATTAAATGTCGTAGTCTGACAGGCGAGCACTATATGTCGTAGTCTGACTGGCGACCACTATATGTCGTAGTCTGACTGGCGACCACTAAATGTCGTAGTCTGACAGGTGAGCACTATATGTCGTAGTCTGACTGGAGACCACTATATGTCGTAGTCTGACTGGCGACCACTATATGTCGTCGTCTGACTGGCGACCACTATATGTCGTCGTCTGACTGGCGACCACTATATGTCGTCGTCTGACTGGCGACCACTATATGTCGTCGTCTGACTGGAGACCACTATATGTCGTCGTCTGACTGGAGACCACTATATGTCGTAGTCTGACTGGAGACCACTAGATGTCGTAGTCTGACAGGCGACCACTATATGTCGTAGTCTGACTGGAGACCACTATATGTCATAGTCTGACTGGAGACCACTATATGTCGTAGTCTGACTGGAGACCACTATATGTCGTAGTCTGACTGGAGACCACTATATGTCGTAGTCTGACTGGAGACCACTATATGTCGTAGTCTGACTGGCGACCACTATATGTTGTAGTCTTATTGGCGACCAGTATGTATATGTCGTTTTTAATAAAATGAAGTAAATTCACAACGTTTTGAATAAATTCAAAAGTAAATTATAAATGTTGTGAAGAAATTCAAGTAAATTCGAAATTTTTTGAATAAATTCAAGTAAATTCGAAATGTTTTGAATATATTGAAGTAAATTCGAAATGTCTTGAATAAATTCAAGTAAATTCGAAATGTTTTGAATATATTCAAGAAATGTTTTAAATAAATTCAAGTAAAATTAAAATGTCTTGAATAAATTCAAGTAAATTCAAAATTTTTTGAAGAAATTCAAGTAAATTTAAGATGTTTTGAATAAATACATTTGTTTTGTTTCCGCTACTGTCTTATATCCGTTTTGCAATGGTTTATTATATAATATTCTAAGATATATATAAGCTATCATATGTGTTAGCGTATTAGTATGCATTATGATTTTTTCAGTCATGCATTATTAATAGCTAATCTCAGTGAATCCGTTTTGAACTTACTCTAGGAATATATGATACTTGACATAAAACTACTCGAACTTTAGTTTGTGCATTGTTTTGTTTATGAAGGAATGTATGAGTATATTTTCGTTTATTTGCAACAGCAACAAATGTAAAAAAATAAACATTTTCTATTCCCTGTACTCGTTTGCGCTGAGTATTTTTTTCATTTATTACCGAATTTACTGGGAAATTCTGTTAACATTCGTATTTTGATCTGCTCTTGAGGAGCGGATAGCCATGGACTACAAACATAACTTAGATAATGGCATATGGCATACCTGGAGTATATTCATAGATTTAAGTAAAATTCTAGCATATATTTCCAATTTTCGAATTGTGCTTAGTGCTTAAGGGAAAGACCTTTTAGCACGAACACCACAGTAAATGAACTGTGTATCCACATTACAGTTTAATGATAGAAGAAGATGCTGGATACCAAAGGGTGATGCAAATAACAGTTTTCATATTGCAATGTGCTTTACTCGATCATTTATTTTTCTACAATGCCATTCAGCTCAACGAATTACAATAAATACCCTCACAATAATGTTATTTCTTTTCGTTTGTGTAATTTCAGTTTTGTAAAGCAAACAGGTTGCATACATTACATCTGATTTGCCGTTCAAGAACTTAGGGCAGCATTTAACAGTTGTGTATTAGGAAGAGTTTTTGATGAAGTACAGATTCTTAGAAATAAATGTTGGCTTTTGAAATCGATGAAGGAGAATTCAAGTTTTAAAAGGTTGTACTACGAAGACAAATTGAATGCGGTTTCAAAACTTGATATTTAAGCTATGGGCGCCCCAGTTGGCGTATCATCGGGATTAGCTACTTCGGACTCAGCGTTGGTGGCCACAGGCTTAGGAGCCTCGGTTGTGGAAGAATGAGACTTTGGCGTTGAGGGCGCACCGATTGCAGTCCTTAAGGCAGGAAGATGTTTATCAGCCAGCGCCTCAGCTCTTTTCAATGCATCGTCGAGATTAAATCCCTTGGGAGTGGTAAGTTGAACTCCATCTTTTGTTAGGACAATTGGAGCTTTGGTGGCCTTCAGCGCTTCTTTCGCCTCTTTGACAACTTCAACCAAACCATCAAAGTCAATTTTTCCTGGGGATCCTCCTGCTGGTTCATCTACATAAAGTGTCAGTCCTAATTCTTCTTCAAATCGCGCCGCCTCTTCACTCGTAAATTCTCCCTAACATTTCAAAAGAGAAATACTTCAATAATCATGAATGCATCCTATTGTATCTCAAAGCATTATTGATTACAGCTAAAAATGGTGTCATTTCCTGCTCACATCGGACAGGTGTGAAATGTTAGTCAAAATATCATTTCACAATGGAGTGATTAAAAATTGTACCCGGCAAGAGTGTGAACTTGAGTTTACCTTGTATTTCTTTACGGCGTCATTCCATTCCTTTGGATATCCTCTTTGGAAAAATCCAATCAATTTACCGGCCAGTTTCTTTTGTTCGTCATCACAACTTTCGCATTGAGTGTGGAGCCATCCACTGATGTTTTGTTTCAAAAATTTCCCGATGGTGTCGCACGGTCCTAAATAATTTAGTTTAATAATAAACCTCATGGTATAATAAATAATATAGCTATCCTTTGGCTTAAGTGTGTGTCGCGTATTTACTATGAAATATTAACTTACCATCGTAGATTAAACAGTTCAATTGAAATTTAACAGCTCTGGGATTCTGAAAAATTAAAAATAATTTATTAGTATTAAAATGTCTATTTATGTATCTTAAATAAGAATTGTTAAAAAAGGAGTATTTAACTAAATGCGGAAACTTGAAGTACCTTAAGATAATTTTCAACACGAATATTCTGGAATTCTCTGGGAATAGCTAACTGCCGACGTGTTCTGTGATGTAAAGAAGCACCACTGCTAAAGGAAGGAGCACATAGAGCAACAATAATACAGACTGCTGCTACACTAAAACCCCTCATTGTAGCAAAATTTCTATTTCCACTGGACAAGTAATTTTATTTACTGGATAAATCACTAGTTAAAAATGACTCCTGGAATTCGCAGACGATACTGTGGGAGAATGTTCGTTTGTTAGCTTTTATATCTGCCAGACAAGTCTACCTGGTTTAATCATATTAGTGAAATTCGCCTTATGGGATACTCCTTGTTTATAGTAATATTAGAATATTTATTATTTAGGAAATACACTGAAAGCACTCAAACTAGTTACTAATCCAAGCATTCTGAGAATTATTCGCTGTAATATATTACGGAGTTTTGTATACATACATATGTGGGAATTTCATCTTCACGTACAGGTAGAACAAAGAAGGACGTCAATATTATTTTGCTGAGAATGATAATTTGCTGAATTCGCAAATGGTTTTCCTCTCTAATCACAATCAACAAAAACAATTTGCAGTCACATGCTTATACATCGAAAGCTATGTACAAGCATCATCACAATGAAAAGTAAATATCATACGTAAGTAGAATCTTATTCTTTATGTTCGCATAAGAAATACAGGCAGCATTATCATGTACATACATTTGACGTATGTAATACCTACAGCAGATTAAAATAAGACTTATTATGATACGAAATGGTTGGGGAATTATTTCTACCACTGCAACCGTTTTTACCTAACTTACATTAACATCATCAAATTCATTTAAAAAACCTGTTCTAGGGAAGCCTTCAGCGAAAACATTCAACCTACCTATCAGTCTTAAGAATTATAATGATGTTTGCGCAACAAGCCAAATGAATGTTCTAATCTGTACGTAAACTGCTCCAAACATGATTATTAAAATCATTATGAGTCATTGATACGCAAAAACTATTCAGTATCTATGCAGATGTTGTATGCAATCTTCAAATAAAAGATTCGTTTAATCTTTAAAAAATTCTCCAGGATATTCGTTTGTACATCTTACCATCACCGTAACTATAAAAATGAAAATCGCCATTTATATTCACGCTAAAATATTATTCTTGCCCATTGAATATTCAATAAGCATAAAGAATCTGCAATTGGGAAAAATCTTTGAGTTTTATTGACAGAGATAAAATTAATGGCCCCATATATAATGGAAACCCCGTACAATCATCTAGCGTACATTTAAAGCTAGAACCTCAATTTTCTCATTTATCTCACCTTAACACTTGGGACACCTTATTTGCATTTTTTGCTTCTCTTCCAGAATTTTGTAATACTTGAGTATCATTTGTTTAAATTGAATAAATATAGCAAGTAATTGATGCTGAGCAAATAAAAGTAAGTTTTTACCGTCTAAGAACAATTGAGTCCATATAGTACCACGAATAGTGGTTTTTTATCCTCCAATCTCTAGTAATCCCAAAACACCATAATGCATACAACCTTTTTCACATAAATCACAAATCTGCGCATTCTGTTATCTCCTACCTTAGTACACAAAAATATTAACCATTGCTAATTGGAAATCCCAGTGCAATATTTCCTTTCATTACTATTGCACAGCTTCCGTTTTTTTCAACAGGATGCTTTTAGAAATGTTGAACAATATATACCTTGGTAGTGTTCATTACAGAAATAACTTGAATGGTAATTTTATTTACAAAGTTTTCAGAAGTCCAAAGTACAACATATTAATTAAAGCTACTATACGAACTAAGTACACTAATTGTGTGAAACAGGTATTTACTATTTATACAACAAAGCCATTTAAATGTTCGGGAATGAATAACAATTGATTGAAAGGAAATACTTACATATGTCATCAAATTATGATTTAATGACACCTGATGCTAATAAAAGTGGTAAAAAGTATTAATAAATTATTGAGTTTTCCTCTTGTATAACAGTAAGATCAATTTACTTATTGTTAGTATAGCAGCATACTGCACACTTCCTTTAGTTGCATGCTAGTGAGCATAATATTAATGCTTGTAAGCTACTAAGGTAATTTGTACTTAGAACTCTCATTTTCCCACCAGACTTAAAAGTAATGTGAACAGAGACATGAGATACACCTGTGATTCATCCAATTTCTTACATTTATATGTATTTACTCAATTTTCTCACAAGGTCAAGGTATGGTATTGCCATATTTTACCACTTGTAGCACAATCATGGTTTGTAAGCAATTAATTGTAGTACTGTAGTGCACATTACTATAATAGAGTGTTTATTCACAACTATGGGAAAATGCTTTAGTACACAAATGGTTATTAAGCACAAAGAAAAGGGTGATGTATTCATTTCATTCACATTTTAAGGCGAGGCATAAAAATGAATATTGATTTCGCAAAATGTTACAGTTGGAGTACGAATATTTATAACTTAAGAAAAAAAATAATGGACTGAAAAATGGCGCTGCGAAATATATCGCGTGCAGTAAATAACGGTAAGCTTAGCGTAAGTTGAGAAATAGCTGGAAATGCATAAGATTAGAAACTGTATGGCAAGATCTGCGCTAACTATTACAAAATCAAGGAAATGTTGTACGTACTGAAAAATTGAAAAGAAAATCTTATTTGTGTGAAGTTGAACAGGGATGACTTCTGTCAATGTAAAAGAAATGCTCGCACATCAAAATTTACATAAGAAATAGCAACATGGAATTTCAATAATGCAGATTGGACATTTACTTTGCCAGAAAAATTCTTCAGAAAAATAAAAATAAAATCGTTTTTGTCGTAAAAGAACTGCCATTGGGACGAACCCGTCAGAGTGTCCGGATATTTCTTCTGGGTATTCCGCAAGTTTCGACCTTACTTACTGCCGGACACATTGAAGAACTTCTCTCCGACGGATTTTCGGCGGTCCCACCAAATTTGTAGTGATCGGGACCCACTCAATCGCCACACGTCGTGCAAACGGCGATCTGTCGGTGTTGCTGATTTCGATCATTCAAAAAATCACCCCATTCCGATGGGGATGAAAACTGTTATCTGGGAGTTATTTGAGCACCCCCTTAAAAAACTCAGCACCTGCTCAAATAACCCTGAGAGTTATTGGAGCAACCCCTTAAAAAACTCAGCACCTGCTCAAATAACCCTGTGAGTTATTGGAGCACCCCCTAAAAAAACTCAGCACCTGTTCCAATAACCCTGAGAGTTATTTGAGCACCCACATGAAATACCAAACCAGCACTATCAGTAAAATGGGTGTCAATTAACGCTCCACCTAATTTAATGAAAAATCCCACCTAAATAAATAAAAATCCCACCAGAAAAAGGAAACACCACCAGAAAAAGAAAACCCCACCAGAATAAATAGTATTGCACCAGAATAACTAGCTTTGCACCAAAATAAATTGTATTGCACCGGAATAAATGGTTTTGCACCAAAATAAATAGTATTCCACCAAAATAAATAGTCTTGCACCAAAATAAATAGTATTCCACCAAAATAAATAGTTTTGCACCAAAATAAATAGTATTCCACCAAAATAAATAGTATTCCACCAGAATAAATAGTATTCCACCAGAATAAATAGTATTCCACCAGAATAAATAGTATTCCACCAAAATAAATAGTATTCCACCAGAATAAATAGTATTCCACCAGAATAAATAGTATTCCACCAAAATAAATAGTGTTGCACCAAAATAAATAGTTTTGCACCAAAATAAATAGTTTTGCACCAAAATAAATAGTTTTGCACCAAAATAAATAGTACTGCACCAAAATAAATAGTTCTGCACCAAAATAAAAAGTTTTGCACCAAAATAAATAGTTTTGCACCAAAATAAATAGTTTTGCACCAAAATAAATAGTTTTGCACCAAAATAAATAGTTTTGCATCAAAATAAATAGTTTTGCACCAAAATAAACAGTGTTGCCCCACAAAAACTTATTCTGCAGCAGAATAAATATTATTGCACCAGAATAAATAAAATTACGCCAGGTTATTCATTCAAGCATCATTTAACATGTAATTCACTTGACATGTGACAACTATAATTATTCAACAATCGTTTAGTTCATTTTATGCAAATTTGATTATAGTAAGAAGTCTATCAGTAAGGAAAGCGTAAGTTACTGAATAATTAGCGCAGCTTTTGCTTTACCTGGCCTTCCTGAGTGATATAAACGTGAAATCTCTGCGCTATTATTCCAGAGAGCATATATTTTCAAAATGTTTCACGAACACGATATTTTAATTGCATGTATTGTAATTTTGTTACCTAAATATATGAAATGTCGGGGCTACAGTTGACGCTTTCAATTGTTGGAAACGCAATTTTAGAAGTCGTACAATAAATCCAAGGGTGAATGCACACTCAATTTGATTCCATATGTTCATCATCGGAGTGGTAAACGTGCGGGGGCACGTTTACCACTCCGCCATGAAAAACCAAAACCACCCCGCAAGTTTAACACCGAAGAAAACACCCCACATGATAATTACCCCGCACAATCATCACCCTACACAATCATCACCCCGAACAATCATCACCCTATACAATAATCACCCCGCACAATCATCACCCTACACAATTATCACCCCGCACAATCATCACCCTACACAATAATCACCCCGCACAATCATCACCCTACACAATTATCACCCCGCACAATCATCACCCTACACAATTATCACCCCGCACAATCATCACCCTACACAATCATCACCCCGCACAATCATCACCCTACACAATCATCACCCCGCAGCGTAATTACATGCCCTAAATGGTACAGGGCCCTTTTGAAAAGTCCCGCGTCAGAAATCGCGTTTTCTACCTAACCTAACCTAACTAAACATAAAGATAACCTACCTATGTAAAAGGTCCTGAAGCATTGAGTGTTTGTAATAATTATGCCACCCCACACAATCATCACCCCACACAATCATCACTCACCCCGCACAGTCATCACCCCACAGAATCATCACGCCGCACAATCATCACCCCACAGAATCATCACGCCGCACAATCATCACCCCACACAATCATCACGCCGCACAATCATCGCCCCACACAATCATCACCCGCACAATCATCACCCAGCACTAAAATTATTCCACAACTGATTGACTAAAGAAGTATTATATAACCCCAAATATTATATCCCCATCAAACCCCCCGGGAGTGTAACATACGTACAATGTACGTTTGTTGGGCGAGACCTGCATATTCGGTCAGTTGTACGGCACTATCAATTATAAGCAGTGTAATAATTAATAGTGGTGACCCATTTCGTCATTTCTTATCCTTATTCCTTGTCAAGCAATTCTGGAATAATTTTAGTGCTGGGGTGTTGATTGTGCGGGGTGATTATAATGTGGAATGATTTTTGTGTGGGATGGTAAAAGTGAGGGGTGATTTCCACTGAGCAATACTATTTATTCTGGTGTATTAGTATTTATTCTGGTGGAATACTATTTATTCTGGTGTAATACTATTTATTCTGGTGCAATATTATTTATTCTGGTGCAATATAATTTATTTGGTGGGAAATAATTTATTTGGTGGGAAATAATTTATTTGGTGGAAAATAATTTATTTGGTGGGAAATAATTTATTTGGTGGAAAATAATTTATTTGGTGGGAAATAATTTATTTGGTGGGAAATAATTTATTTGGTGGAAAATAATTTATTTGGTGGAAAATAATTTATTTGGTGGAAAATAATTTATTTGGTGGAAAATAATTTATTTGTTGGAAAATAATTTATTTGGTGGGAAATAATTTATTTGGTGGAAAATAATTTATTTGGTGGGAAATAATTTATTTGGTGGGAAATAATTTATTTGGTGGGAAATAATTTATTTGGTGCCATATCATTTTTCTGGTGGAGTTTTTGAATTATTAGGTGGAGTACAATTTGGTGGAGTTTTCCTAATATTTAGGTGGTGCAATAATTATTCCCCCAGTAAAATTACATTTCTACATATTGCTCATTGTGATATCTACCTGATGTAGGTCACACAACTAACTGGTGAAATTGCTTTTTAGTGGTAAAAATGGAATTTAGAGTCATGAGATTAGTTGTAATGAGGAAGACTAACCAGTAACATTAACACAAAAATGTTTGAACAATTTTGACTCATCCGTCAATTGAGACTAAGCAGTCTGCGCCTCCGTTTTCAATTTTTTATTAAGTAAATCTCATCGATTTGAACGTAGTTAGGCTCATTAGATTCACAAAAACACACTTTATATGTGGGAATATTTACTTGTTAGTCAATGGGTGTTGATACATAACAATCAGACTGGGTATACATTAGAAACTCCTAGGTTCTTAATTTCTTTTGCACAAAATTGAGGCTTTATAGGCAAGGCTATAATAACAAATGCCATAAGTCACATGGGACTCCAATGTGAGCCAAGGTGCTACAACAGTTAGGGTCAGCTAAATAAATCATATTTTGGGGGTTGGAAACATGACAGGAAGATCCAGCAAGGTTCAAGGGAGCGATAGAAACTGTACATAAAAAACGCTATAATCATTTATAAAAGTTAAATTTTGAAGGGGAAGCCGATCTCTCATTCGGAAAGACAAAATAATTTTACGCAAAATTTAGCCACTAAAAAATTTCCTAAGGTGACAAACTCTTGTATTTCAAAATAATAATTGCATACCCTTTCTTAGAATGGCATCAGTGATTATATTTTATGGGTATAAAAAAATTCATCAAACTCTGAGGTGGTCTGAATTTTGGATTTTTTTGAGATTTTCGGCAAATTGATCGGGAGACCCATCCCAACATAAAAAATTAACTACCTCCGATTTCACTGAAAATTACTAGTTTGTCTTACGCATGGTGATGGCTACAATTTGAGGAGCAATTGTTTTGAAGAGCTAAACTTCATGTTTTATACCCAATTTTATTACAAGTTTTATTTTATGTATTGCTTTTATTAATAATAATGTTATTAAAGCGAGCCGAGTTGGACTACGGGTTAACACGTTCAATCGTTTTCTCGAAGGTCTACTGTTCGAATCCCGTAGGGGTTCGCTCGCTAACATTGGTATAGTACACGGTTTTTTCCTACGCACATTAGTACATTCATTACAAATGTGTAAGGGTTTTCCATGTGCCTCGATTGCCAGAATTGGTATTACCTTAACATTTCTGTCTATCTTTGCCTTCCCTAATCTCTCAATTTCCTTAATCCGTCATTTGTTCCTTAGATATGCAGAGTAAGTTGGGCTGCTCTGTATCTAAATAATGCTGCTTATCTCCCTCCACTCTACTGTGCGATCATAACACATGAAAGCGACTCCTGTGGTTATCGTAGTGTAATTGTGTACCGGGGCTTAAAAGACTGGTGCGACCTTAGTCGTTTCTACATAGTTGTGGGGATAGGCGCCTCATTCATATTGGTGTGCAGTAGTAGTGGAAAAACCTTCCTTAATATACCTACCTTCCTACTCATATGAGACATAACCCTCGGGTTGCGGGTCTCCGAGTCTCCTTTACTTTACTTTACTTTAATAACGTTATTAAAAGTAAAAGTTATTAACAATAGCTACCTACAAAAACACTTATGGATATTTGAAGTTTCAGCATTTGAAGTAAGAATTTGATTGAATACAAATGTACTTCAGCGTTTTAAGTAAATTAGAATTATTAGAAAATGTGACTTTTTTCATATGTCTGTATGTTACATCCTTTAAGTAAGCAGAGCAAACTTCTTATTTCTCAAATAATAATTTTGTTTTAGTATTAGTAGAGGGAAAGAAGAACAGTAACTGTCATATGTGCATAGAATTGAATATTATTTGGAAATCGTATTTTAGAGCATCAGATAGAAAGTCTAAGCATTTGTGTGTGAGTGTTGTTAGATAGTTTTCTTTTGATGCTACTCTTTGCTCATAATATTTTCTCCTTTAGCAATGTTCTTTAGAATCGTCTGCAGGTGAGCCATTGTGTAGTGCAAACTAAATGGTTTATTTTACTGAAGTGGAAAAGCCAAGCGAATCCTTGTAGGAAGAGTCATAGATGCTTATGCACACAGAGAAGTTCCAAGTTTTATATTTATTATATTCAAAAGGGAGAGAAAGGAGCCTTTTATAACAAGGACGAATTCCAATTAAATGGAATGGCCGTAAGAAGGAATGTAATTGAATTTTGAATTGGATTTAATAATTCAAAGGATGACAAAGGTTCCCTGGCACATTTTATTACGCATTTCATTTATTGCCTTTACTCACACTGTCCGTACAACAAAGTGTGCCTACCTTGCTTACCTTAGCTTTACAAATGCGTTTACTTTCAACCCAAGGGATTGTTACTTAGCGTCGTTAATATTCCGAGATTGACAGCAATTCATAAATTCTGTCAATAGATATTTCAAAATATTTTTTAACTTTTCCACTCTTAAGGACTTCAGACTCTGAAGTTCAGAGCCCATTCACAATGCTTAGGGAGGTTACATAAATCACGAACTTTTTGGCCAATTTTTGACCACCATCCACCTATTGAAAACTTTTTTAATGGTTTTATATACACTTAATACATTGAGTGAAGACTTTTTAGCTACCCTAACCCTTCTTCCAGGTAGTCCTCGTGATTTATGTAAGCTCCCTTACTGCATGATGAAATAACCTAAGGTATTTCCTAAAACAGTGTGTGCTTTGCAAATACCATGAGGCATTTGAATTTACAGGTGTCTATTCAGAAGTGGTAACGATAATGGAACAAATGATCAAAAGACAAATAAACAAAGCAAAAATTGTTAAAATTCTTAATCGTGGGCAATCTCTAGTTTATAGTAAGTACCATTGACGACCCCAACATATCCGTTGAATATCTTGTGTGTATTTGGGGACAAATACTGATAGATGCTAGATCTATCAGCATTCTAAAAAAATCTATATAAAAAATCTATATAAAAATCTATATAAGGAAAAATCTATATAAGGGATTTCAGGTGGCGGATGTACTCCTTTTATCCCTGGGATTTAAGTTTTTTCTCACATTAATCGGATTGTCAATTTTATGCAATTGAAACAATGACATTTTCTTAATTAATGAGTACGTGAGTTCACGTAATAAGTTTCTAGTAATTCTAAAATACTTAATATTAATGATAATATTATTGACAATGTTAATGATAATAATGTTAGTTTATAATTTTTAGTTACTGTGATTGACTTTATCAGTCATCATACTAACTCTAATCTGTATATAATGACTATTCGAAACTATACGGTAACTATTCGGCTAGTAGTAATAATGTGACTCAGCTTAAGAATTGTCTCTGAGGGGAAAGTATTTTTATTTCAGACCACTGGATTAATAAGGTGGGTGACATATGGCATTGCATTCAATTATTAGGAAGTGGTATAAAGATTTTCAAAAATTTACTATATTTATTGTGACTTATATGACTATAGTTTGGAATCTATGGTTTGTTAATGACATCAATTAATACAGCCATTTAAGTAAACTTAATTGTTTGAATGTATGCGAGCTGAGTAATTGCACTAATAAGTGTGGTGAAATAAACGAGTTTATTTAGTTGTAGTTATTATTTCAGAAGAGCTATTAAACAATAAAGAAAAGGAAAATGGAATAAAGAAAAGGAAGGAGGAGAAAGTATTCCAGTGCAAGAAAGTGGCAATATCTGAAGGATATAAACTTCATTTTGATTTAATATCCTCTCCCCTTTCCCCATAATCTACCTGATTCCATAAACTTCCTTCAATAAATCAAAGCAACCCTCACCTTCAGTGACTACAATATATGTCTAACATAAGCTATACATGTATCGATGTGTGCTATTTTATGGCGTGTTTTGTACTGCAACACATTTCGTATATATAATTGAAGTTCATGCAGTATACCGTATGCAACGCTTATGCCCACCAATAATGAATTCTTATTTCGATAAGCTAAAATTCTGCCTACCTATGTGCAAAACCATACTTTGATACTTTGATATGTTCCTTCGCAGAATTCTGAAGATAATATCTCTGTTGATAGTTTTGACAAAATTATTTTATCAATAATTACTATTTTAATCGATTAGATGAAATTCAACAGCAACCAATTCCGGAAAAATGAGCGGGATAAGAAATGAATCGTCAACACAAAAAATATTCAAAATAAGACTACTATACAGAAAAGCCGAAGTATGTTAACAGTTAAAGTTTATTCGTGCAATGAGAAAACTTATAAAACGGCTATAAACGTCACACGCTGTACAAAATTCTACTCGGGGTTTCAAATAGAATTCATGGTGAGAGTTGTGCTATAACAAATGATAAATGTGGTCGTTAAAATAGCTCTTCAGTGTTACGTAATATCGAAAACAAAATATAAATTATTATTTTAATGTCCTGGTAAATAAAATATTGCATTGATTAAACAACTCCGATTGTATAATTTTCGCTCATGAAAATTGTTCAATATAAAAAAGTTCAATTTTAAAAAGAAAAGCTTTGCTTTGGAATCTACTGCAAATCGTACGTAAAAATAATAAATTATGATAAATTGTCCATATTACCCTTAATATATTCAACCACTGATTATTTTTCAACAACAAATTTCATCATTGTAATGTATATTAGGCATATTCCTTTCAAATGATAAATGTACTAATAAAAGAAGCATTAGCTTACCAAAGTTATCCCAATGCTACTTATATTCTCTGATTGCATGCTACTTTTACTTTAATAATACAACTTTATTTATAACTAAATATTATTATTTTATTAGGATCAATAATATGCTTTATGATGGTTATTTGGGAATGTTGTATACAAGTATTTATTAAGATAACGTATTTAATACGGATACTGCACGTCATAAATTTTTCTTTAACTGTATGGATACTACGATACCATCAAAACATGGAGAATTCTTTACAGTTAAAGTTATTTGATTAAAAATGTTTCATAAAATGCCTAACTAACACTAATACGGAAAGCATGTTAAGTGTTACTAGTTACTAGCGATTCAGTCGTGAAAGGTGAATAAATTTTTTTATATAATGGTCAAGTACACCTTACACCTTACAAATAACAAATGAACTACCCATGCCACCTATACTACGGAAATGTAGTGAATTGATATTCGACTAAACAAAACTTTTGCTAGTGCATTGCAAAATCGGCAGTTGGTAATGCATCTTTCGTAGTAGAATCAAAACTAGAACTTCACGGAGAAATAATTCACAGAAAATAAGTGCAAGTAATGGAGACAACTCATCAATCATGCCACCATAAAATAATAGCTAAGCACTAAACTTTTCTAAGAGTACTGATTATACTTTTTCTACGACAAAGAAAAATCAACGCCTAAAGAAATTTGCCAATTTCGTGAGGACTGACAGTTCTAGGCCTTAAGGGGACCTTGAACTCCATAGGATTCAGTAAAAGGTATATAAAAACTACTATCACATATTCTGTATTTGAAGAACCGTAAGAAGTAGAGTAAAGTGGTTAATCCCAAATGAAAGTTCATACAATGGTACATTGGAATTCCAGTTTTCATGTGCAAATGTGTGCGAATTCGTTTACAATGGCAATTCTCACCAAAAGGAAAAATGTATCGGAATATAAATAAATTAGTTTTCTATTAGAAATTAGGATGACCTTTCTTCCTAAGACATTTACGAAATACGGGGTTTCCCCATTAAAACTCTTACAATTGGAAAAATGTAAAATTTCCTTCCACTAGCATCTTTCCTCCTCTACTTGGTATTATCAAGTAGGGGAGAAAATTACCCTAAATGATAATATTATAATAATTACCCTAAACATTAATTTCTTGAACATTTTAACCCAGAGAGTCATCAGTTAACCCAGTACATCAGTTTGTCATGGAAAACGAATTAAATTTTTTTCAATTTTTATGAGAAGAATTATCAGCTTGAACGATTTCTTAACTTAACTACACCTTACCTTAGCTAGAACAAATTGAAAGTTGCTCAACAAAACTGGGATTGCAATACAGTTTTGTATTCTATAGATTTTGGGTATCACACTGTGAGTTGTTAGTTCAAATGCCTTAGGTTCGATTTCTGGAAAAGGAAAGCGAGCTTACATTGATATTAGTGCCGGTTTCTTCCCACAATGTTTGTACATTAATTACTAGTGTGTAGTGACTTTTCCTGTTTATTACTTCACCAAAATTGATGATACCTTAGCATTGTCGTTTCAATCTGTCAGCTTAAAAGCTTTTCTTCTGTTATCTCTTTTTACTGACTTCGCCCTGTTCTGTCATAGGTAGTCTAATGATTATTGCCATTTCTATATGCATAGACTGACTATAACAAATATTATAATCTAGTATGCTTAATGCTTGTGAGATGACCTAAAAGGCATAAGGGTGCAAACATCGACCGGGCAAGTAAAACGATGCAGTTTCTAACAGAACCGTTTCCTTATCTAAGCAAATTAATGCAACACTATTGTAGTTCCCAATTAAAAATTTAAGTTCTACCACTTTTTATTGAAAATGCGTGAATTGTATATTGCATATCTATATGCAATGTATATTTATTTAGATTAGGTGTATTTGTAAACAGGAATATTTCGTCGATAATTTCAGCAGTAACAGCACATCAAAATCCAAAATAATTCACAAACCTACAAGGTTTTGCTTTTATCAAACTGAATTTTACTACTTATAAATTGCAATTGATTACAGGATGCCGGTACGTTTGGCAAAAGGCGCATTGGCAAAAAAGGTTAAGTTGCTGAGGGATGACCCAAAAGGTTGGCTGTTATTTCTCATAATTAGGAACGTCTTTACAAACTAAATATTTTCTGGAAATCGAAAAGTTGCACATTTACTTTCATTGTCAGTGTCGCTGAACCTTTATTATTAGCCATAGCCATAGATAACGATTGGTACGGCAAAAACCTAGAAGACCTAAATTGTCGTAAATAATCCCAACAGGTAAATATTTGATGAAACACATACGGTTTTGTACCGAACTGTTTGCTTTCTATAGTAAAGTAGCGGTACTTGTAATATATAGCGGTGTAGCATTAGAAATGTCTCCATAATCAACCTTTCATTGAATTGTACATGCGTTTCTCAATCAATCAACTGTGTAATTTCTGTAATCAATCTTCCTCTTTGTAATCAACCTCTCTTTCATTTTTTATGCCAAACAAGAGTAAATTAACTGTATCACAAAGAATTGACTTTGTGTCGTACAATTTAAAGGAAGTTAGAAACAGCAAAAGCATAGGTAATTAGAAAAATCATTTATTGGAACCTCGTTTATGTTATTATTTCTTTCTGTAGCTAGCCATCACAATTTTGCGGGTATTCATTGCATAATTCTTCTTGATTTCTTTAAGATCGTTTCGGATTTTAAAATAGTCCTTACCTGATATGTGAAATTGAGTTTCACGGGCAGGAGTGCTTGCTTAGTAATTTAAATGACGGAAACCACAATGCATGTTATTACGTTATATCATTCTCGTGACAAAGTAGCAATTGCGCTTACGAATTGTGTCAACTCTATGGTCTACTTTAACTATAGACCTGCTTGATCCCCATAGGCAGTGTACGCCTATGGTATCTCTCCCTCCCATCCGTTATAAATGGGAGAGTATGGAGAAATAAATAGAAGGAATGGGAGAAAAACAAAAAAAAGCGAGAAATGGGAGAAACAGGACAAATTTTACATTTTAAAATTACTGAAAAAGTATTTTAAAGTCTTTTTTGGCATTAAATAGGAATAGCTCTAATAGTTATTTTATTCGAAAATAGATTGTGCTGAGGACATTATTCTAATACCTTTTAGTTAAAGTACGTGGAGGCACCCCATTTCAATTTCTCCCATTTTTCCCACTCTCACCATTTCTAACAGTACATTTTTCCTATTATCCCATTGCGTGGGCGTCCACTGCCCGTAGGTTTAGGATACCCCTAGGGTATTACCGTTGCTGTGGACGTGTTAGTGTTTCTTTGAAAATGCTTTATATTTCGACCAGGATGTTTCAAGAAATACAAGTAAATAACATTATGTTTGGAGACAATAACTTTGTATGTTACTTCATTTTATTGTATTACCAGCGACTAAACTTCTCTTATCACATCACTCGGTATCGGCACATACCAATACGCTTTCAAACTAAATAGATATGTTACAGGTATTATGCAAAGTCCGAAATTTTGTAAAATGCCTCGGTACTTTGTAATTTTTTTTTCAGTTTTTGAGCCATAATTCGTTTTGAAATTATTTTTCAATAATGCTGTGGGGTACCATTCGACGCAGAATTGCAAAACAAATCGAATACAAATATCAATAAATAACATATTTTGTGATTTATATGTTGAAACTCCAAAGATATATGTTCAACCCAACACAAAACCATATGTATAACTAGCATACTTCAATTTTCTCCATCAAAGTTCTAATACTTTGACTCCTTTTTTAATTATGCGTCGAATAGTACCCCAGAACATTATTGAAAAATAATTTCAATTTACAAAATGCCGGACTTTGCAGAAAACCTGTAACATATTCACTGTGTACCAATAAAGAGTATTAAACTGTATATGCTAAGACATAATGTTCTTGTAGTAGTTTCTTTTAATTAAACCTTTGTTGCATTTTTCATGTGTTTTTTCAATCCACTCACTGAGAATTAAGTCGCGAAACTCTAACAATTAACTTTTTCATTTCATTTCAAAAAGAATTATTCGGGCTTTTCAAACATGAGGAACTACGGCAAATGCAGTCAATTGACTTGCCAAATCATTACTTCATGTCCTTTTCAAATCTGCACCTGACGAATTCACATTCACACGTAAATTTTTGGAATGCAGTTGAATACTTCCTCCGTATGTCTTGTCTGACCTTATCTCTTTTACAATGACAGTACTTCCCAAGCTAACATCTTGCACGACGGTTTTAGTGGATTTGGGTCAGTTTGACAAAATCCAATTTGAAAAGTTTGAAAAGAAACAAGAGCCGTTTGACATAAATACTTTTACAAAAATGTCCAACCTTAATAGAATGAGTATAACTAAATGTGAGAATTACATTGTATTATAGCATTTGAATGCCACTTTTTATTTGTTAGTTTGTTCCACAAGTTCGTAATTAATAAAAAGGTTACCGCAGAGTAGAAAATGATTATCAACACGTTGAACAAATCTCAAACACCATACCCATTCTCAATAGAGTTCCTAACATTAACGAGATATGTTCAAATCCGAAGTTTCATCCAAAGCGGGCAACACATTTGGGAGTTATCGTGCTCGCGTACGGACATTAACTAAGTTTGATAGTCAATCATATAGGTAATCATACTTTACTATTGCTATTACTGTGTGATTGTTTTCCATCGTTTGTTAATTCAAAACAACAATTGTTTTACCACACTAAGGAAAAGTTAAATGAGCGTGCAATTTGCATTCTTTGTGATTACTTCATTTATTGTTTATTGAGAACGGAGTATATATTTTTTGATGCTGAGGGAAACGTACCTAAGGACGGACAAATGGGTCCATAAGAAAGCCTCTGGCTCGCTAATGATTATTTTGTGAATTAAATTGTAGGAATAGAGGTATCCTTTCCAAGTCTACTCTGGAGTTTGATCTTTAGGGAATTGGAAAATAAATTCTGGAAAAGTTATTCGGTTGTGCTGTTCATGTTCATTGTTGGAAGCCGTAAACTCTGTAGTTAGTGTCCCTATGCCAGGAATGTAAATTAGCAAAATGCCATGATATTATAGAGAAGTAGTAAATTATTATAGTAAAATAGGTTGTTCGATCCGAATACTTATTTAAAAGGTTTCAATGGGACATCTGCATTGATAGTATTTATCCTAATTTAAAAGTAGGGTTTGAAAGACATCTAACAAATTAAACATTCTATATTTTGTGAAACATAGTCTTTTACTATGTTTACCTTTGAAAGGCAGTTGCTTTGCTTGTGCACAGGAAATTCAAAGAATGACTGCATAGAATACTGGGTATACAATTTCTTGAGCTACTTTCATCTCACAGTGATATAGCCTTCTACGAATTGACAGAGAAATGTGTACAAAACGTCTTTATGTACAAGATCAGACACTGATTACACAAACAAAGTGAAATTAGCAGTTGATTTGGGAAACAAAAGGAACTGCAACGACAACTATCAATATTATTGACCGTTTGAAGATCAGTTTTCAGGATGAGGCTTCTTCCGCTAGGTCGGTTGTCTGAATTCTGGAAAATGTGAAGTGGTGAATAGACAAGCACTCTTATTGCCGCCTGAGCGTGAACTATGTTTGCATATTCACGTAGTACCTAAGTGAACATTCCAAATAAATGTTAAAGTGATTTGCCAAGTGGTAGTATTGCATGTACGTCATGTACTTCTTCTGTATAATTTCCTAGAGTCTAAAAGATCATAGCTGAAAGTGATCTGAGTACTTCGGTGGAGCACATCGTATTTGGTGAAATGATAGAGAAACAGTGTTGGTGGAGTAAAACATATTGGAATGGCAATAAGAAACTTAACTCGGGAAACAGGAAAGATAAGTGAGTGAATTGTGAGAAGGCCATTGAGTCCGTCTATCAGCCTGGAGTACAGAGTGAGACAGCCGAAGGAAGAAAGATATACTTTACAGTTTCAGTCCGCAGTACACGACCACCAACGAATAGGTTTCAGAGAGCCATACGGAATACATGTGTAGGAGTCGATTCTTTACTTCGGGCTCAACACTATTATCTGTGTAACAATAAGCAGCACTGGAACTAGCATACTACCCGGGTGCGTTTCCTTCTTTCCCTTCACTTGTGGATTGCTTTCGAAACTCTGTGCATCTTCTCAAAGAGAACAGTCTCCAGTTCTCCAGTTCTCCTGCTTTTCTTAGTACTTTCATTCCTCGTCTAGGTAACTCCAATCTTTCCATCGCATCCTGTATTTGTGCTGTGACATCCTCAGTTACCATCCAATCAATTTTATAAATCTTCGTCTTCTCCGTTACATTTTCAATTTTCTGTCAATATACTCACAGTAAGATTACTGCGGACTTGCAGATAATATTCAATTTTATAGACATACCGTTTTCAATCAGATCACGTAACGTTTCGTACAGAAATTCTCTGTTTATGGTTTAACTGCATTTTCCTCGTGCCACGTCCACCCATCATCACAACCTGCTCTGGATGAAAACGACAACGAGGTGTACAAAAAACTCGTAATAAAAAATCTTGATTTATTATCCAGAGTTCTTAAAAGCAGCAGCATCAAATGGGTAACACCATTAGAAAATATCATTTTTGTTGTCATAAATATCCTAATGCATCCCATTAATATTGACAGCTAACTTACCCGTGATCTTAAGAGTACTTCATAGTCGTTATTAATGATTGACTTATTAATTAATAGGTAAAGTAGCTAAGTCGTTATTCGTTTCACCATGGCTATCTTGTATTTATAAGTGGAAGTAACTTTTCGCATTGTAAATTGCACTAAAAATCTTCACATAAGTAATTGCAATAGTTGCACAAAGTGTGGCTTTTCTAGGTTTCAGAAGTTTTTGCATTTCTAGTTTTAAGTAATAAAGTTATTAAAGTAATATGCTGGTTTCCAGATCTGCTAGTTCAGACTTATCTCTTGCTTTATTTAGTTCGGTACTGTATGGAACATGATGTTGAGCATTAAGGGGAATGTGTTCAACTGAAGAACGGTTTCTGAAAATTCGAGTACCTTGGTATTGTTTAAAGTAAGCCAAAGTATGTTAAGTTTGTTATTCTGGTGTAAGCAAAACAGAAAAAGACAAATAATATTTGTGAGTGTAATCATTTCTAAAACCACAGAGAAAAGTGGGACTGTCTTGCAATATGTTTACTTCCAAAGTATTAAACAATTTCTATAAATATTGATATACAGTTTTTAATGAAGCGTCATGAAATGCTTACGTGTATATACTTAGCTAATCTACAGAGTTACTCTTTAACTCAGAATTACTACGTTTTCAAGGGCACTATCGTAAAAATTCTTTGGCGAAACCAGTCGGAAATCCAGACTGTGAGATGTCCTTAAGTTAACCGATGTGGAGCGTATGCAAATGTGCGGAAGAAATCTTAAGTAGGTATATAGACGGCATTCGTTGTGCTATTTATCGTTTGCGGCAGAAGAGCCCAACGGTAATGATAAAATACCCTTAGGATTCATTTACTGTCTTCTTTTCATAATATACTACTGTAAACTACTTTACCTCGTGTTACTGATTTTGGAAATCAATGTGCACTCTCATAACAGAATGCCACCGCTAAAATTATCTTTGTGATCTCTGTTTGCAAAGATAATACAAAAGTACATACGGATATTGGCTAAATTTGGAACAGGGCTTGTCTACTTTAAATAAACCTACTGAAGTTCTAGGTAGTTTATCAAAAGTGTATTATGCTGTAGTTGGGTGTTGCTAAAACCTCCAGGTTGTGTTTGACATCGGTTATCTAAAAGATTGATAGATGTACATTCTGCTCATTTCCATCACCTCTCTACAAGTGTTGCATTTATCATACTATTTGCCGATTTGGAGATGGGAATTGGCTCATTCGCTGAATTACGGATTAATTTTATAGGTGGATGGAGAATCATTTATATTTTCAAGCTAATATACCATACACGTGTAGTCACATACAGATAAGTTCTCATGTACCTCGTACAGTCTATACGTATTAAGCAAAGTTCCAAGAATTGGTCTCATTAAATGTTGCGATGCTTCAAAGGAAGTAATGGAAGTTTGCTTGGGCGCACAATGAAATAAAAATATCTATACTCAAAGTTTACAAGTTGCGTTGGAATTGGAAGTACAAGAAACGCGTACCATTTCCACAAAAATTGCTACATGTACAAGATGTGCTTATCCACATTTACAAAAGTTATCTTCCAAGCACACTCTGCCAAATTTAGTTTGCCAATTATGACTTTTATTTGAACTGGTTTCTGCTAATCTTGTGCGGGGAATTTTAATTAGCCGTTTTCATAATGGTCTCGTGGACCAGCTTAGAAATTTTCTCATAGGACGTCGCTGATTTAGAGAAGAATTATAAGAATTATATATTCAGCGGTGACTTAAAAATAAGTGTACGAAATTGTATTTTGAAAGTGGTTAATTAAGATGGCGGTTCTGGGAAAGTTTAAAAATTTATTTTCCATCCAGAAATTACTACGCTCTTTCGTAGTATTGCATTTTTGTTTTATTCAAAGTAATAATTAATGACGACAAAGCTTTAAATAATACGCCAAAATAGGGCATGGTTTACCTGACGGAATAATTGACCAAGATAACCGCCCGTCGTCCCGCTTTTACTAAAATCTTTGTTTAATAATTCTACCAATGTTGAACATTAATGGTCATTGATCAAAAAAACTGTTTTTAAAATATTGATTAGCAAGGGTGTAACATATAGGCTTCACTTAAGCCGCCGTTAGAGTTACGAATCTGAATTTGATTTCTGTATTCCTGTCCGCATTCACAAATTCCGAAGCATTTAGAGTCACTTACGAATTGATTTCTACTTCCGAATTGTACTCCAATCGATAGTTGAAATATTTCAACTTTCGTGAATGCAGAAATCAGATGCAGAAATCAAATTCATCGGAACACTATAGTCCACTTTAGGGTCACCGGTCACCTCACCCCTGCCATAAAACCCAGCATAGGAATCATTTCCGCTTAATAATGGGGCGCCGTAATACAAAAGTGAACCTGAGACTTTTGTTCGCATTGTATAGTCTGCTTTGCATTAAAAGAATAAGTGTCTCATATTTAAATTTTTCCATGTAACCTGTTATCCTTTTAACGATTCTTTATGCACCTTCATACGGTATTTAGATAGGTACCGCATATAATCATGGAACCCTATCTGAGATTCAACGAACCGATTTTTTATAACAGGTACCATACAAAACAGAATTACAGCATTATGCGTTAGCCAAAAACAAAATAGTTTACGTACAGCCGAATTTTCCCTAGGAACAAACTTGGCTAAGCGAGTTTTCTCAGAAGCCTAGTTTGGAAAAGTCATTTCCTCATATTTCTTGATTCAGTGTTCAATTTGTGGCTTTTAAGAAATTCTAGAATTATTTATGATCTCATTAAAATCTGTAATATTAGTTCTTGGGTCGTTATTTAGTGATGAGTGGTATCTCATAAAGTAATAAATCATCAAAAGTGTAGGCATGCGTCCTCAAGAATTATTTAGGATTTGTCTTACTTAGAGGATACATAAGTATCTATTTCAGGAAGGTTGCACTTTTATATCAATGTTTCTTAGAAATTCTGCCATTTTTTACATTGGGTTAATTGGATGGCTGCACTGCGTCTCTTAATCCTATTGTCTTTTGGTCTTTTTAACATTTACTGGCCCTATATCCCATTTGTACACCTGTACCCCTAGGTATATTATTTAGTAATTGCCAGTTTTATGGTTATAGCTGCATTGCTCAGGGTTTCGATGGTGAAGTATCAAATCTGTGTCCAGATTTTCTGAAAAGACAATATGGTTAAAGAAAAGAAATACGAGATTGAAATTCAAAAATGCAGACTCATTGCATAATGTCGGTCTGGTATTCTCAGGCTTCCTTACTTTTAGAGCGGAGAGTAAAAATACTCGAAACAATGGTATAGCTTATTATAAAAGCACGCTTTCTGAACTTCTTCAGTCACGGAGTTTTCTTGTCATTGGGGGATAGTTGTATAACTTCATAGCATGTTGTCTTTGTTATAGCATAATTGATTTTACTATTGTCTCCAGTCTCCAGTTAACCTCTGCTCACATGGGAAGACTCCATAATAAATTTTTGATGGAGTATTCACAGACCAAATGCATAAATCATTACCAAATCCAAAATATATGTGTTCTTTCTAATAGATAAAGCTTACAGATTGGCTTCAATAGGATTTTAATGTTTTTCTTATGTATGAATGATGCTAATGTACATGCAATTGCATAGTTTGGCTAAGATAGAGATAGCGCCGTACTATTCGAATAATGCTGAACTGAAGTTTGCAATGCGCTTAATACATTTTTTATTTTAATATTTGAACTCATTATTTGCTGCAATATGTATCCAACCTTAAGGTGTATATAGTATACGTAAACTATTTTCTAGGTTTACTTTTACTCTCAAGGAACAGAAGTTAAAAAGTCCACTATTGCGCGTTGCGGTCTTGCGGTTGTTCCCTTGATTTATTTTATGCAATGCCTCCTACATAATCGGAAATAATATTTGATTTCACGGTATTTGTTCAGAAATGGAGATGAATTTGGATGTTTGCAGCGAAGCCATCACGGACTCTCGAATTTCATACACTTATCCTTTGGACATCAACTGTTCTGTGAAAAACATTAACATTTCTTTGCCATCAAATTCCAGTAGCTCCTTTGACTATCCTGATTTCAGTCAGGTATGTACGTTTTATTTATCTTCCATTGCGATATTTACTTCTTTAGATGTAGATTTAGCTACTGCATATTTATGTAACATTAAAAGCATTTCAACGAGGAGTTACAAAGCGGCAATGATTCTCAGATTATTGCTTATTTTTTATTTCATATTTTTATGTCTTTCAGTTCCAAACTGATCTTTAGTTGCTCAGTTGCTGAATAAGTAAATAAATCAGTGCAACATGCAACAAGTACATAAGCAAGTATCGGAAGTAAAACATTTGAGTTAACCAAACAATGACATTGCCGAATATCATGTTTGTACGCATTTCAATTTTCTGTCGTTACTGAAAGGATGTGTATAACACACGGGTTCCCATACAATGTTCCATATACAAATGGTAGATAAAAATGTGCTGTGTGTGAGACGAAACGAGGCACAGTCAATTCAATGCGGTATGCCTGCTACTTAATCATGTATATTACCAGAGACATAATTCTAACACAGTAAATACAGAAGTTGTACATTTCATAGAGATAAACAAATTATGCAATAGTTTAACCTTTAGCATCCACTACAGTGTCAGTACCCAAGTAACATTCATTTACAAAGCAGTTGTAAAAATCTGCAAATTTGAATTTTACAACATCTTAGAATTATACAGATTTTGAGAGCACGGTGTTCCTTGCAGCCATGCCAAAACTCAACTGATCCTTTCTTGCCAATGTACGGCGAGACATATGTGCGGAAAAGTTTTCGTTGGCTAACAATTGACTAAATGTGCAAATACACTACTTACATAGTTTTACCTTTAGAATTGTAAACGGCGGACAAAGATACAGGAGAGGCTGTATAACCTTCAAATTCTAAAAACAATTTTTCACTGACTCATTTGTTAGTATTGTCACTATTCTTACTTAAATTATATATCTATGTAGTAATACGTTACTAACAATTACTTAAAGTGCTAACAAAGTAATAATCGAAACAATTCCTTACCCCAATTTTAATGCTTTATAATAGAATAACTAGGCTATAATTTATTTTAAATGTTGCGGTGTATGTAACATATACATTTATAACTATTACTGATAATTGCATAAGGATCGCTTTTGAATTGAAGAAAGTTCATGCAATTTTCATTTTTATCTATTGTGTTTGCAAAGCCAATTCATTTTTCACCGTTCTGGAGTTATCGCTGGAATAGACAGACAGACTGTTCCGTTCAATCTATAAATAATCTCTAACAACGTAGTTCTTAGTAATGACAGTAATGAGTATAACTTGGTACAGGTACAGATCATTGCTGTTTACAATTTTGTATAGTATCCTGTATAAACATCAAAGAATAGTCAACAGCAGTCTACCATAAATTATTCTATTTGTGTACATGAATCTAATATATTGTCATCTTACAAAAAGTAATTAAAATAAACTAATCATTTGTTTTTGTCATTTATATTTGAAAGGATTCAGGTGTTATCAGAAAGAAAGTCGGAAATCTATTATCTGCTTCTACAGTAACTTTTAAGCAATTAAATACATTAATTTCATTTTGGATTCCGCTTAATGTCTGTTCGGTTGAAAATTTGTCTATTTTGCTTAAAAGACATGAAAGCTTTTCCCCTCTGAAAATTTTTGTCTTACCTAAGTAGGTGTCGATTAGTTTCTAATGTGAATCAAGGAGGTATGAATTTCACATCAGAAATTGAACCAAATAAACAGATAAATGAGAATCTCAAAAGATAATGAATCGGCAAACAAAAACTCCTTGCGAAATATACCCATTTGTTTATTCAGTTGTACAAAATCCCAAAATTCCTAGGAATTTGGCAAAGTTCCTAGGAATTTTGGAATAGGAATTCGGCAATGTTCCTAGGAATTTGGCAAAGTTCCTAGGAATTTTGGAATAGGAATTCGGCAATGTTCCTAGGAATTTTGGAATAGGAATTCGGCAATGTTCCTAGGAATTTTGGAATAGGAATTCGGCAATGTTCCTAGGAATTTTGGAAAGTTCTTAGGAATTCGGCAATGTTCCTAGGAATTTTGGAAAGTTCTTAGGAATTCGGCAATGTTCCTAGGAATTTTGGAAAGTTCTTAGGAATTCGGCAATGTTCCTAGGAATTTTGGAAAGTTCTTAGGAATTTGGCAATGTTCCTATGAATTTTGGAAAGTTCCTATAGGGACTTTAATTTTTTTCCCTTTTTGAGTCATAACCTTTTTGAGACAATTTTTCAATAATGTTGTTGGGTACCATTCGACGCAGAATTGCAAAAGGAATCAGAAAATTACAACTTTGATAGATGTAATTGGTGCATGCTAGATACATAATATCTGGTTTTGAATCGGGTTGAGCATAATTTTAGAGTTTCAACCTACAAGTAAAGAACTAAGTTAATTATTGGCTCGTATATATATACAAGAAAATAGAGTTGTAAAGAATGATGATGGAGATATTATAATATTACACTAAATAGCGCATTCGTCAGTTTTAATGGCTCCATTATATTCTAATGGAAATCCAAACGCCAAAGTTATGAATATTTATTGCACGAATAAAGTAAAGAATAGTTTCGATGTCTCTTCATACCAAAGCAGATAACGTTTTCAATTATAATATGCTTGGCCGGGAACACAATGCTCGTAGTTGACAGGGTACCATCATCCTGAATGGTCAAATTACTAAGTAAACTTGAATCAATACAATTGTATTTGCCAGGATTGCCTATTAAGGTAACATGGACTGAATTCTGGAGTGAACAATGCAGACCTTCTTGCATGACGCAATTTATCTACTTAAAATTAGCTCAAGTCCAATTGTAAAGCAAATTGAATAATTTAATTTAGAGATGGGTTGACCAATAAAGTAAGAGGTAACGTATAATTTCCTTATCCTGACAATCTAGCATTACATCAAAAACATTTGTCAAAAATGAAATCTAGGAATTACTTTCACTGGCGTTTACCAATGGCTTCTCAACGATAAAATGGAAGTATGATTTAAAAAGGCGCTAGAATTATTGGTAATAGGTATTCAATGGAATTACATTGACATTGGTGATAACTGGAATAAATAGTAAATATAATCCCTTAATTTCGCTAAAATTTTACCAACTTAAGATGGGATGTGCAAAACTAAATCTATCTCAGGTGTAAGAAATATTTCTGAAAAATAAACGAATTTGTAAGTACAAAGTTAAAAACAATTGAACGAAAACAAATTTTGTCAAAATATTTTCAATAAATTAAAGTAACATCATTTTGGATCATCTTCATTTTCTGGCCAAAATATTTTAAAATTTTTGCAAATAATAGCCTTCGAGCTATTTGTAAGCATGATGGCACTAATTATTGCTGCTTTTGATTGAAAACTACATTTCTGAAGTTGTAATGTTACATGCTGTTTTGATACCCAAAGAAGTTTCCTTAACCACGGATCAAGTAACAACATAAAGCAATGAAATTGGTTTATTCGGGTTTTCTAGCTTGCACATTGCTCTACGGTTTATTCCATTTACAATATAGTGACGAATGGATATTTTACAGTAGCAACCTGTGTGCTTACAAAGTTTTGATGCGGGATAAGTGAGGTTTATCGGTTTCGCAATCCAGTAACCTTGTGTATTTATGTATAATAAGGTGCATAAAGATAATTTGATTGAATTGAGAAATGTGGGACAACCCGCACCAAGTAGAATAAATTAATGTAGTTACACAATTGAGCATTCCGTAAGAAGTCATTCATGCATTTTACTTAGGTACATTTACTAATGCAGTTGAATAAGTTATTTGCGTGTTATCAAATGTTACCTGATACCGAATAACTTGCCTTCTGGCTTATTATTCAGAGTAGTAGCGGTAAGTAAAATAAATAGTATGATTTACTGGTACACCTTTGACGTTTCAGAATGCCGTAGTACGAAGTCTTTTTGTCTGCGCTTTCATCGTCGTGGGGATATTCGGAACCCTTGGGAATCTACTTGTTTGCCTGACTATTTTCCGAAACAAGTCCATGCACTCGCCTATCAACTACTACATCGTAAATCTAGGAATATGTGACTTTCTCGTTGGATTCTTTGTACTTCCTATCAAGGTCTGTCTTCATTCACTGTTTGCTTAGTTGACGTGACCACACTTTCCGTCTCCGTCCAGTTGTACTATATTCCTTTGCTGTAGAAACCTTTTCCAAGGGGCTAAGCTAGCTTTACTTAGGTATTATACCTCTTATGCAAGCAAATAAACAAATACAATTACAATTACAAATGTTGCATATACCCTCTAAGGATGAACAACAATTTTATTCGATACCAAAGTCATTGAAATATTATATAGTGTTCCTTGTAAGTAGTTAATAAGTTAATAATTTTTAAGGGACAGGAAGCCGTTGGGGGTAAATAAGCCTTAGTACCTCAGTAAAGTAAAACAGTTACCGGATAACTTCCAGAGTTTTAATTTTCCTAAGCCTGATTTCAATTTCGCTGTGCCTGATTTAAATTTCCACATCAATTATCAATTGAACTATCATCGTTTTACGTATCCTGTAATACTTTCTCACCAGAACGATGCGCAGTCATAGGTTGACTTGAAGATTTTTGATCAAGCAAAACGAGATCTAAGAAATGTTTCACATTCACATATTCACTTAGATCTCTGTTACACTTACTCTTACTCAGCCACTGTTGAAATCAATTGGCAGATTGGCAGCCATTTTTACTACTTTTAATTTTCGCTCGACGGGGAACGATTTTATATCGTAAAAATTGTGTAATGACCCCAGATACTAGTGTATCTTTCCAAATTCCTCTCTCATGAACTTTAGAGATGAATTCTACTGAACTCACCTACAAAGTATACCAGTAAAAACTATATATGCCTAAAATGTATTTCCGTAAAAGCATTTTATGGAACTTTGACTTATCTCCCAAGCATCCTTTATTTGCCAATGGATTCAATTGAAGCATTACTGATTGGGTGAAAAAATTGTTGATTTTAAAGGTGTTATTTGCATATACGCAGTTGATCTGCACATGACTTTAACATTAAATCAACCCAGTGGGCAAAAGACCGTCGCTTTTTGTGAATTATTTAAACCGAATTAAACCGAAGTGAAATACACTATTCCTGTAGACATATCTTATGTCTACATTTATTACGACGTTTCTTTACTCTTTATTCGCAAAAACCTCATAACTTGAATCTTGTGCAGACTACCTTAACTGCATCGTATGATCAGCTATCATGAACTGTATTGTAAGCTTATTTAAACCAGAATGAAATAGAATCCATAAAATTTCGGAAATTCTTTTATGTGCGCCAGACTTTCCGCTTAATGGGAATGCCAACTTAAATATATAGTGGAATTGAAGTACAAAATGAAGGGAATAGCCGACAGGAAACTGTAACTTGTTTAGAATGGCATTTCAGCTTTGTGAACTACATATATTTTTTAATTTGTAATAAAAATTTCGAAGTCTGGAGAGCAATTTTATTGCATCAAAAGGGATTAAGTCCCTTGAATGGTTTTACATTTATACGAACTGTAAAGCAATTTATAGTGCTTACTCTCGTAGTAGGCTATGGTCTAGGAAGGTGGTGTGCGTTGTGCGTTATTCCATTATAATTAAAAACAAAATGTATAGTGTATAGAGATAAGAATCATTAAAGCTGTTGCTTTTCTGCCCCAACTGCTGTTCATAATTCCCTAGAGAGCTATAAGTTAGTTGAAACAACAAATGAATGATCTTTTCTATTCTCAGTGTTATACTGGACTTTCTGCCAATAAAGTAATTTTGTTGCGTCTGCTGAATTGATAGCATTTTATTTTAATGCAGTGACTGTTTTCTGACTTTTGATGCAACGCACCGCAAATTCCCAAGTGCTGCAACACAAACAGACCCACAGGACAGCGAAAATAAACTTTAAATACAATACTAGTCTCGTAATCATAAGAACCAGAAATATCTCATGGCTACGATATTTGTATTGTGTGACAGTAAACGAAAGTTTTATAAATTATAGTATTGCTAAATGTGATATCTGAAAATGGACAATAAATATGTATATTACACGCACCTTATATATACATATTTAAGCGTCCGATTTTATAGGTAATTATATATCTCGACCAGTGAGACCTTTTGATATTGAAAAGTAAAACTAAATTAAAGAGAAAGTTTGCTTTATGTAGCATTAGGTAATGATTGTTGACTATATGTACCGATTTGATCCTGCAACAGTTATGAAGTTTTAATTGCCCAAATTGTAATCAAATTTATTAGTTTCTAAAAAATGCAAATTAGAGAACTATGCATTTTCATCCTTTCCTATTTCCCATCCCACCTTGCTTGGGGATAAGATATACAAAATGTGAATGGAATTTCCATTCATTTCAATTATAGCAAGATAAAAAGGTTAACTGGAAGCATTTTCAAAAACTGTTAATTTACTTTAGAAGTGTCGGTATTTATATTCACATTGCAATTCATGTAATAACTAAATGAATTATTTGCTTTGTCATCACAATACAGTTATTTGAGCTGACGGCTGATGCGAACTTGAACGTACTAAATGATCAATGGTGTACTGCAGTGAGGTTCCTGGAAACATATTTTGTATTCGCAAGCGTCCTTATTCTACTTGCCATTTGTTTGGAGAGGTAAGCGTTGCTGTTCACTTTAATGTTTGCTTTTGAATCACGGGTTTTCTAATTACTTGAAATAGTATTTTTGTACTGTATTCCCTTTTGATACCACTCACAATACAACTAATGGACTAAAATTATGTTATTCATTACAATATATCTCCTGCTACTAAGGCTATATCCCCTAAAATAGGTTTACTATCTAATCCATCAAATTTATTATAAATTAATTGTAATTACAATAAAAAATAAATAATATAAATTATAATATAATTAATTTTAATAAATTATATAAATAATATAATTTATATTTATATTTACTATGTTTTCACAAATGTAAGGTGCATATAATGAGTAAATTTTTTTAAAGTTTCAATTGCCAATAATGTCAATTATCTATTTGAACGTATTTTTTCAGATATTATGCTGTGGTTTATCCGGTGCATTCTCGTGTCCACATGACGGAACACAGAACTATTCGGGTGCTTCTATGCGTCTGGACTATTCCACTGTTTGTGGCCGCTCCAAACGCATACCCTGCAATTGCCGCCACATATTATCTGTCATCGGAATATGGAACATTTGACAGATTAACTTGCATGGACAAGTAAGACAACAATTTTATACTTCAAGCATTTCTACTTTACCTGAAAGACGCTTTCGTTACTACAGAATTTAATTATTTTATAGTTTTATCTTGTACTTAAATGTTATAACAAATAAAATAAATAAAAATACATTATAAAAATTGCCGTTCTATTAAAAAAAGAGACTGAAATGACTATGCATAGTCATATTTTGATGTCGTAATACGAGATTCGTAAATTTAGAGAAGTTTCCACTAAGAAACTGTACAGTTTGTCCGTAAATATTATATCCTGACTTATTATTACATCCGGCATAACTATGTCCTGAATTAAAGTAAAACATAAGAATAAACATTTATTAACCTTCTTTTGAACCTGATAAAAACATTAAATTACGATTTTGTATGAACATCTCAATCCATTCAGGAGTTATAACTAGAGCAGTCAGACAAGTGGTCCCTTTCCTTCTTTTAAAGAAGACTTCCTCAACTTAATAGCAATAGAATTGGCAATATAAACTCTGTAGTGCAAATACTTTGAGTTTTATATTTCTTTAAAAGCACTGGAGGCAAGCTAGAATTTGAAGTAACAGGAAAACCTTATTGGATCAGTAATTCTCTGGAATTAAATAACGTTTTCTAAATCCCATTCTCCGTAAAAGCAATTACTTAAGGACGTGGATGTTCTCATTTGATGTGAAAGATTATACGTTTGAGAGTTTTACTACTATTAATTACTGCTACAAATATATAAAATAGCATTTCATGTTTTTATTGCATTTATTTATTACTATTACGTTTATTTATGCATTTTTGACAGCTTCTCGGATGAATTTCGCCGTTACTACTACATGTTCCTGTTTTTCTTCATGTATTGCATTCCCTTGGTGTTTATTGTAACTACCTGTTTTTGTATCACACGGGTTTTGATGACAAAAACCAGTTTGCATACCCGGAACGATTCACGAGCCGTCAGTTTGGAACACCAGCGGCATAAAGTAAGAGCATCAGTAAAATAGTACTCAGACCTATTCTCATTTATTTTGTAATACTGATTACTGAATAATATTACTGTGTATTTACGTTCTCCTAGGTTGCCAAAATGGTTTTGGTGATTATCATCTCTTATATCGTGTGCTGGAGTCCTTATTTCATAGTCACAATTGTAACCCAATTTCAAGCGGAAAATTTCTTAGAAAAGGGACAATACTTCTTTACAATGCTGTGTATAAACATTCTATGTTTCCTGAACTCTTGCATCAACCCAATAATATATCTTATTATGAGTACGCGATTCCGCAAGGTAATAAGATATTTCAATTATGAATTAACAATTTTGTGAATACCTAGTATTTTATTTAATATTGAAATTATCATCAACTGAATGTCAAAATTATTTAAGGGCTTTATCGGTGTTATTCAATGGATTTGTTTCTGCTCTAAAAAACAAATTTTCCGACCAGATAATAGTCCCTTGCCATTTAAACAATCAAGTCGTCAAAACTACAGCAGGCAGACAAGCTATAACCAATATCAATGCCCCACCAGTATTGATACAGATCGTTGGCTTTCCAATCGCCGTGTTACTGAGATTGAAGATAATTTAGAACTTAATCCACTTCCGAGTGTGATTAATTTCCCAGAATCTCTTGGAAGACAGGTATTACAAATTTTGAATTTTATGACCTCAATTCATTTTCTTACCACAGAAAATCGTCCCTATGTACTTACTTACTTAGATGTGTAAATTTTGAAACACTTTCTAATTAGACAAATCCTTCGAAACGGTAATGCCAAAACAGTTTTTGCCAATTTGAACTGTGAGTCAAACTATGTACTGTATCAATGAAATGTCTTCATCACAAATGACATTGGTAGAACTGGAAATTTCAGCAGAATTTCATTTCATGGTTTTTTTTTACATTTTTTCAAATATTCACCAAATTAAACTTGTTCAGAATTTTTGTTAATCGAATATAAAGTGTCACCCTTCAGTGATGAGATTAAATTTGTTTAATATTCTTGATTAGCAAGAGTTACTTACGAATTCATGGATTGTTTGAATATGAAAAATAATATGCGATCCCTTTTGTTGACTTTTGCAAGTCAAATTCAATGTATCGGTTGCCACATTTTCACTCACTACCAGTGTTTTGTTTACATTAAAAAATAAAAGTGCCCTTAAATATTTTTTAACAGGCTCCGAGATGCACACCTCAATGCAGCTTGGACAATATGCCAAGAAGTATATCTGTGAATATGGATAATGGAAATTGTTCTGTTTCCTCCCAGTTAATTCCACTGAAATCAATGAGAACCAATCACACAACAACATCCAATGAACAAAGTCCAGACTCATTATTTAAAATAGAAAGAGCATCTGAAGTGTAATTGTTTCTAAAATTAACACGTCAATGATATTAAATTTTGATTCCTTTTATTTCTATAATGAGAATCTAAATGGCAATGAGAAAATTCAAATTTCTTACGTAATATGTGGGCAATGCATTTTATCAACCTATATTTCGAAAATAAATTTCCTTAGCACAACGAAATCTAGAGAAATCAACCATTGTGAAATGTCGAAATGATTTAGCCCAACTTGATGAAACTGCAATAAATTTAAATACAGTTCGCCTACTTAGCTAGCTTGAGATAATAGACGAGTTAATGGACATTATGCATGTGCAAATCCGTCATTCTGAGCATTTTCTATTGCCTAAAGGATTAAGCTTCGTATTTTGATTGAATAAACATTTACCAAATTGTATATTATCCTGTACAAACCCAAAGATGAATATGAGGATGAATTCTACTTTGATGAAGACAGCAAAGAATTAGTCAGTAGTCAAATAAGCACTAATAATTTTGGGAATGCTTACATTAACAATTACAACATGAAAAGGAAATTATGTAAGGTTTGTGTTAGGAATTTAAAATCCAAAGGTAATTGACAGATGCATGAAGTCACATTTAATTGTTTTTAGCATAAAGAACTATGAAAGTAAAAACGATTTTTAAAGCAATTTCAGGTATTGATTTGTAACTTAGCGAATCTCTGGCAACTGTGAAAACTGAAGATGTCATACATGGCAGTTACCCGTGGGAGTTTTAGGAACTTAAGAAAATCGAGATTTTAGTAAGTAAAGGAATATTGGGCTTTAGAAATTCTAATTCGTTTTTAAATTGTTAGTAACGTGCTTTAAATTGTAAATTGCAGTTATGACGTTTATCCCGTTTCATAACATCTTATTAAATATGGTGGTAAAATAATGAAATTTGTATGATTTATTTAACAGATCAAATTATTTAAGCGGCTACTATGGCTGTTATTCTAAACTGGCTGCTACACAGCTATCAAAACTCTGAATACATTGAATATACATAAAGGACAATCCTAAAAGGCTGAATTGAAAATGAAAAATGCAAAGAAAATTGAATCTTCGTTTCAATACGTGCTTTCAAAATTACCTAGAATGTACAATATCTATATTAAAATTCACTTAAATTATCATTACAAGTAAAATGAGTACATTCCGATTTCTATGACCTTTGATGACTGCATTATTGTGAAATGGGAAAAGTGTAATTAAGGGTGCGGATTTGCTTTTCATTTCAATAAATAAAGAATATTACGTGTAATAACTTTATTAAAAGTGCACGGATTCAACGTTTAATTATTAAGTGGAGGAAGCCACCTTTCATGTTTACTCGGTTAGGTTAGTGAGTCTGATGACTCAAGAACTCAAAAAAGATTGAAATAATTGATTAAGGTTCACATATTATGCTCTGAAAGCAAACAAACATTACGTGAGAAGATAGTGTTTGCTTATTTGCGTACAAGATTTCTAGATAATAAATGTCAGATCATTAGCAAGATTCTATTTGATTATAAAAACTGATTCAGTTAATATCAAATGCAAATCGTATGTGCCGATTTTGAAGCTTTATTAACTCATTTGAAATTATATTCAAAATATTTTGGGTTGGCAAACTAATATTGTAATCCTCCATTTACCACTGCCCTCATCTTCACGAGGTTTTCTTGATTAGTAATGGCGGGGATAAGGGCTTCTAAACTTTCCACTGATTATGAGTAGTTAAACTTCCTTACAAACGGGAAAGTATAGACTGGCGTACTGTGGAGGAGGGGTTTCACATTTTTCCAGTACTTACACTACTAATGAAAAGTGTAAGCCTGTTTTTATGCAAACGAGGTCTTTCGCATTAACTTGAAAAAAAATTCTGCATCTACTACATCTTTACCATCTACTGCATTTACTAGTAGTTTCTTTTTAAGTAAAAGCAAATATTCAACATTTTATTCACACTAATGAAATGGCTTATGGTAAAACGAAAATTTATGTAAAACGTTTTATTTTTTATTCCTACCACAATTTGCATACAGAACAGAAATCTTAATATAGACTTGGAATGGATTTTAGATGCAGTAATACAATGCGACAGCGTGGGACTGTGAAATGCAAATGTATGCATGGTTCTAATTTAGTACAACGGCTATTTTCGAATCTATAGGTTCCTATGTTCCTGTGTGTAAAGTCATAGTGTCATTGATTACGAAAGGGTTTACCAGGAAAATGGAATTGGAGAATTGCGCGATTGATAGAAATAGAAATGTTCAAACCAAGTGTAGCATAAACTGACAACCTGTATTTTCAATTAAATACCTGTTTACGCATCGCGTACATCAAGGTGCCCAGACAACGCATTTTCTCTACCTAGGTGACGCCATACTTTGTTTTAAAAACGGGTTAGACCACAGTTTGAGGACGAATATTTAATTCATTGAGTAGAATAACTCAATGATTGAAAATATTACATATTCATCTCCATTTTTGGTTGACTCCTTTTTAGAATAGAATAGAATAGAATAGAATTTTATTTCACTGTATAATTGATTTGGCCCTTGGCCTTTACAATACAGTTATTATAATGTGTATTATGCATTTACAATTTTCATTTTTCATTTTTGAGATTCGCGTTTACAAGTTAGAAAGAATGTAATATAAAAGTACTTTAACTTAAAATTAACCTATAAGTAAGCTTCAATAATTAATTACGGTAATATTAATTGCTATGAGCTAACTCCAGTAAATGTTTTCTAGTTTTCAGAACACTAATCCAAAAGTTTAGTAATATTTTATACGTACGCTCATTAATTAATGTTAAATAGGACACAATGTCTTTTCTACTGATAATTTCTGTATTAAAGTTATTTAGCAGAATCCTTCTCTGAGTTAAATAATGCGGACATACAAAAATTAAATGATATGCATCCTCGATATCTTTTGTATTACATAGAGAACAGTTGTGGTCTTCTGAAGAAGTTTTACTGTACATTATATTGTGGCCAGCTAGTTTTACACTTTTTCCTGCTAGAGTGAAGTAATTTACATTCAGTCTCAGCTGTATTATAAGGACCACTGTCGTCCAACTAATGTTTCCGTCTAAGCAATTTTCCCTTTGGATCTTCGTATGAATTTGCTTGTAGTGCTTAAGGCTATTGCTAGTTTGCATGCTGGCTATATCGTTTTCAATCATTTTATTTTTCACTTTACCTAGAGCTTGCGTTACTGCTATTACTTTCTCCTTTGAAGATAAGGAATCAAAATGTTCGTCGAAAATAGAGGAAAGTTCCCATTTTGTAATTATACTCATTAATTGCGCATACCAATTATTTTTGAAGTGTCCTTTTTGGTAATCGGACTTTAACGCTTCGAAGGATTCTCTCAATAAACTGTTTACTCAGAATTTTAAGCAGGAAATTTAAAGTTTGTTTTATTAACTTGAATTCATAAGGTAAAATATTTGCCTCTAGTCTGAGAAACCATCGTGGGGTCATAGTTGGTAATTGAAACAACCTGCGATAAAAGTTTGCTTGAAAAATGTCAAACATCTCTGTAAATCGGATTCCCCAAGTATGGGAACAATAACCAACTACCGATTGCACCATTGCTTCAAAAAGTTTGTTGTGTGAATCAAATGTTCTAAGTTTACTTTTGTAAAATATTTCAAATATTGATTGTACAGCTCTTTTCCCTTTATTAAAAAAATGCTTACTTATATCAGTATTACTTAAAGTGTCGTGGAATGGCACCCCTAGATAATCGTATTTGCTAACTATTTCTATTTCCTCTTCGCCCCAAAAAAATCTTGGGGGTGATCTAACGGTGCCACGTTTCCTAAAAATCATAACTTTTGTTTTGTGAAGATTAACTTTCAAGTTATTTTCTTCAAAAAACGCTTGTAAAATGTTAATTTTTTCTTGTAAATATACTGCGTTTGTTGCAAGTAGAACGATATCATCTGCATAAAGTAACATGTGCAAGTCTAATGCGCATAAACGTAACCCTGGTATGCCAGAATTTTTCATTAAAGTAATAATGTCTTCTAAAAATATGGTGAATAACTTAGGGCTAAGAGTTTCTCCTTGCAGTATACCTTTGCTTATCTTAATTCTTTCGGAAAACCCAGAATTCGTTCTTACTTTTGCAGTTGCATTAAAATACAAATTTTGGATACACGAGATAAATTTTGTACTAAGACCTACCGAGTGTAATTTTGTCCATAATTTTTTGTGGCAGACGGAATCAAAAGCTTGACTTAAATCTATAAAGAGAGCATAGATATATTTATTTTTATTATTTAAATTGTGTTGGATAGCCGCGTTCAGAGTAAACACGTGATCTTCGGTTGACTCCTTTTTAAAACACAGTATGTCATCACCTAGGTACAGGTTGTCAAGGCAGCTTGGCATAAATACTATCAAGCTCTGTTTAACCCTACAAACACTTATAGCACAAAAGCGTGAAATTGCAAAAGAAATTTATAGATTGACCAAGGTATGTGCATTTACCTTTAGTAAAGCAGACAAGGATACAAATCTGAATCTGACAAAATATGGAATTTCAATATCAAATTGTTTCATTTTTCCCTTGAAATTATTTCAAAATATTGAGTAGTACTTTTAAATTACAACAGTAATTTCCATGAAAATTCATTTCTACTTGAGAAATTTTCCAGGAACATTTTAGTTTAAAGAAGTTTTTATGTATATGTATAAGTACAAGTTTTTAGAATTCTCTGTTAGCGATCAACAACGGATTAGTTGGTTGTGTTTATCATTAGTGGGACGATGCTTTTTACACCACTGCACTTAAAGTATGCTGCGCTTTCTTTTCTCAATGTGTGGGCGATGTGGAGTAGAATCAAGGAAAAAAGTTCAACTTTTTGCAGCAAAAAGGTAAAACGCCAGCTTTTAGGTTTTTTAATACGCCAACTGCTATTCGGTGCACCTATATTTCTACACAAGATTTCCATATTGTCATGTGTATTGACATTTGACACCATTACATGTTTTAAATAATTAAAAGTCAAGTAATAATAAATTGGGTACTGAATTCGACTTAAATAATAGCAATTGGATTACATTTCATTGCATTTTTCTTATTGCGGGTTGTGTGCTATGTCGTCATATATGTATATATCGGGTGTATATGTATGACGTCAGAGGAAAAAGCCGGAAGGCAAAAATCTGATTTTTCCCTAATTTGCGTTCGGTTTTTTGCTGAAAAGCCAAAAAGTGGTTCTTTCACTCCCTCTGTAAACACCACAGCTTTATATCCACACAATAATATTTCCTGATTATACATACGATGATACACAAATATTTGAACTGAAAGTTTTTATGCATATACCATAATATGAGTACTGCTTATGAAGCTTCACGAATATAATGGAATATATGTCGTAGTCTTTGAGAGGATTCAGTCATTGAGGTTACGCGGTGTATATTCAAAGATTACTAACTTTTTTCTATTATACTTAGCAATGTGAAATTTAGAACATAAATCAATGTTGATGCAATAAGCACTTTCAGTAAATTTCACCCCCTAGCTGTCAAAGAAAAACTGTTATGTTTAAATTCAAAATTTGTCCATTTTATTACCATTTTGAAATAAACACTAATAAAATTTTTTCTTTGACAGTTAGGGGGATGAATTTTGATGAAAATGTTTACTACATTAGTATTGATTTATGTTCTAAATTTCAGATTGATAAGTATAATAAAAAAAGTTATTAATCTTTAAATATGCACCGCGTAACCTCAATGACTGAATCCTCTCAAAGACTACGACAGATATAGCTCCACAGCCAAACAAGTACTGTTAAATGAGCAAAAAACTTAAATACAAAAAGTGATCACTATAAAGTACACATGGAATAATTTAAGGGCTTCTAGGCCTATTGCGTGGATTTTACATGATCTACAGAGCAGATATGATATTTATTGTGAGTTGACGGGAGTGCGTGTATTGTGTGCTTATCTGTGACCATGATACTCATCCGTGAATGTATTTTTATTGCGCTTGCTTGCCTTCCTCAATGCATATGTCTGTGAGAAGTGGAAGGAAGTTGGTGTGGAAGACTGTGTATGATTTGACAGAGTGAGTTCCAGAGAAGAGTTGGAAAGAGTTGAGATTTCCCTTATTACGTGGATCTAAGGATGTGTTCTGCAATGTGGAGAAAGTCTGTCTGAGTTTATCACAGTGACTCTCACAGTGAAGGCTGTACATGAAAGCCACCGCATTACACTGTTTACCATGTATTTAGTTCTCTCCCGTTGCTTTCTCTCTCAAACGTTTCTCCACAGTCAAACACGTATCGCACTCATCTCGTCTTCACCTAAATAAATAGATCATTCTCTCTCCTCTCTTCACTTCGCATTCCTTCCTCGCCAGTCGCCACTCACACTTGACTTATAGTCATAACCAATGCTCTGTTTCTTTGCATTTCATAACTTCGTGTCCGATATTACCCCTTCCACAATCATAAACCTACTAAAACTCAAACAAATGTGCTCTCGTTAACTTTTTCACATTATACCTATAGAACTTAATAGCCCGTGCTAATTTAATGTGTTATCGTTTTCCCAGTTCTATACCATAAGCAATTCCAGTTCTACATTGAACCCTCTATGCTAAAAGAACCTGTTACAAACTTGCAGCAGAAAATAGATAGTAAGTATTTCTATTCAATTTTTGTAGTGAATTTTATAATTACTATTTATTTATTTAGAATTTTTATATTAATGGAAATATATGTATTAATACTATTACCATTAGATTTATATTTCATAAAAATCTAATTTTTCTCATTTATGTGTAGGTAAGCCATCATTTACAAACAAATCTTTTGAAGCGACTAAAGTGCATTTTCCTTCTGTGCATTTTCGATATTTATTCAAGTATGGATGTGAATATCACTGACTTAATCAATTCTGAAGATACGGTATATTACAACACCAGTGAACTAAATGTCAATGCTACGTCGAATGAATCTACCGAGGCAGATATTATATACGATGTAATTCCTTCTCCATATCCAGATTTCACCCAGGTTCGCACTTTTCATTATTGTTTTTATAATTCTTTCTTTCTCAGGTGGTTATGAATGAAGTAGGCGTCGACCATAGTAAGTGGTGTGATGCAGACGTCCATCTATACCTTTATCACGTTTCATAACTTGTTGACTAAAAAACTTTGACTTTGTACTTTTAAGTTCGATTTTATGAATGGTTCCATGTTATATCAGTAGATACACAGCACAGGTAGAAATATATTCATTTATTTTACTAGTTTGTTATGCTAGCCACTAATCATATGAACGAAAGCACGACTCGGCTCCCCAACTGCATTCCGTTGGGTAATAATTAGGTATATTTATAATTAACATATTTGTAAGGTTTAAGATTATTACTCACATATATACTATAATTGGCAATTATATACTATATTGTATTTCGTCTAAAGGTTACTTAATTACTAAAGTATCTTCGAGGTATATAGACCGTAGGGTGAATGTATAAGACCATGCGCGCTTTGTTTGCGCTGCAACCGGCGGCATTCCTTACATTATGTCTCTCTCTACTCTTGAATTCGTGTATCTTGCAGACTGCATAAATTATACCAGTGAATAATAATAATACATTTTGCTCTTCTGTACATCTTTCCTCTAATATTGTAATTCCAGGTTGTACTTTCAGTGAAGTTATGATATGTACTTGTATATGTGATGATGGAGCTGCCTATGACCTTTATTGATAATAAAACCAATACCAATACCAATACCAATATCGTTAATCAAGTGTAACAAAGATTTCAGTTTCTTAATTCTGTATTTTACTCTGATGACGACATTGCTCAAGGTCGACAACTCAATATTTAAAAGCAATTATTTATTATTAACCTTTCTTGCACCGGGTTAAAATATGTCCTATTATACTTTACAAGGCTGGAAACGCCTAAAATTCTTAAATTGTTCACTATTTCACTATGGTACGTTTTACAATGGGCTAATATATCAAGAGCGTAGTTTTCACATTCATTACATTGTTCACATAAATTACAAAGAAGTGGTGAAGTATTGTTTTCATGATCTTTATTTACCTGTAATTTGACACGTTCGTTACATGTACTGCTGTATTTCCAAGTAAGTAACAAGAAAATTCATGTAAAGTAATAAGAAACTAATTGGTTTCTTGAAATTGAATACCAAAGTTTACTTCATCACAATTGCTTTTATAACTTTATGCTAAAAAGGATTACAATTTAGGGCTGCGAGAGATTCAATACCTTAATTAGATCTGTAGGGGGAAGTATTAAACGGGAACGCTGTTTTGCATTCATGAATCCTGAAAAGTGTTGTTGGACGTACTATATGGTATGAACTTGAACACTAAATTTTCAAGAAAGAGTACCTAAAACAAACGTCACAGGATTTGATAAATAGATTGGCTTTAAATTTCCAGCAGCCATAATTAGAAATCATACCCACTTTTTCTCCTCACGCAAGTCTACTGTTTATGAATTTTTATGGATTTTACCGTACAGAGATTATAGGTACAGTCCTTTCAATGGATCTACAAACACTTGTTCATACTTGGACTACCCCATATAAAACCAATGATCTTCCGAGTGGTCCAGTCCAGTGTGTTCAAATGTTTGTAGATCCGTTGAAATAGCTTTATGTCTGAAAGCAATACAATTTGTAAACAAAATATTAGCATAAACTGAAAATCAACTGCGAACTCGTAAATATGTAAAGCAGTGCAAAAATCGGTAAAGTCTAGAAAATTAAGTTCCTTTTTTATGTAATGACCATAGGAAATTTGATGGATAACATAGTGTGCTCTCTATGCCTATTTGAGCACTGAAGTACAGTGGTGTAATTACTGCAGGAAAAGTGGGCTACAGTGAGCTTTGTATACTAATCAGACTCTGGAAATAATTCCATGAGACACACTATCCATATTCATAAGATTAATTTCTCCTCTGTCTACTACGTTGTGGTTATGCATTAGATTAGACAATGAAGAGTGTTATTTTCAAGAGTATAAATTATATGTTAATAAATTTTACGTTTCTTCATTTAGGGAATTACAGTCTAGCTCTCTGATTGCAGAGTGGGCAGTTGCATTGCGTTGAACAGGGATTCTTCTATTCTTTTAAAGAAAAACAATGGAATGTCAATTGGAGTTTTAGAAATTGAAGTTTTTATTGTTTGGAATAATTGATAATATTAATTAACTAAAGAGTTTTCAATGGATACATAAGAAATTTTTTGACTTATTGTTATAACAAGCAGAGAATGTAATAATTATCAAATATATCATTGTAAAAACTTGCTTGAAATTTCGGTAGAATCTACAAACAAGTCTCGGTTGACGACTTGTTAAGTATTTTCCTATAATAGCATTGGTAAAATCTAATTATCGACCAGATGCAGAATGCAGTCCATCAAATTTTGTGACAGAGCAATCTTGACAATATTCTATGGCGAAATGCTCCATGAGCAAATCATACGGAATGAGGGACATGAACGTGTGAATCCCAAGGCATTATTTAGATCTTGTGGTTTTGATGAACATCTTATTGTTTCCATGATCCGAATTTTTAAAATATGCGTAGCAATAAGATCTGACATCATCTGAAATGGGACTTTTGCATCTTAATTAATTATCCCTTCCGAAATTCAGATTTAAATTAGTTTTTTGACATTGAACTTGTCGAAAGTCACAAGTGGTAGCTTTAATTCCGGAAATAATAATTGATTACAGGCTGAAAGTTTTCCAGACAAACACTTTTTGCGTACTTTGATTTCTGCTTCAACTCAATTGAACAATAAAGGATATTTGCGACGTTATACAAGATACATTGGAGAAGACAAACATATAGGTGGCTTTGCTAAAATGCTTTGGGGACGTGTTGAAGTATTGTAGTTGGAGGATATATACGACAGTACGAAAATAGTATTGGTCTGTATTCATTCTCCTGACCTTTTGTGTGTTGATTCTCGTAGGTAAACTTTCTGTAACATATTTTATCGAGTTTGTAACGCATTCAGGATATCAGATTGAAGATAGAACACGTCATATATTGAGAGAAGAGGGAATTCTTTCAGACAGCAACGCAATAAGAGGAAAAATGGAAAAACAAGTTGTTACGCATTATACATTTTGCAGATATTAGGAAATGCAGCCAGAATATCAATGTTTAAATAAAGAGGAGCTTCCAATATTCGTAGTAGAAGTCTGCAAACTTAAAGGAACGAAGTTTGACATTTTGTCGAAATTTTGTATTCAGTCAGCTAAAATGATTACTTTTGAAGTTTTACTTATTTGTTTTCCTCGTCAAGCTTCAAGTTGTTTTTAAGTAAATCATTTTCTATTAATAAAGTTATTACTGTAACAATTAGTACACACGTTATTAAAATCTAATAACAGAGTTATTTCACTTTATGTTGTGCTAGGCATGGTAATACACTTCATGTTTGATAATAGAGTTATACAATCCATTTTATTCTTTATTCCATTACTATTTTACATTAGATGTTGCAAAATAGGTACTTAAATAATCGCACTTCTTATGAGCTGCCATAGTACAAACCCGTACCAATAAACACGAAATAAATTTTAGTCATTTATAGGTAAGGACGAAACTTTTTCAATCACATAAAGTAGTTGTTCACCGAGAATTGAGTAGGAGGGGAAAATGCACAAAGTTTGTCATGCAAAAGTATCTAATGCTTAGAGATGGGAAGCGATTCGTTAAATGTGTCCCGTACTGGTTATATATTTTATATTTTTGATTAACAAAATGCTTTCCAATCACAATTACACTTTGAAATCTGTATTTCAGTGTCTAGTGTCTTCAAGTTCATTTTAAGAAAAAAATTTTACTTGTTTTGTCATTGTACACGAAATATGAAATGAAAAATCCTTTTTAAAAATTCACTGTATCCTGTTATAACAAAAATGTCATAAATTTAGGATAAATTGCCCAAAGCTATCAAATGTCCTTTTGATTCTTTTGACGCAACAGTAATGGTAAAGATTGAGCCGTGGTGCTAAGATGCATATACGTAAATGCCGCAGTCGAAAAAAATCCTAATGACACATAACCAATTAAACACAGCTGCTGTTAGATTTAGACGGTAAAAATTATCTATTCATTTGTTTCAAGGTATTCAAATGCAGAACAAGGGGAATATTGTTTTCTGTAACACAGAAAAATAACGCCTACCTATGCGAATCCTAATACTCTGGATTCAAACCATGACCTAAAGATATAAAATGATGAGGGAATTCGCGTAATTGGTAAATCTGGCATGGCAAATTTTGTAAATTTTGTAAAATTTTACGTGAACGTACCACACTAAATAATTGGCATTGGTGTTTGCCGGATATGCCAAATAAGTGCATGCCCTGAAGGCTGGCATAATTGCTAAAACAAATTCCTACGCTTTTACGTTGGCCTTTGATTGCTAGGTTTATCATTTTTGGTAAACTTGCAAACTTGCCAGCTAAGCATGCTAGGCCATGATTACCATAATGCCCTTAATAACGAAATACCTATACCTAAAGATAAAAAAACGATTGAAAATATTTTTAATTTTCGCAATCACCAAAACTACATCAATTTAGTTAAGAAAGTGTCTCACAATTAGACAGTAATATTTTCACACATAGTTTTTCTCAAGTTATCATAAAATTAGCATGCTTTTTAATTTATATTAATGTGGAAGTAAGAGAGCACATTTATTCGAAAGTTCTTATTCTTAGGCATGCTCTAAAGAATTCAATCCAACTGCCAATGTCAAGAGTTTCTTGGTAATCGAAAGGTTTCCACGTATGGTATTTAATTTTCTGAAACTTCAGACCATTTATGCAGTCCGTAGCAAAGTTTTTTAGTGACATCTGGTAAATTGCGTATAATAAAAGCAGAACTAAGACTTGCGTATAACCAATGACGGTAAAACATTAACCAAACTAAATTGATAGCACACAGAAGTGGTGAAACCTAAGTTCTACTTTCTGCCTACAAGCTGTGAAGAACTAACTGTCGCAGCAATGATCTAATGAAAAATTTTTAATTACCGACAACGTTTACATTTGGGTACTTTATTACGCAAGTTTTCATTAACTCACTAAATACCAAAGGCAGTTTCTCGAAACTGGTTTCTTTAGAAAGTGTAGACGCATTATTCGAGTTAATATTTGTTGTATAAAAAGTGTGTAGGTTTGAGATATATTGATAACCATACTTAAAATGCACAGAAGCATTTAAAATTGTTACTTCATTAGAAAGCAAAAAACACATGTGTTATTATTTTATTAAATTTTGTTTGACTTGGATTTTAATTGATATACAATGTTATTATCAATGAATATTTTTCAAATTTCATTTCAGACTCAAACAATAAACAGATCAAGTTCAATGTTTTTGTAGAACAAGAGCCCATATATGCTTTACAGATATGTTTCTGAAAGAAAAGTTATTGATAAATTCCGCATCGAGCAGCTGGTCTTAAAAGAGCAAACAGTTGGCTACTATTCAGTTTGTCATTACACAATATACGCCTCCGCAAGCACCGCCAGCAAAACTCTACTGTTAAAACGCACCCTGTACTCGTACTCACATAGTCATTTGACTTTTCGGCAGTTTTTAATAAAGCATAACATAAATAGTTATTAAACATAGTTTTTATTAGAAGGACACATATTGATTTTCTCGAGAGACGCTATAATGAAATAGCACATTTGAATGGAACTATATCACCACGCGAAAATCTTGCGATACTATTAAGTAAACCAAGTGGAGTACTGATCTGTCAGCATTTTAAAAGAATTGACCCAATGACATCCAAAACGGAGAACATATAGGTATTAAATGTATTACACCGGAAGCCAAAAACACACCAGCGTTTTGCAGAAACACTAGAGAAGTGAATTATACTAAGAAGTAATTGCAACTTATGAGATGAGTAGCAGTTTTGTGATGTAAACAATTATAGTGGTCGACTGTGATACAAAATAGACAAGAACATAAGGTGAAGACTGCCTTGAAAGTCATGAAAATAATAAATGTATACATATGAATAATGCAGAACTATGAATTATTTTGTTGGGAGAGTTATAGGCATAGTGCAAAGAGAAGGACCTGGACGTAAAGTACGCATTCTGACTAACACTTGAATTACTTCAGCAACTCCGCACAGTAATGACAAGATAATGAGTGTCTACCTATAATTTCCTTACCAACTTGAAGAAGTACTTTTAATATCACAAAGAGAAACAACCCTGGTCCTTTCACAACTCAACTGTTAATTCCAGGCATGAAATTCGCAAGCTCCGTTGCTCCTTCTCATATATCTCATCACGCTTTTACAAATTATCACATCCCATTCATGTAATTCATACGTTATTCCAGCCCAAGGATGCAAAACCCTCGACCCATGGGTTTTTGTGGGTTTCTGGGGTTATTGGGTTATGGAATTTTTGGTCTACCAAAATAATGTAATATTCTGCGTATATTGCTTAATATTTTTTTCTTTTTTGAGTCACAAAGTCAAAATATGGTGAAGAAGGATAGTTTTTAACTATTAATACCAAATATGTTCATATTTTGCAGGATAAACTGTAATTTGCAATGAAAATTACGGCGTGCTTTACGTTCCCGCTTAGCAAAAACCCAAAAACTCAAAAAACCCAAAATCCTTGTTTCAACCTAAGGTGACATAATGAGAAATATGCGGTTACAAAAGGGTATATTGTATAAGTAGTTCGGCAGACTCGACACAATCTCTGATACCAAAATAATACGGTCGACTGTCTGTCATGATATTCAGTTAGACTTTCATTGATACGAAAATCCCATTGCATTTCTCTGAATTTCGTTGCATTTTGGATTGAAGCATGAAATCTCAGTTGGAGTGCACCTTATCGCGAAGAATTGCGGGCATTCATATGAAACCTCATTTTGTCTCTCGGTGCGACTATTTATTTCTTTTCCTTCCTGAAACGACTGTTTATTTAATACTTTCTTTGTAGTTCTCTATCATCAGATCAAACAACAATAATGAAAATTGAATTTTGCGTATACCAGGAAAGTTTTATCATTCGTTGATTCTGTCAATGATTTTCCTTTGGATGACTTGTGTGGGTAGATAAGGCTCTGCTATGGTCTAGGCATTTTAATTTTGTGAGCAATGCAGGGAAACAGTTAATTAGAAGACAGGAAGTGAGCATTGAATACAAGAAATATGAATAATATGGACTAAAACAATTTAGAATGACTTCATTGATCTTGAGCTTGTTTCATTTGTCACTGCAGGGTACTCAATTGTAGTAGAGCCTTTCCAACTATACACTGGAATTAATTAGAAAGGAAGCATTTTGTGTATGTAGAGTCATGAAATTAGAAAGGAAGTTACGGTGATGGAATATCATAGTATTAATGCCAATTTCAGCCGAAAAGCTCACAACGGACATTTCTACTCCACCCCATGGCAGTAATCCCAGCCATTCGATAGTTTTGTGCTAAGTCCTTCTTTGGCATTGACAAATGAATATTTTCTTTATCATCAAAGTTGCTATAAATGCTTAGCTATTTATAGACAATTTTAAAACATATTGTCACCTAATTGCTTAAAGTGTTCCAATGAGATTATCTGTCTATTTATTACTCCGAATCACTGGAAAAATTTGCTATGAGCGAATGCTTCCAGAAAATTGCATTTACCGAGTCAAGATAACTACAGTGAATACTATTTATACATAACATAACAGTGTATCGTAGGATTTTTTGCCCGGTGTACTAGTGTATGTTAATATTTTGTGGTCAAAAGAGCATTATCACATCTAAGAAACATTCCTTTACATATAAAGTATATTTTAAAGACCGTCTGACATTATAAATATTTAAAAAGAAAGAACATGGTATACTTACTCAAAAAAGCACAACGAAAATAGAAGAATAAGTTCTAAGATACGCATAATGAACACTTAAGATGCGTAGAAAGAAAAAGGCATTGTATTTTCTTCGGAGTGAAAGAAAGTTTGGTTATAAAAGTGTGGTTGGTTAATGAATATTTGAATCCGGAGCGTTACTTTAAAAAAGCTGTCACCCACACGACCTGAGTACAGCGAAACTTGTGAAGAGACATGGCATGATGGAAAAAGCAAATAGGATCGATTACTGTAGAAGTATATGTCTCGGGTCTGAGAAGGTTAAGTTGAACATGAACAAAGTCACAATTAGAAACAAGTGAGTCAAAGCAATCGCATCCTGGCTTGGATCTCTGGAGACAATGGGAGTCGGTGGAGAGGACAAGGCCACCAACACAATAATTGAAATGTCATTCTGCTCATTCGTTTTAAGTATCACTTGTTTTGTCTGAACAGCAAGTGATACTGACAAGAGCGACAAAGAAAACATTGATTTGACGTGGATAACTTCTTGACTGACTGGATGCTTTCTGTCTCTCTCTTTTAGATTCCTTTCGTTCGAGTCGTCTTTGTTACTCTCTTTGTAATTGAATGCCTAGTGGGAGCAGCCGGAAATCTTATGGTCTGTCTTACAGTGTACCGGAACAAGTCCATGCATTCTCCAGTCAACTACTACATTGTCAACCTGGGCATTTGTGACTTTCTTGTCCAAAGTTTCGTCCTCCCATTCAAGGTTTGCCATTTTTACAAACACTTCCAATCTTAACTAAGTATGCATCCTGTCCTTATTCTCAGTGCGATTATGTCACTAAGGGCATCCGATCTCTCGCTTCAGTAAATCAGTGATGCTGAAGAAAAGAAAGACTTCTCACCAAGATAATTCATTTATTTGCGGATCCCTAAATTCACTTACCTGAGGCACACAGGAAAACATTCTTCCTCCTTGAAAATTTAAAAATGTATTATTGAGATAAATCGGAACTGGAATTTTAATGCTTCATTAATAACATAATATTTTCAGATTTGTCTACTGTGTAGTAAACAAATACAAAATTATCCAAATTACCAGAATTGTCCACGGTGTGCATGTCGAAATCGCTATGATAATAATCTAATCCCTCACAAATCTACTAAATCCAATAATAATTTGCATTCAAGATTCACCTAAAAAGTTCTGCTATTTATAGAAATAATAATCGATATAGACATTTCTGACTAGTACATCTGAATATAATTCATCATAATAGTATACCTATGCATTCTTGTTTTCATATTCCTTGAAACTTACTTCGAAACACAAAGGAATAAACTTCCTAGGAGAGATGTATCTACGTACGTATAAGTCGTCATACAAATAGTTCATTCTTCGAGAACTTGTTGTTCAATATCGCTAATTTGTTTTCATCAAATTACATATTCGGGCATCTGTCAAAAAACGATTTTGTCAGTTCCCAGAATTTCATGCATACAGTTTTATGTAGTGACAGATTACCAAATTCCTATGCTATTGCTACTTAGGCTGAATATGCACATAATTTTGTAAGGTGTATATAATATACTGCTATACTTATAGTATTTAACAAATCCAAGAAACCTTTCCTCAATTTTTATTCCCTCAGATCTTATTTCCTTTTCTCTGAAATTTGTTGCGGCATTTTGTTGTTTTCAACTTTGACAACCAGGAAATCTAATTATTTATCTGAAGGTATATTCTGGTGTAGGTTCAGACTAAATCATTCAATCAGACAATATAGGTCAGCGGTTCCTTAAGGTAAATTTTAAATAGGTGGTTGGAAACATGAAGAGCTGGCTCAACAAAGCAAGGCAGGCCTAAGCACAATTGTCTATTAACTAAAAGTGCAACCAAAACCAATTATGCCAGAGTGCCCGATGTATATGCCACGTATATCATTTCTAACGGCTATTTCGTTCAGTCTGGTGCTACATTTAAAATGCTTTATTATAATTAGATGTCTCCGATTTTAGTGATTTTTGTATATTATGTAGCTTACACATCATACTTCACTTAAGTATCAAGAATAAGCGAACCCATATCCTAATGAATTTAGTGTAGCCGACATTCTGCAATCAATTCTGTGAATAAATTCAGAAGGATTTATAGATTTATCATTTTTTACAATACAAATATTTGAAAATCGGTTTTTGAGGACAATAGAGCTTAATGGTAACCTTCATTGAAAAGTCTGATATGCTTGTCTAGAATGTCCAGAGGGTGTTCAGTTTTTTTATAAGGAAGAAAGAAAGCATTAAAATTATATAATTGTATTTACTCGACTAGAGTTGGGTTAACTTTTGGATTTGGTGAATTATGTAAGTTAGAAAACAAGAGTCAATGCAAATTTTTTGCCTTCTGGTCTTCAATTTTATTTCCTCCTAGGCAATGAAATTGATATTTGAATCTTTCTTATAATTTTTGCAATAAGTACTTGATGCTAAATATTTCAATATTTGCAGGGTGCAACATAGAATCTTGTTGATCATTACTTTAAGTAAAGAAATTACATTTGAAAGCTACTGCGTCTTTGTGCGACACTCTGCGCACTACCCCTAAGTTGGCAGAGCACAATTTCAGTTTCACCATCTGCTTAAATTTCATTCTGTATAATCTGTATTTGAAATGTCATTATGTAATATTACGAGAATATTTGTACGAATAGAACGACACAATTTCAGCCATTATCCACTTTCAACTCACACCTTTCAAATAACCCAATGCGGTATACTTTTGCAATAACAAATCACGAACGTCTCGTCTGCCTTTTAAGTGCTGTCTATAAATATGACGTCTGCAATTGACAGTGTAAAAATATCGCCTTCTACTTCTTCCCAAAATATCATAGCGAAACTATGTCACTAGTCCCAGCTACAATATAGTTAAGCACGGTGCGCTACGGGAGCATACATAAATCACGAAGACCACCTAAGGGGAGGGTGGGGACATCTAGTAAATAATAGTGGTACACATCGTTTCTGAAAGAGAACGTAGTGGAACTATTAACTATATGGGTAGTATTTCTCAATCAAACAAAATAACTTATTTAATGTTTTGCAAGATGATTGTTGATCAGACCTGACTAGCCTGATTAAGGTTGTATTACGAAATTGTCAAAAACAAATTAAAAAGTTGAAGTAATATTGAGAGGTGAATTTTATATAACTATCAATAAATAAAGTGAGGGAAAAGTTAATAACTGAGTTAAGCTAAAACGAAACGAAGTAAATCATATAACGCTGTTTTTCAAAACCTAGCTCCCTCAGACTAGAACCATTTCAATATCCGATGCCATTAACATAGAATTAGATATGTAGTAATATTAATGTAGTAATTAACAAATTTTTAAAGTAGACAACAACATAATGGTTTTTATTATGAAAGCTAAGTGAGTATTCATTCTTAAAAGAAATGAACTCTCAACATATTCTACAACTATCTAAACATCGTAAATCGTGAATCATTAGTTTAGATAAGTGGTATTTTCTTTAGAGAGCACAGAAAGCACCTCTGCTCTGCACCACCTGTTATTAAGTAAATGGTGTGGCCGTCTATGAAATCTAAAGAATGAACGACTAATAGGTTGTGCTCTTGTGCTTATACCGACTAATGGCTCTTGAAAGAAAATCCTCAATACACAACTGCGCAATTTTTAATTCGCCTCTAATGTAAAAAAATGATTGTTTGCAGAAATTTTTGAGCTAATTAATTAATTAATATAAAATAGGATACTCAATAAGTATCTTAATCGTTTAGCAAGCTATTTAATAAGTAAGTAAGCCTTGTGCAAAGCTTCGTCGTTTGTATAACAATCCTGCTATCGTTAATGTGCCTAAATATAAAAACCGTGTGGCAACACGGTGGAAATATGTAGCGGAGATAGTCTTCGATTATCGTTTGATAGTCGGTTGATAAACTGTTGATGATCGGTTGATAAATGGTGGATGATCGGTTGATAAACAGTAGACGATCGACTGATAAACTGTTGATGATCGGTTAATGATCGTTTGATGGTCGGTGAATGATCGGTGATCATCAACCGATCATCGCCACGTTTTCTGGGGTACGGTTTACTATTGGTTCCGGTTCTAAGATTTCGGGTTCTAAGATGCCTACCCCTAGGCTTGCCTCAAACATTATTGGTTCTGAGATACCCATCTCTAGACTTGTCTCAAAAATTAAGCCATGCAATACATGGAGCTGTAGGCTCTATTTGGGACTGTATTTCTGGAACCTATAGTCCGATTGACCCCATCTTCTAGATGTACCTCCCACTGGACCTCATTTTCATGTGCTCTAAGTTTGAACTCATTGTGTCAATGCGTTCTTGAGTTATAGTGGATGCAAACAGACAGACAGACAGACAGAGCGTTAACTTAATGTAGCTCCGCTACATAATAAGTATTATTATGTAGGAATGCTGTACTATCGCTTTGTATTATAAAGTTCGTAATCCTATGTAATATATACATTAGTTTTAATTAATTAATGTGTATTCGCTTAGAAATATGTAATAGATAGTTAACAGTTCTAAATAAATATAAATGAGAATTTCGAACAGTTCAATGTACTCTTGAACAACATTTACTTTTGGTAGTCTCCATTGCTGCATGATTATGCTCCTTTAAATTTGCCATTGTGATTTTTGTGATAGTATTGTTTCCATCAATCTGATTTACTCCAGGAAAAGTTTTGACTATACCCAAAGTGAATGTACAGGTTAGTAGATGATATCTTTGAAAACTGATTAATTCACTGTTGGCAGATGTAATATGTGTTGCCAGTGTTGCGATGTGTGGAGCGTGAAGCATAGAAATAGAAACTGTATTAAATGGTTCAATTTAGTATCGGAATACATGAGTTTAAAAAATCTCTTGGAGATTTCATTTCAATAATGATATTAAGTTAAAACTACATTGTATAGGTAGACTCTGCAGATATGCATGGAAATGGGAAATGAAAGCTTATTAAATTAAAAGTCTACTTAGCTTTTTCCAAGAAGCTTACTACGGCTTACGAACATTGAATTGGTAATCAGTAGAATTTTTTGTTACTTTAACTAATCTTATTAAATGCTTTCATGTGTGTGCGCTAAGAGTTGCATTCGGATGAAATATACGTAGCATTCTTCAGAAAGTCAAGAGGTAAGTAGGTATACCTTTAATTTCGAGACCTGCCCAAACAAAATATATAATACGATAATACGAAGGGTTTATTAAATGAAGGACCTCAGTTCAACCCCGTATACTACACTTCTCTCTAATTAATGCGCAAGTAGAATTTTCAAATTGCATATGTAAACAAGTGGATTGTTGGCCTGTAGGCAAAGGTAAATTATGCTGAAAGAATTATATACCTAGAATTCCACTAGTGAAGAAATGGGAGAAAGTAGAAAAAATTTTGGTTGAAAAGTTATATATAATTAATTATAATAGTATAATATAATTATAATTAGTGGCCAAATAAAGACGGTACAACCTAAAGTTTGAATCCGATGTAAATCTGGTACCCCTGTATGCAGAACGTAGCTAAAGTAGTATATTCATCGAGACCTTGGTCGTTTCTCGTTTCTATCAAACCGAAGCGTCAGTTTGATAGGAACGAACGGTCTTCGAGAAGAGAAATGAAGCATCATATGTACGCCATGCACTCCAACCCAATCCTCGTTAATTATAATGTAGGTATTTCTGTGTCATAGACTGTAGGGTGATAAGACAGTAAATGAACTCTCTGAATGCAGTGATAACTCTGTGAACAAAACGATATATAAGGATATAGCTATGCAATTATTATTTTGCCAGTCAAGTATAATTCCTTCTAATTAATACATAACTTTAAACGTCTTTAATTTTCGTTAATTTCTGGATCCTACAAAACATAAGAGCTAGAGCTGCCACTTCAACCGACTCGAAGCTGAAATATCGAACAGGGAGAATATTGAGTGCGGAATTAAAGCAGTATCACATTGAGATGTGTTTGCATGTGTGCCTGGCAAGAATCGATATATTATTATATGTAACCAATATGCGAGCCCTTAATTTGCAAATATCATGCAGTGGGATAATAATATGCCTGTTATGCCTACATTTAATAATACCCCTTCATCTGCTATCAAATTGGAATGTACTGCTGCAGATAATGCATGAAAACGAAAAGGCCTTCTATGTACATGATACAACAATGTGTGCATTTATCCACATTGCTAATGTGTTCCTCCACAGTAATGACGTTTTTGTACTTTTCTTTAATTTTACAGAACAGAAGCACCAAATTTCCCCCTTAAGTGAATTTTATGTGCTATCTTCTATTATTAAAAGAGTAATTAACACTGCTGTACACTCTTGCAGTATTAAGGTTCTTCAGCTTTGCTTTCTATGTGAGTTAAATGAGATCGGATAGGGCAATTTTCTTCGTTAGGATACAAAAGAAAAAAAATTCTGGGTTTCATCTTCTGTAGCTACATTTTCAATGCCATTGTATTTCAATAGTAAAGATTACATGTGAAATGAAGTCTGAGATATTCCTGTGGGCAGAACAAAATATATTAAAGGGAAAGCAAATCCTAAAACTCGAATTGTATTTTATTGTCGTATACCTGTTTTTTATATCTAGTATTTAAAAAGTGAGGCTAACATCTGGTTGAATTTGGGTCGGCTCATTTCGATAAACTCTCACTACTTTTGAAGGGAAAATTAAAAAACTATTCAGGTAAACTTTAAAAAATGAGTATTTGCATTAAAACCAAAATGTGGACCACTCGTCTCCATCTCCCCTTATTACTTTATTTATCCGATGCTTCTATGTTACGGAATGTTTCATCTATGGAGCATCGAACAGCAAGAAAATGTTGCGTTAGAAATTTGACAAGGATTCCGAATTTAAATGAGTTTCTACTAAGAATAATGTCCATACGAAGTTATATTATTATTGTCAAACATTCAGAGTGGAATGACAAACAATATGAATAGGTATTCTTGACTATCCTGACTATGACGCAAGCAGAGAATACGTTTGGGATTCTCTGTTTATCAAGATATATATGAACTGAATTGAAACTAGTGAAACTAAGACAAAAGAGTATTCAGTGAATGTAATTATCCTGTAGCACCTGTTAGCTCTGTTGACATTTATAGGCACAACTTATTTCTTAAATAGTTTTGTAGAACCCATATTACTGTTTGTGATGAGAGTAAACAGCAGCTACTTGAGTAGTTTCCAAAATACTGATTTATCACGGTTTTTCCCGTACAGTAATAATTTTTGCTAATTATTGTGTAATTAGTGTAATTTTATGCGTAACAAATATACATGGAAATAGTGATAATGATCACACATTTTGTTTCATCCAAAAATGTAAGCAATATAATAAAATTACTTGTGAATTTTAGCTTTTTGAATTGACGGCGGACGCCACGCTAAACTTTCTCACCAGCAGCGGTTGTACTGGAGTTAGATTTTTGGAAACGGTTTTGGTCTTTGCAAGCGTTCTGACTTTGGTTGCAATTTGTGCGGAAAGGTTAGTTACGTTTACTAATATTATTTTACCTTGTTGAATGTGGATTTGTATATTCAATGACTCAAGGGAGCGTCCATAAATTACGAAGTCACTTTTTTGCCGATTTTTGACCCCCACCCTCCCCTTTGAGAACATTGAAGACAATTGAGGTACACCCCCCTACCCTATCTTCGAAGACCTATAGCCTTTTTTGCCCAGCAATAGAATTTTGCATTAAAATCATCTATGAACGTTATGGAATTTATTATATCAGGAAAGAAAGCAAATTCAATTTGAGCGTAGAGTTTCAACTCCGCGTTTTATAGCAGGACTAATGATACGTTTGATGATTTTGTGTAAATAATAAATCCAATCATCAGGAAATCCTTTCGCCAAATTCTATTTGAGCTGGTGAGCATTTTATTAATTTGCATACTAAACGTAAGCTTGAAACATATAACTCTAGTATTGCAGATTGTCTTATATATTATTTATTTGGCACCCTTAGCATGGAGTGCACATTGTGCTAATCTCCTTTAAGAGGACACCCTTTTGAGATGCAAGCATGACAATAAGAGCGCTCAAAATAATGCAAATTGAATCGATACGCATTTTTTAAGCTTTTCATTTGGATTGCGTAGACTAGTATTTTCTAGTTTTACAAAAATAGTTTGACGACCTCAGAAGTCAGACCTCTGACACCCCCCCTCATTTTTGAAGAATTAGATGAGGCCATTTGGCTGACCCCCACCCCCCCTATGGGTGACCACGTAATTTGTGGACGCTCCCCAAGGGTTGCTGATATTTTCAATTTTTTGGGGGTTCACTGTTGTTGAAAAGAGGCAGTAAATAATAAAACCTTTTTTATGTTTAAGTTGTCCATTTTGTTATTACAAAATGGATTTACAAGTTTTAATGGAAAATAAGAATGTAACTAGGTATGCTAAAGACTGAATTAGATATGGACTATAAGATGGATTGTTTGCTGTTACATTTAGGTACTATGCAGTTGTATACCCAGTACACTCACGCATTAACTTGAAAGATCATCGGATACGTCGTGTACTCATTCTGGTGTGGGTGATTCCTTGCATCTTGGCCGCTCCCAATATATGGTATCCTTCTAATGCTGTTACTCATTACCTTTACTCTCACTTCGGGGAATTCTCACGTCTCACTTGCCATGACACGTAAGACAATAATTTTGTTAATAAAACCACTTTTATGCTTTGAAGCACTGCTTCAGATCGCACTACACAAAATATCATACCCTACTCAGTAATAGCTATCTAGGGATGCATCACCGTCCCGAATTTTAGAAACATTTCTATGGCTTGCAATATTCTACGGAGAAGAAAAGAGTTTAAGAATAAACAGCAATGAAATAGTTTTGGTGAAAGAATTAAGCGCTTCCGATAGCATATAATACAGTAGCGTGGCTTATTTATTGGGTCATGTTAAAAATTTACTTCGATAATATTTCAACAAGGCATTTTTCCTTTTCCTTGAAATATTACGATGGAAAAATCTTTTTGTGGGTTAAAATCACAAAATTTGACGATCCATTGCTTCATTACGGATTGCCTATGCCTGCGTAGTTAAGATGCTTGCCGAAATTCCTTGGTGAATACAATTACATTATTCATAAAAATTATGTAGGTACGAATGACGCCGTAACAGTTCTGTAGTATGTCAATTGCAAGAATGATATTCACAACATAATCATTCTAACATCCGAACCGAAAATAATCCTAACTCATTTGACTTCCGGAAAGAGCTGATTGCCTTTAACACCCATTTTGACTTTGAAATGAAATAGAAACACTTTAATATTAATGAAATACTAATATTTTTGCAGATTCACAAACGAATTTCGAAAAAAATACTTCATATTCCTTTTTATCACAATGTACATGATTCCCCTTCTGTTCATTGTGGTCACTTGCTGCTCCATTACAAGAGTTCTTATGAAAAAAATCCCTGCTCAAACTCGGAGAGATCCAAGAGCCATCAGCATGGAACACGGACGCCGAAAGGTAATTTCCATTATTCACTCATCTCATTACGTAAACATGCTGGCTGCAATAAACAATAAATATCAATAGTTGTATTGATAGAAGTATGAAATTTAGCAGACGAATGTTAATGCTGTTCTTCAAAGTGTTATCACGTTTAAGCAAGGTTGTCGACCCAGGGTTTTTGAGCAAAATCCCGACCCACTTTTTATTAAAACCCCAAGGTATTTTGGGTTTTAGGGTTTTTGCTAAGCGGGAATGTGAAATACACCGTCATTTTTACAATAAATTACAGTTTATCCTGCATAATATGAACATTCGATAATTTTTGATAAAACTGGTTAAAATGACTAATGTTGTTTTAATCAAGTAAATTGCGAATAGTTGGTTGATACCGCGTGAACTTTATTGTTTCACAATGATGAGTATGCAATTATTTAAAGAGGTCTATTGGGAGATATGGTTATTTTATGTAATTGCATCTTTGGAGAACGTCCATGAATTCCCTGTTAATGGTGAGGCCATTAAATCGTATCTGGATACTTTCCCGTTGCCATTTACTGTGTGTCAACGATTTGACTTTAATGCGGAGGTTGGACATAACAAAAGAAGGAGGATGTGAGTGGGTACTGTGGTTATCGAGAATTCAAGTTTCTTACTCGTCTTGGTGAAATGACGTTGTCACTTGCGTATTGCGTTCTAGAATGTGCACATTCAACACATATGTGTTGAGGCCAGATACTTGCCATTCATACGGTGAACTCAACAAAGGAATCTGTTGATACTGGGAACATCGGCCTCATCGCCATACATCAGGGAGGATGATATTTATGATATATTAAAGAAAAACCTTCGTGAAATTGTGAACAATTGACTGTCTTCTATTGTGATTCCTAGAAACAAATTGTATGGCAATACCCACCACAAAGTACCTCAAACTTATTGCGATTTAGAAAACACAAAAACCCACCTTTGCCCTCTGGAACAGAAATAGGTGACTAGTAATTACTAAGATGTGACGGGAAAATATGGAAAATCCATTATTGAACTAATACACAATGAACTACTAATAGAATACGGACTAGTTGACAGTTGTTCACGATAGCAATATATGAATCAGTACTCTTCCGTAGATGAAACCTGACTTTTAGCATTGTTTGAGGTTGATAACTGTACTATTCACAATCATACTTGATTTTTCGTTTTATTCGTACGCTATTAAAAGCAAAATTGACGTCAAGAGCATAATTTTAATAAATACAGAAAATTCTTTTCATGTTTAGAAAAAATCAAACTTTGGACATGATGTACCGCAAATGTGTTTGCTCTAAAAGCAAACCAACCTTCCCTCAAGCTGTGAATTTATATTGGATTAGACTTAACCCCGTTTCTAAAGCTTTCCGACAATGAACTCTTAAAGTAAACATACATAAATGAACAACAAAGTAAGAATGAAATGTCGCACCCGTTAAAGCTCATAATATTTGTATTTCGAATAGCAAATGAAAACTGACAGACTTCATTCAAACAAAAGAAAGTGTCTGGTATCAAAATAACCAAGCAGTACCAAGCAGTAATGGTAAACTGTACGTAGTTTTCATAAGTAACATTACTTCATTGAGATGTTTTCGACACAGTATCCTGCTTAGTGAATGTGTTATTGCGTTTTATATGATCAGAAAAAGAAACACAATAGGGAAGTCAAAAATGACAACAAAATTACTTAGCTAATAGCAGTACATACCTACGTGGCTGTGCAGCTAATCAAAATACATTACGCAACACAATCCGTTGTGCAAAAAATAACTCAAATGTATATCCATTTCAGGTGGCGAAAATGGTTTTGGTAATAGTGCTGTCGTTTACACTTTGCTGGACTCCATATTTCTTTGTTTCTCTGATCACTCAATATCACAATTTTTTTGAAAGAGGCCAGTACTTTTTCACTATGCTCAGTATCAACCTATTGTGTTTTACCAACTCAACTGTCAACCCTTTTGTCTACTTTGCAATGAGCGCCCGCTTTCGTAAGGTAAATCAATGTACCTTTACTTAGGTAATTTACATTAATGCGACGCCTATTTATGTAACATTATGTCATTTACCTGTGTACTTTCTCCTGCCATAAAAAATGAGTACCCACATTTATCTTTACATATTTTCTTAAACGCAGGGTTTTATACTGATTGCCGAATCACTACGACACTGTTCCAGCCAAACCCGTTACTCTCCAGAAAGCAGTATTTCATCTCAAAGGCACACCAGTCGCTTAACCTTGAATGGACAGAATATCGTGCATATGCCCCTCCGAGCCAACAGTAGTCGTGCTGCTGAAAACGGTGTCCGAGTTCTTAATGCACCAAACAGACAAACACCAATTGGCTCAAGTGTTTCCTCTGCAAATATAAGGGTACTTTAACCATTGTGCAATTACCTTTTATCAACTTACGAATACTGGCTTCGGCTTTACGCAAATATTCCCTTAGGGATTTCCTCTACATGGAAACTACTTTAGTTCCTTAAGTATTGCATGCGCTCACAAATTCTAATATCTCATTAGAAAGTAAAGCTGGTTTCAGAACGTATTTAGAAAAGTTAAGAAATTCTTTTTGCATTCGCACCTTCTGAATTCATTTATTCAAAATATAAAATTTTAAATGGTCCTTAATGGCACATTGATAGTTTCAAATCAATTTCAAAAACCCTAAGCATATAGCATCACTTAGCGCCATGTGTACAATTCTTTGTCATTTCAAGATATCTTGCTGGGCGCTTTTGTTGTGTAGTTTTTACCATGGCTTTTTTCCAAATCATACTTTTACTTACTCACCGTAGTTTCCGTCTGAAAATGTATAATGAATGTCTACTGCTGTTTATTGCTTGTTACACTTAGACAAACCGTTGCTGTTTCTCGAATGATGGCGGTAGTTACACAGAACTAGTGACAATTATGTAAGTACGCAATACCTTCCCTACACAATCTTTTTCTTACAAAGGTTATCATGCTTAATATTCCCCATAAGAGATTATTCCAATATTTCCTGTAGCGTATAGAAATCTTCGCATTTTGCCGTAGTATACCAATATGTTCTTCAGTTACTTCTTGAATTTATTTTTATTTCTTTACCTATTTTTATCTTTTTAATTTCACATTTTTTCTCAGCCACGACCTTTGCGAATTACCAAATGGTTACGGTCCCTATGCAATTTACACCGACAAGTGCAATTATTACTTTATTACTGAGAAGTACCTATGTAGTAATACCTAGGTGAAACCCATACACGGTTTTACCAATGTGTACCGTGCTAGCCTTAAATTTCTACATTAATGCTATTAAATAGGTTGTTTCGAAAATGAGGACCACAGACACGAAAATTTTTCTATTGGCCGTAACATTATTTTTGCTGACAAGTCAATTCGTCCATTTTGCTTTGCCAGAATTATCTCTACTGGGTATTTATATTAGTATATTCATCCGTGTCACGATTATAAATAAAACGCATCTGCAAAAAACCGTCTGTTTCGTGCTTTACTACGTTCAGAGTTCGGATGTTGATATTCTGAAAATAAAGTAGCCCAATATAACATTCTTAAGGGATTAATTTTAATATATGGTTCCCAAGTAATAGAAAGTGTCTTTCATTTTAGCACGCAGATATTGCTAAAAAGAGTCAAAGCCATAAAGATAGTAATAGTAATGGATAAAATAATGGCCTTTCGAATGTGAAATGCGTCACCTAATGGTTTCCTAGAAAAAGATATTTTATTGTGATTTGTAATACTCCAGTAAGGCTTTCTAAAAACCAAAAATAAAAAATAGGTACGTCACAATGAAATATAAGTATTCTTAGTACTTGGCCAACTTCGTTTATTTATGTAAATTTTTGTCATTAAAATACTTGGCAATATTGCATATCAATTTGAGGGTTTACCCACAATCTTGTGAGTATCAGTACCAGTTATCCTAACTGTTCTTACTGAGGAGTTTGCAATGGGCCCATTAGTGGCCTGAGCACTGTATGCACCTCTCATAGAGTGTGTACACCTCATATAACATACATACATACATACCAGTTATCCTAAATTCTTGCAGATGTGCATCACAGCAGACAATTAAGAATATAATGTCATAGACAGTCAAATTATTAAAAAATTGCCATGTATTTGCTAAAGATCAGAACAATTGGTAAACCATTCTTAAAAAGGCAATAGGGCTTGATTAGGCTTTATTAGCTAAACCTTGTGCTTTTGAGTTTTTAAATATTAATTCTAGCGATTTCTTTCATATGTTTTTAAAATATTGGTTTTCAGCTCTATAGCAAAATTGTTTTTCGTAAAATAATCACAAAGTAAATGACAACATAAATGACAAAATGGAAAAGCGAAAGTTAAAAATGTTTGTAAGTAAAAAATGTGGAAATTATTATAGTTTAAGTGCAATATCCGAGCTTTGGTGAAGACATAGTGAAGTATTAGGTTTAATTACCATATTACTTATTTTATATTACAAGCATTAGAAAGAGTTTCATATCCACCAAGAGAGTCCAGAATAGGTTGTTTATGCTTTCTCTCCATGGTGCACTTATTTTGAGCAGGAAAAATACAGCTTCCTTGTATTCAGCTAGAATAGAAATGCGACTTAACAAAAGTAATTTGGAAGGAAATCCAGACAGTAGTACGTATTCAATTCAAAGAAGTACTGTACAAAGTACATCGTGGCTGCACACATTTAATTCAAAGCTACTACTGTTGATGCTCAGTATTATTGCTTTGTATGGGTAATGCGTTTGCTTTTCCGCTTCCCTTTTACTTCACAAACTCACAATACTCAGACTAACTAACAAGAACATGAGTACCTACTCAACTATACTATTACGCCATGTACTATAAATACAGCGTATCTAAAAGTAATGTCCATAGATACTGCAAAATGTATCTGCGCACTTTATTTGCTTCATATCATCTTTTTGATGTTCTATTTGTCCACACACAATTACTTATATTATTGTACATTTACAGTAGACAGATCCTCTACTTACTACGCACTACTAGATCGCCACAGCTACTTACCGTTTCTAGAGGTGGGCAAATCTGTAGTGGACAGTTGGAAAGAAACCACTTGCAATAATATCTGCAAGTTTTATGAATCTGCGATTTCCACCGTTATACAAATGAGCTCCCTTACTAAACCTCATAATATTATTGCTTTCTGTCACCAGCAAAATAATCCGCTCTAGAAAATCTAAGTAAACATTTTAAAAGCACAGGAATTTGTACAGGTTGCAATAAATGGTCATTAATCAGTACTCGGTTTTACTTTTACTTCTCCGCTTATTTCTGTTTTGCACACTGTTCACAATGCAAACAGTGTAACAGTTATTTAGAAAATTATAATGTTATTGAATGACAGGAAATTTAGTCCATATTTCAAATATTAAAAAATGACTTGGTCGGCTTTAGTAAGTCTTTGTTAAAGTGGTTATTGTGTGCATGCATTTTGATCCGATTTCAAACGATACTTGTACGGTGTACTGCGATAAACAATGTTATAGCCAATGAATGGTACATTGCACAACGTGGAACTGTAGCTGACATTTCTGCCCAAGTCCAAATTAATTTTATTCCGTTTGAAAACAATTTAGGTTGCTGTAATCACCGAAAGTACTTAGAACATAGTAGCATTAGCAGTAGAAGAGCAGGCTGTTTTGGGATATAAATAATTGAAGGACTGCTTTATTCCCAACGCTCTGGCATTTGTTGCAAACTGCTCTTCCACATTAGTAATTGTAAGTGTTGCGGTTGATAAACACTTAAAACTTGTTAAACTATGCTCATACCTCTGATCAATGTAAATTGCGTTAGGATTTTATAGAATGCGTTATCCGCGTAGACTCTTTAGTTCCCAAACTTGAATTTCTTGCCCATATGTATATCTTTGGTTACAAAACAATGAGATGTAATGTACAAATCACTTCCTATAAATACTCACATACTGAAAATGATTTTTGTTGTTATACAGAGCTATTTGACGTCAAGAAAGAAACGCAGGTTCAACCGAGGACGAAATAGAACTATAGTTCTACAATTCCATCACTGTGAAAGACGGCCATGCTGCTCAGCACTGTTACGGTCAGAAGAATTTTGCCAAAACCTTGACAATTTCACTATCAACAATCAGATTAACTGGCAGGAAACATCGGGATTGTAGACTAATTTAAAATGCATTTCTTGACGTAATTTTATACTAAAACGTCAAATCATAGTAATCATGAATTATGTCAGTTCCTGTGAACTTTAGAAAAATAGGATTTGTATAAAATTTATTTTTTATTTTTCCTGGTTTTCAGAGATATAGGATAAGGAAGGTGAAAGCACTGTTATAAAACACCTTGTAACAGTGAAAACTTGTACCTATGACCTAATTCCTATTTTATACGCACTGTAATAGTACCTAGTACTTGTGCAATACACATGGTTGTACAATAGAACCAATTTTAATATCGAAAAACCGGCGAAAGTTCACTGGTTGCAACCGGCTAGACTCAACCGGTGTTACTGACTGAGCGTAAGTACTGCGATACTCCTGTTTTCGTTCCTTGCATAGAGACTGGGTGAAACATGCGAGCTTTATTTAACATTACACATTGTTTCCTAATTTTACTCATTGCAAAATACTCATGACCAAATAGGTAACTATTTTCGACCAACATCATGAAGAACAGCATTCCAAAAATACCTGAGGCACCTAAGGGTCTAAGCTACAACATAATATATCTTTCATTGATATAGAGATATAAAATCCCTTTTTATAGGGAGTATTTCAACTATGTATTGAGTAGTGTATAAGTACTTACTAAATAAATGTAGATAATTGTATGAGAAAAATAGCTCCAGTTGTCAAATGCCTGGATAAAAACATTCTCCAGGGTGAAGGGGAAGCGATAGGAAATTTTGAATATGTCTTCTCCAGTTTCACAAAAATTAGGAAGTTAAACAACACGCATTTCTTGGCAACATTAGTGTCACAAATACAATTACTTTCAGTAAATACGAAAGCATTTTGTTTCAATTCTTCCTGAATGTTCAAGCAGTCTATTTACTATTGCTCAGTCTCAAGTTTGGCTCCTCTGAGTCTGAACTACAAAGACGCAGTATAAATTTAAAAATAGGTCACTCTTGTTACAACTCTACAGACGAGTATACGCGACGTTCCTGGAGTGCCATTTTAAGAGATGTGCATATAATACCCACTTACATACATTCTCAATGGAATATGTTCCTTATACAGTAGTCAATTGTACTAACAGTTAGCGTATAACTATACCAATGTTGGGACCTTTAGTAAGTTCGTGCCATCCGCATAGCCAAGTGTTTACTAAAAAGTAACTAAAGGGAATCCCTTTAATTATTCAAAAGATCCAGCTAAGCGAAGTGCAGATAACATCAGCACTGGAATTTTAACTCTTAATGTCTTTGAGTTTCTGTCTTTTCATCTTTTGTAATACCGAGTTAATTGTAGGTTCAAGATTTTACAAGGGAGAGCTCAAACCTTCTTTCGTGATAACATAAATGCTAAACAGTAAAGTGTCCAAGTATCGATTTGGAGAAATGTCATGGTGTCATTCACAACTCAAAGAAACAGATAGAAATAAATGTATTGCTCCATTATGAATAATTCATTGTATTTACATATAAACTAAACATGACGCACATTTATGTTAATTGCCTTTTAACTAAATGGTGTTTTAATTTTGGCTACGTATTCCCGAAACTTTCCAAGAACCTGTTGTAAATCTTTTGTGCTCTGCGGTATCTATGTGCTGTAAGTAATGAACACTTTCGTGACATTATTTTTGCTAACTTTCAAGGTTTCTATTTAATTAATATACTACACGGTAAATTTGGGATGGATGGATAGTAAATGGATGACTTGATAATAGTATTTAATTAATTCCGATTTTATTGTAAAGAAAAGTACGCGTTGTACCTTGTATTGTGTTTGTGATAGGTATTCTATTCTAGTTTACTGCGATAAACAATTCCGATCGTGGTGAGTGACTCTCGTGATATCACGCTGCATGGTACTATACCTGTGATAATGTTTCATTAGCAGATTAGTGTCTTGTTTGACAAATAGCGGACTTAAATTCAAAATATATCATTAAGGAAATTATTTGATTAAAGTAAAAGTTGCAATACCATATTTTGCACTAAACTGTATTAATATATGGAAATTTAGAGAATGTAATCTTAATTTAACTTGTCTGCAATTTAAATTTTCAGTATACGCACACTGCATTTGTAATACACAATTCGATGGTAAAAATGAATGTTTGGCACTTTCAATGATGCCAATATTCAGGATAAACATTGACAATAATATTATCATGTAAACATAAAGTTTGGTCGTGTACAAAAATAGAATAAATTTAAATATAGTCATCATTGATATAGTAAGTAACTATAATATAGTCAATAGTCATCTTCATAAGCTAAGAAAGTTGTTTAATTCCTTTGCGCGTCACTCCCGGGGGATAGGAATAGTCATTAAATAAAAAGTTTAAAAGTTAAACGGATCATTACAAGAATCCAGTACACAAATATGAATACTAAGAAATAATTTTTAAAAGGTTTTTTTAACTAAAAATTTCTAAAACTTTTAAGAACGTAATCACTTCCGGAGGAATAGAATTTGGTACATACAATGCATTTGCAGAGAACCTAAATAACAACTATAAAAAGGGAGAGAAAGAATGAGTGGTATAAAGACTATAGACACTAAAATAACCATAAAAGAACTCGAGCAGCTTTAAATGTCTGAAAATTGTTGATTCCTAATTTTTTTTAAATGACTATGGATCATTTTGATAACCATTAATTTTCCTGCGTTGTGAAAACCGTTTGTTAAGTAATGATGCAAAAACTTTGTGAAAATATCTCCCTATTATTATCAAAGGACTCATAACTAGCTGCTAATGACATGTGCACTATTATTAAATTATTGTATATGTAAAATACCAAAAATAATTTACTTGAGGACTACCTCTGTGATCATGTGACTCCGTTTCTTAGAAAAAACAATGTATGCCTCTGTAATTAATATTTCGTACATAATAATAATAAAACCTGTGCTCCAATCCGAATCTAAATATATTTGAAGTTGTCCACCTTGTAATAAAATAGTCTAAAATAGATTACGTAGCTACAGTCGTTCTACATGAAATTGCAATCTTCTCTGCTTTTACAATATAAAAAATTTATAGATATTAAGTAAGGCTAACATGTAAATAATATATTGCATTGCATGCCACGATTTGTGGAGTATTATATAAGATATTGTGGTTGCGGTTGTAATGATTGGCTTTCAATATATACAATAATACCAGGGATTGGCTTACCTGAGCAGACACGAAAAGTAGACTGACTTTCCTCCACAAGCGTTAGCGTAAAGCTAATTTTCATTTTTAACATTTTAATAAATGTATTGCTTATAGACAGTGTACTATTGATTTAAATTGTGAAAAAAACTAGAATTAAAAAAGTATATAGAATAAATATGCAATTAGACTAACTATTAGCTGATCCACCTGCACCAACAATAAGTAAGAAAACTCCATATATTTCTATACCCTTCTTTTATACATGATAATTATTCTATGTTTTAGATGACATCCTCCTGATCAAGTTTGGTCAGAAGGTTTTTCAAAATAATCGTTTAGGCGACCTCCAGAGCCCACCAAAGAGGTCGTATTTTAGGCACGTTTTGTGTAATGTATTAATGATAAATGTGTATCTTGAGAACGGTAATAGCTAGAGATAAAGGATTAATGCCATTCGACGGCTATTTATATGTAGAATAATGCTCTGTATTCAAGACCACCGAAAGTGGTCTGAAGAGGTATATATTCTCACTGAACACTTCTATAACCCCATAATTCACACATAAATCGCATGGGTCGGGAATGGTGATGAATGGCCTATGTGTTTATATAAGCGTGGTAACTAACTGAATAAACTTCATTGTCTTGTAATAATATTGCAAAATACTAATACTCAAAAAATTATTTTGGATAGTTGAGATTCTCTTGATTTGTTTACATCCTTTGATGTCTTAAAATTTAATGTGTGCCAAATTTAACTATGATAATATAAGATATATTATATATCATCATCAGCTTCTCTCTTTGTGGAAAATATGACTACAATTTAAAAAACCCATAATGTTATACTATAAAATAATTATACATTAAGATGTGTGGCATATTTGTGTCCGTTTTCTTTAAAAAGTTGGCGATAGTGAAAAATATACGGCGTTGTAAAATTCCTCGGATCCCTGTTGCATCTATTCCAATCACCCTTATATCAATAGACTTTTCCGGTATTTTTCCATACGGTGCTCCGAATAATTTAACAAATCCATTTTCATTACTTAATCCATAATTATTCCTATTTCTATTAAGACCATCTTAAAAGTGATCGCAACAATGCCAATGTACTGTGAATCTAGCAGCAACTAATGTGTAATGTGAATGTGAAACTAACTACCAATGCGCACCAAAGTAAATATTCGTGGATGTTACAACCTTAGGTATTTTTAATATTTAAGGCTATGTCATTTATCTATACCATGGAATTTTTCGAAATTAAGAGGAAGTATTTTAGGTTGTGTTCTACTCGATGTATTAATATACATATATGTCTTTTATGAACGAATGAAATTTATGAATAAAAATAAAAATTATTGAAATCCCAAATTTTAAAGTAATTTTCCGTTATTACAACACCTGGCAGGATTCATTCCAGGATAGAGCAATAAGCAGACAGTCTATCAATGCATACTTTACGTACCTCGATTCAATCTGTCACTACCCTTTGTAGTCTCAATCTGGAAAGGAAAAAAATAAACGATAGAACTGGAAAAAAACAATGTTGGGGGTCGACAAAACAGATACCCTCCGAATTAACCCCAAGTGGAAATTTTATGTTTGTGATTGACAATGTGATGCAACCTAAACTGACTCTGTAATGATTAGGCTCAAACCAAATGTACCTAATTAAACTTTAGTTTATTTCAATTAAATATGCTAAATTAAATATGTTAAAAAAAATGTTAAAAAAATTAAATATATTAAAATTAAATATGCTAAATAAGAACGTACAAGTAATTTTATAACTAAATCAATCAATTGTCAGATTCAATATTCAATAATGTTCGAAATCTGAGCAACTCCACAACTCTTCTCAGTCTACTCACTTTTCTTGCTACTCTCACATCAATAAATCAATTCAATATAGTATGCATAGAAATTATTCTACACAGCGTAAGCCCAAAAACTACATGTACACAAAGTAGAATACTAAGAATACAAGAAAAAGTCCCCTTAAGAAGCAACCAAAATGTAATGAGATGAAATTTAAAAGTGCGAAATTGGAATTAGTTTAATATGTGCACCATAATAGCAATAGCAGCTGGTAAAAAAAAGATTAAACTTCTGAAAATAAGATCTTGAGAACCTTTTAGGGTTTAATCCGAATATTTAAGTGTCACATCAATAAAGAATGCGACTTTCTTATCTGAAGTCCACTATAATAGGAAATATTGTCAATGTCTTTACCAGAACACTTATCTCTCTTAGAATAACAGGTTGTTAATGCCGAATAGGGTTTTCTGAGATCGCAATAGTGGGAGGTAATCTTCGGAAGACAATAGGATTAATGTCACTCGCGTAAGTTCTGACAATTCTTGTAAATCTCTCGAAACTTCATTCAATTACAATCTTTACTTCTGTATGCATCACACGGGTGAGCGGTTTGCTACAGGTGAGGAAATTGGCTGAATGATTACTCAGGTTTACTGTCAGACTTTCTTGAGTATTCTGTAGTACAGCAGAGAGAATGCGAATGGATTGGCGTATCTTTTAATGCCTACGAAGTATAAGCCAACAGGTGACGTCGTGCGTGCCCAAGATCGCTATAATAGTGTTCAGGATATACGGGCTAACTCAAACTAACGATTTACAATATATTGCAACTTTTTGAAAAATTGTCCATGGATATTGTTTGACTGTGACCTTGTACCTTACAAGTACAAGCAATGAAATTATGGGAAATGTATCTGGCTTTCGAAAGAGATATTAAACAGCTTCCTGTGACTGTCATGGAAGAAATTGGAACAAAATTACTGAAAAGCAACCACAGCAAGTCTGAAAATTCCAAATAAAACGTTGAAAAATCGCCAGAAAATTCTGCTCATATTTCTTCAATTAAAGTCATAGGAAGCTGTGCAATACCTCTTTTGAAAACCAGCTATATTTCCTACAATTTTGTAGCTTGTGCATGTAAGGTACAAGGTCGCTGTCAAAAACTATGGACAATTTTCCAGAAAGTACCTTCTGTACCTTCTGTATTAGCGAGAGGTTTGAGTTTGTCTTTCCTAGCTATTTTGTGTCTATGGATGCGAATGGCTCTGCGATCCGACTCAGTACCTTTTGACCTATTTTGAATTTACACACTGATTCAAAAGTAAACATCATATAAGAAAATTACAGAATTTTAGACACAACTCAAGATCACAGACTATATGATGTAGGCTATAAATAGGGTTCATAAAAGAGATTTGTAATATGTAGTGCTACTAATTTATATTAAGTAAGTACTAGTAAAATGACAGAATTGCTAACAAAGTACCAAACTATATCCAAAGCAAGTTTTACACTTAGATGAGTTTTCTTTGATGAATTTCAACATAGAGACTCCAAGTTAGAGCTGCTTTGTTAGCAGCAACACGGTGAAATAAAATTAATTTGCAATTGACAATTCTTGCTTAATATATTATCCATCACTTTATTTTACCTTAGATCTTACATCGTCAAAGTCTTTCGCTTTGTGGTTACTCATCCTATCATTATTATCATAATATGTTTATTTAGAAATCTACCGTGGGTGAAAGTTGCTCCATCCTCAAACAGAAACCATTAATTCTCTGATGATAACCTCCACCATGTGAAAGGTTTCAGGCTATTTATAAGGTTTTTGTGTAAATTTATGAATGACACTCAGAATGACTTCTTTTGAAAATTAATATGCTTATGGCTACCTAAATAGCGGGCGTGTTCACACGAGCGGTTTTCAATTGCCATTCTTTGTTCAATCTTTACTTTAGAGCTTAAAGAACAATTTCACCACATACTATGGAAGCCAGAGGTTAAATTAATGTGCCAGGCAGAGGCACTTTTCCTTTCTACTCACACCATATAATGGGTATACTAAAAGTACCATGGAATATATTCAGCCTCACATAATGATTTTCTTGTTTTCATTTTATCATTCTTTGTTATTTCTCTTTGCTGATCTCATTTTCTTTAAAATATTTATTTATACTGCAGCTTTCATCTTTTGAAAAAATGTAGATTTAAACAAACGTCACCATGTTGTGGGAAGAATGGGAAAGTCATGCCATGCAGGTTGTACATGTATACGAGGTAGTGATGAAATTCGTTACTTCCGCAGAATAATGTGTAAATCCTAAGGAAAATATCTATGGAGAACATTTCCTGATGTTTTGCAATTGAAATCAATTCAAGAACTACGATATAGGGTCATGAAACCTTTTCGCTGCCATATAATACCTAAAGGTTAATATATAGCTACCTTATAGGTAAACCTTTATGTAATTTGAAAATAACCTTAAACTTTTGAGAATTATAGTTGCATGTGTGCATATTGGTGTTTAATATGAATTAAATTAAGAAATTTTAATAGATGCATTTCCCTGAATTTGGTAAAACACGCAATAAAATACAGTCAGGTACCGAAAAAGCAAATGCTTTTTTTACTAACACAAATGTTTTATGACAAAGTGTGCTAAGCATTCAAATTTACGGATGGGTATGGGTAAATATATTATTACTAGGCGTTCACCCAAATCAAGCATTCACCCAAATCAAGCGTTAACTCAAATGTTGCGTTCACTCAAATCCAGTACGCAAAGCAAATCTGAGATTTGCAAAACCGAATCTAGCAAATTTCAATTTTTAGCGAGCCAGAGGCTCGATTCCATACGATTACATGATTTTTCCCATTGGAAGACAGTTTCCATTGCAGACTTTTCCCATTACCGATGGTTCCCATTCCGACTTTTCCAACGACTGTTCCTATCACAGACATTTTCCATTACGACTTTTCGTATCTAAGAGTTATCCCATTGGCACTGTTTCCATCACAAATCGAGGACTTTTCCCATTATCGACTTTTCCAACGACTGTTCCTATCACAGACATTTCCCATTACGACTTTTCCTATCTAAGACTTATCCCATTAGGACTGTTTCCATTACAAATCGAGGACTTTTCCCATTATCGACTTTTCCCGCAGCGACTGTTCTCATCACAATGCTGTGTTTCATAAGCTACCGCTGTACAGAGTATTGTAGTATGAGTTTGTGTTTAATATTTACCCAAGAAGATTTGGAAATACAGCATTAAAACAGGAGAGAATGGTAGAACGCTCTACATTTACATACGAATTATATGAATGAGTAGTATATGAATTTACGTGGATGTGACTCCTATTATTTGGAATTCAAGATAATGATCGTGGAAATTTCAGAAACTTGACAACTGATTCTTGACACTCTTCTTGGTATTAAATATGGATATGAAATACAAACTCATAAATTACTCATAATACAAACTTACAAATTCATAATACTCTGTATTCAAGATAATGATCGTGGAAAGTTTCTGTTAGTAGTGATGGGAAAAGTCGCAAAGGGAAAAAATGTGTGATAGGAACAGTCGCAATTGTAAAGTCGGAATGGGAACAATCTGTAATGGGAAAAGTCTGCAATGGGAACTGTCTTCTAATGGGAAAAGTCCTGTCACCATTCCATACAGTGACCAACCGGCACGAAAATCACCCCACAACTTACATCACCCCGCACGCTTACCACCCCAATGGAAATCACCCCTCACGCTTACCACCCCAATGGAATTCACTCCTCACGCTTGCCACCCCAATGGAAATCACCCCTCATGCTTACCACCCCAATGGAATTCACTCCTCACGCTTGCCACCCCAATGGCAATCACCCCTCACACTTACCACCCCGATGGAAATCACCCCGCACTCTTACAATCCCTCTGGAAATCACCCTACTCAACAATCACCCAACATGAATATCATTCGGGCACAAAAAGCGGCTCAGTGAAATACTGTAAGTGATTTATTGGGGGTTTACAGTGATGTTAAGAAACTCCTTAGCGAATATGAGTGAGATCCGCCGACGTTGGGGGCCGGGGGTGGTTTCCACAACTGTGTGCTAATTAAATGTCGAGTATGCATGGCGGTTTTCCATTGAATTGCGCATAGAATGACAAATCCTGTGTCTGTAGGCCAAAAGATGTTCAAAATACAAACAGAAATATCCAAAAAACTGAAAAAAAATCGTGACTTTGGAAGGCTGCATGTACTCTAGGCGCAGAACAACCTGACAACCTTCGGTAAAAATTCCGGATGGTCTCCCACTGCTTCAACAGTTCGTGGGTGTTCCAATGTGAAAGAAGTTGTGCAGGTTGTTCTGCGCCTAGAGTACCATCCTATTGGCATTTTTGAAAAAAGGTGTTACTCAAAAATGACAACTGATGAGATGTACTCTACAACATATAAATAAAAAATCTTCACTGATGTCCCTTAACAATGGACCCTCCGGGCCATGTTCTTTCTGACACTTTTGTATAAAAAGTTAAAGAAAAATAATAATTGCACCACCTAAATATTAAGAAAACGCCACCAAACTGTATTCCACCTAATAATTGAAAAACTCCAACAGAAAAATGATATTGCACCAAAATAAATAGTATTGCACCGAATAAATGATATTGCACCAAATAAATTATATTGCCCCAAAATAAATAGTATATTGCACCAAATAAATTATATTGCCCCAAAATAAATAGTATTGCACCAAATAAATTATATTGCCCCAAAATAAATTATATTGCCCCAAAATAAATAGTATTGCACCAAAATAAATAATAATGCACAACAAAAATAGTATTGCACCACAATAAATAATAATGCACAACAAAAATAGTATTGCACCACAATAAATAGAATAAATATATTTGTACTGAAATAATGAAGACATCTATAATCTTCATTTGAACATTTTAGCGAGCTAGAGGTTCATTCAAAGAACTGTGCTAAATTATTTTATGCACAATTTAATTAAATTTTGCACAGCTAAACCATTTTTGGGGTGATATGATATATTTTTGACGATTAAGCTATTTTTCAAAAGATTTGATTTTCTTATGGACGGTTAACCCATTTTTTGGATGATTTAATTTTTTGTACGATTAGCCATTTTTTGGATGCTTTAATTTTATTTTGTACGGTTAAGCTTTTTATTTGTAACACAGCATCCAATTTTTATAAAATACCATTCATTTATTGTACGCAATAAACCAAGCCTTTATTTTGGTGCAATATTATTTATTTTGGTGCAATACAATTTATTTTGGTGCAATACTATTTATTTTGGTGCAATACTATTTATTTTGGTGCAATACTATTTATTTTGGTGCAATACTATTTATTTTAGTGGAATACTATTTATTTTGGTGCAATACTATTTATTTTAGTGGAATACTATTTATTTTGGTGCAATACTATTTTTTTGGTGCAATACTATTTATTTTGGCGCAATACTATTTATTTTGGCGCAATACTATTTATTTTGGTGCAATACTATTTATTTTGGTGCAATACTATTTATTTTGGTGCAATACTATCTATTTTGGTGCAATACTGTTTTTTTGGTGCAATACTATTTATTTTGGTGCAATACTATTTATTTTGGTGCAATACTATTTATTTTGGTGCAATACTGTTTATTTTGGTGCAATACTATTTATTTTGGTGCAATACTATTTATTTTGGTACAATACTATTTATTTTGGTACAATACTCTTTATTTTGGTGCAATACTATTTATTTTGGTGCAATACTATTTATTTTGGTGCAATACTCTTTACTTTGGTGCAATACTATTTATTTTGGTGCAATACTCTTTATTTTGGTGCAATACTTTTTTTTGGTGCAATACTCTTTATTTTGGTGCAATACTATTTTTTTGGTGCAATACTATTTATTTTGGGGCAATACTATTTATTTTGGTGCAATACTATTTATTTTGGGGCAATACTATTTATTTTGGGGCAATACTATTTATTTTGGGGCAATACTACTTATTTTGGTGGAATACTATTTATTTTGGGGCAATACTATTTATTTTGGGGCAATACTATTTATTTTGGGGCAATACTACTTATTTTGGTGGAATACTATTTATTTTGGGGCAATACTATTTATTTTGGTGCAATACTATTTCATTTGGGGCAATACTATTTATTTTGGGGCAATACTATTTATTTTGGTGGAATACTATTTATTTTGGGGCAATACTATTTATTTTGGTGGAATACTATTTATTTTGGGGCAATACTATTTATTTTGGTGGAATACTATTTATTTTGGGGCAATACTATTTATTTTGGTGGAATACTATTTATTTTGGGGCAATACTATTTATTTTGGTGGAATACTATTTATTTTGGGGCAATACTCTCATGTGAATCATTACAACATGATGTGATGACGTCATTCGGCGACACCGACGACAGATTACGCCTGATAGAAAGAGTAATTATTTGTCAAATCATATTGCAGAGTAAAAGGCAACGGCATGTGAGAATAATACTATCGTAGGCAAATATACTTAATAGGTTGCTTGTCGTTATACAGTAATGGCAGATGACATCATTCAACGTATTGTGCAATAGTGTCTGCTACCACAAAAGAAAATTACACAATTTTAATTATACACAGATGAATAAAGATGAAAGACAGTGCTTATTTGATTTAACATTTAGTAGTGCAGTATAATATACGTAAGAATTAGTTATAAGTTTCAGTGAATATTATTAGGTACTTCATATTTTAATGGTTAGAAGCACACATTCACAAAATCTTAATCTAACGCACTGTGTGGTAAGTCTCATAATTTTAGTGGCGGTTGAGAAAAAATTAAACACATTAAACAGTAGAATTAGTAGTTGCACAAATCCTCAATGGAAATTTCGTTTTGTGCCTCTATCGACTTAGCAGAAAATTTGAAAAAGTACCTTCAGAGTTAACACATGTACATGACATCCTAATGGCAGAAAGAAATATCCCAAACTCATCCCTATTCTTAAAATCAAAAAACTCGCCACTGTTACACAATGCTAAACAGAAAACAAAATGATAAAAGAGTGACATAGAGCACTGAGGTATATAATTCATTTAGATAATATCAGTGTATCCTTATTTGGGAGCAAATTAAGTGAGTTAATTTTCCAACTGAGCTGATGACTATATATTAATAAGTATAGGTATATAGAAAGCCATAAACGCCTGTGTCTATTAATATCTTTAACATTTCCAAGTGCTTAAATTATTTGTAGCCTAATTCTATATACACTAATTACAAACTTCCCTTCGAGTCATCTGTCAAAATCATGTATAATATGATAAATAAGAATGAATTGACTTATAAAGTTCTTATACAAGCGTCACACTACGTAACAACAAAGAGATAAATAAAAGGGATAAGAATAAAGTTCAAACAGGTTTATTTGCCGGTGAACAGAAAGAAAGTTCAATTCGAGAAATCTAAGAAATCTTAGTCCTTAATTATGAACAAGTACCTTGTTTTGTACTAACGAATTTTAGACAGCAAAGGTCACCGTACTTGGAACTTATCCGGCATTGTTTTGTAGTCTATATTTAGAAATGAAAGATATCTTCATTACGCTGTCCAATTACTATGCTATGCCATTTTCATTATTTTCAAGAAAATTGTTGACATCTTTACACTAGGTGTAAACAATCCCTTCAATATTCTAATTCATTCCAGTACTTTATCCTTTTATTTTATTATTATTTAGCTATTGAAAGGTTTTGAGATATTGAATTTCATAAATGCATAACGGCATTGTTAAAAAGTAGACGAAAAGTTGCCTATTAACCAACATTTGTCCTTCGCAATAGTTATATATAGGTTCTAATAAACATAGGGTATTGTATTAAAAGCTAAATAAGTGATGAAGATGAAACGTTCTTGTTTCAAAAGTTGAAAAGCGTTTGCGAATTAATTTAGCAAAAGGATGTTTGATTCTATCTATGAATGTTGCACAATTATAGAAAATCTCCATAAGGAAACTTGGAAAAGGTGAAACGTCATTTTCGATAACGGATATATATTTTCCACGCTATATTTCCCACCCACACTAAATATTGTGTAAATCCTTGCTATACTTGAGAAGTGATATATTATATTAATGTCAATGTATAATGTAGTCTACCAATTTTACAACAAGGCAATACATCTTCCAATCCCCAAAGGTTCGTATATTTGATATTGTGAAAGTAAGCATTTATGTGAAAGACTTAATCTCTAAAAGGTATAGAAATCAATACAACTCAAACTCGTACAACTATAAAACTAAATATAGCATGATGTACAAATAATGAAGAAGCAACCTTTATTCCAAAACAAAGTGATCCCTGGAGTCAGTGAATCAAGTATCATCTTCATATGAACATAAATCAGGTAAGTGGAAACAGCATTTCAGATTACCAACAACATCCTACACTATAGTATACCATCTAATAGCAAAATAAATTGAATATTACATTTGTTATATAAGTGTGTACTATACAGGTAGAATTTATGTAATACATTAACATTGCACTTTACACGACCGCTAGCTAGGCCAACAGCATTTGTAGTGGGGTATATATAGATAGGATCGGTGTGGCCTGAGAAGGTTGACAATATCAAAAGTAATTGCTAGTAAATATTGAATTTCCATCACCAAGCTCAAAAGTCGTCATATTGAACAATGCAACTGTATGCAAGAGAAAGTTACGTTACAATTGCAGTCCCGCCTAGTGTAGTTTTACCAATTATATAGCAAATATCCTTCAAGTTCTTTTAAGTCGGTCTTTCTGTAATGTTTGACTTTGAACATAATACTGGAGAGAAAACTCATACAGACACCTAGACTACTGGTATGGGAATTATGTATTTCTCTATTCTTTACAGAACCTTGTCTTTAACTGTCAACTGTCAACATTAACTGTCAACATCGACAGTTAATTTTACTAAATATATAAAATTAATTGCCCTTAGGGGCGAATTAATTCGGCAAATACCGCAGTAAGTACGGGGTCGTTCATTACCTTTTCCTCTTAAGTGAAAATTTTCAGGATATCCGGAGAAACTCTAATTAGTCTAAAATTGGGCTACATTTATATGAGTCGATAAAATTTAATAAGTATACTCTAATTTTGGATAAATTTGGGCATCTCGAGGTATTTTGAAATTTAAGTTACTAATAGAACAAAATAGTAGGGAAAACCCCCTTACATAGGTATACCTATATAGGACATTGTGCAATAAGTTTTTTTTGTGCTGCACATATGCTCCTAGAAATTGCATGAGTTTTCTTTCTGAAGAGAAATGGAAATGAATAGGAAGACTAACAACATAAAGTTGACCGGTCTTTAGTATCGCTGGTTGATAGAAAAATCTATGTTCTTTAGTAAAGTCTTCTTAGAAGCAGCAATTTTCTTTAATGCTGTTATAGAGCTTTAGAAAACTTATAATACTATTTGACAGATGAATACAAAACAACTTTTATAGAAATTTTTTCCTCTAAGACCTTTTAAATTATAATACTACTTGAATAAGAGTAAAGCAAATTCATAATGCCCTGCATTGCTTCTCTTGCAAATAAATACACCACAAATAATCTACTAGTATGGAGTATGGAATTTGTCAGTTATAAGTGCATCTTACAATACTTACAGAATACCACATCTCTCTGAATTTATATAATTTTATAAAATACAGCTGCACGATTACTTCTCTGTTACATAGTCTGTTCTTTTAGAAATAAATAATACATTGATATACCATAGTATTATGATATTATAAACATTCGGTTTTTCTCAAAGTGCACTCCATGAATAAATTATGGGTAGAAAGAAGTTCCTTGCACTCCTAAAACTTTCTACTTTCTCTTTCTCGGGAAGGAAGACCTTTCACCAGAAAAATACCAACTCAAACTACCTCTATTATCTGTTCACTGTAGTAGTAACATTCTCCATTTCTCCAATCCACATTTCCGTGTTAGGTATCACAAGAACGGTCTAGAAGGTAAATTCCATTGTTTCTGTTTGCTTAACACATTCTGGTTTTGCATTATTCAGAGATTTACTAGGTATACTATGTGGCATATAAATTATCACACGGATTTGTGAAATATGCAGAATTTGCACATCATTATGCATATTTCCATAAAATCAATGAGTCTTTAAGTACCTCTTACTTTGGTAACGATTGCATAAATTTCGTACGGAACTATATTCTGCAACAGAGTTGCTGTTGCAGTAATCATAGGGAACGTCCATATATTACGTAACGCAAAATTTCCAATTTTTGGACCCCCTCCCTCCCCTCCGTAACACCACCGTAACACGAAGCTGACCCCCTCCCCTAATATTACGTAACACCACAAACTTTTTATAGTTTTTTTAAAAGCCTGCATAAAGTATAGCAGTATCACTATTTAACAGCTTTATTAAATCACATTTTAAAAGCTGCTAATTGCAGAAATTATTAAATAATTTAAAACCTTGGTGTAAACCTAATTAATACAGGTAATAAATTGCTGATTAACTATTGTAGCAAGTTTGCGTAGTACGGTATGGTCAGCTTAATTCAGACCTTATGGAAAACACTATTATTATCTTTTACTCCCTTAAGAAAACTATTGTGTACTTTTGTTATGTCGCATGTCACATCATTTGCCTTTTGGGGGCATAAATTGTTCAACCTCTCAGATTTTATTAGCTCACGTTTTGAAGTAAAATTTCAGGTATGCTTTTTAAATTGCTATAATAAGATTCTCACCTTGCAGTTACAGGAGCAAGTTTTTTGAGACGTCAATTTAGCCAGATTTTCAAGATTTTTATCAACAGCAATATAAAAAATATTTTGCCAGTTTTGAGTAAATAGACATTGAAATATTTTACGATTTTTCGAACTTTAAATAATTAATATACGGACCTTATTATTTTAACTTAATTTTAGCCTTCAAAAGCATTTTTAAAATTGCTTTGATGTTTGTAATTTTTTTCTCGTACGATAACATATAATAGTGATAGATAGTATCACAAAGGGTTTTAAAGAACATTTATTTATTATAAACCGTGAAACGCCAAAGCTACTACTACAATCGGTGACAATTGCAGTTTTAATGCAAAATTTATAGCAAGATTTTCTATGAAAACAGGTAAATATTTGGTTACGTAACAAAAATTTTGACCCCCCCTCCCCCCACCGTAACACCGCGTAACACTTTCAGGTACCCCCTCCCCCCCTAAACTGCACACGTAATATATGGACGTTCCCATACATTTCTTCTGAGCAGCCAACATGTGAGAGAGAGCAGATATTTCGTTCCCTCCACTTCAATCTCTTGTAGATTTATTTATCGTCTACTCTCATTGGTGGTTCACTGTGTGTAATGTGACTACATCACCCAAAAATGTAGAAAGTAAGAAAGTAGAAACCCATCAGGCCGCATTCGCACCTTAGACTTTACCTTTTCCTAATGTTCTGTTGTCTTCTTTGGAAAATTAACTTTTATGGAAATTTTAAGTTATTATGAAATAGATATTTTATTATTTAACCTACTTTTAAAGACTTTGAAAGGAAGTCACAGGATTTCAGAATAAAAAAATGTCATGATATGTTAGTACCAGTTGAATGAATGAACCTAAAACTTTGAGGTAAAACTGTAGACTTATACTAAAAGTTGAACTATACTGTATTGTCAATTTTGACAATAGTTTAAATTATTCTATCCATGCGACAGTAGTAGTAATTACTGTCGTAGCTTTGCCAATACTTATCATTACAAATACAATGCCAATATCAATTTATAATCTGTATTATGCAATCCTTCGATAATTTACGTGAGTGGCAGCTTAAGAGTATTGTCAGCAGGTTAATAATCTAGTGTTATCTAATTAAGGAATACAATTTCTAATAGAAGTTATTGTACATTCTCATTTACAAGTAGTATTTTTTATTATAAAGATTAAGGTGATTGAAAGTGTCATTTGAATACATCTCCGCTACAAGATTTTTATTGGGTGGTGGCAAGTGCTGACCAAGTTGACATAATTCAGAGGAAGAATGGCAAGTGGTGATGACAGTTCTAGTTCTATTTTAAATCATAATGCAGCGGTAAGTCTAATGGCGGTAATAAATATAATTACTAACTATTATTAAATATTTTGAAAATTTTTAGATTCATTTTATTATCAATTATTTTGTACTCTTAAGGTAATGAGCAGCATTGGTTCCGAATGCAATACACTTAAACATTCTTATGACTCTTGCTTCAATGCCTGGTTCACCGATAAATTCTTAAAGGGGGATAGGGATTTATCATCGTGTGATCCATTACTAAAAATGTACACAGATTGCGTCAAGGTAAATAAATTATTTATTATTTAACCAATTCTTTGTAACTTTAGCAGATTCCGTGAGGGTGGGTTCATACCCAGATCTACATAATGTGTTTATATCTGTTTTGAAAATTGCAAAATTAAGGCAAAGTTTTGTATGTATGTACTTTGTCATAATTTGTTAATTGCACTCCTTGATCGCAGTTATTTTTTGTAATTTTCAGAAAGCAATGGACAAGAAGAATATTGATTTACGAGAAGTAGAGCAAGAATTTTTAGGAACTCCTAACGAAAATACTAAGCCTTAGTAATTACTCAACTTTAAATTATTTTTTCAATGTTTTCAGTCAACTTGTTCTTATCGGAAGCTGAATGAGTGCCAGGCATTTTTACTTGTAAGAGTGTGTGTATTATAACCATGTATTATGCGAGCCAATGGAGCCGATATTTTATTTTAGTATTCAGTACTATTCAGTCACTTTTAATGAGTCAGCAAAAGCATCACGTATCCATTACGACCTTATTTAAATTTGTCTTTCATAGTCTTTACATTGTTACCTCGAATTTTAAGTACTGGATTGCACCAATCCAGTTTTTAAATTCTTGGACGATTTTGCCCTTTATTTAGTATTCTGAACTTTACTCTAGAGAGTGAGATACTTAACGTTCATTATCTAAATAGGATGCAACTCCAAAGGTTAGATCTCTGGAGTTGTACTAAGTCATAAATATAATAGTACAAAACAAGTCACAACTTTTTCAAAAATTTTTGGCTTTGTATAAAATCTCTAAATTATCTGACGAATATTTCAACTGTAAGAGTAATTGATTGGTCAACTTATTTTTGGGTCGTGTTGAAAAACAGTCATTGCATTGGTGAAATTGATAGATACATTTGTCTACTGATACAGGTAACCGGTAAGAATAAGTTTGATTTATACTTGCATTTTCTGTGGTGTACAATTAATTTGTAGTATTTTTTCATGCTAAAGGCTTCAATTCAACTATGTAATAAAGAGTTGTAACAAAATTTCGGAGGTTTGCTGACTAACTGTTGTTTGGATTTGTTTGACTTGAATATTGACCATTTTAGCCATGATATGACTTGGCAAGTCAGTCCATCTAAATGTTCAAATCTGTGCTAATATTGTTTGTATTGAATCAGTCAGGATGGTGTATTGTAGTTGATGGTTGTACATAATAAAAAGTCGAAGATGTAATTTGAAATTGAAATCAATAGATATTACCAAAAATTATCTGATTAGTAAGTTAATTATGCTCACTTAATGAATACGCCTTCATAGCATGAAAGATGAACATGACTGTGACTGGTAGACAGGGTAGTAAAATGAATCTAGCAAGGCATAATTATTGTTTCGTGAAGTTATTTTACAATACAAATATAGTTTACGTAATGCTTATATGTATGTTACTTTACGATAATAATTGCCTGACAATAAATTCAAGGAATCTATTAATAAAAACCAATCAATAGGCTTTACTCAATTTTAATGATACAAAATACAGTTTTATATCATCAAAAATACGGCGATTATTAATCATTTAGATTTACTATCATTACTTGTACACGATTATGTAGCTCCAAAAATGAAGCTATTTTATCTCTTCGAAATTAATGGAATTATTATAATCTAGTATGCGTTCATCGCCTTGACTAAATGTATTTACGTATACTAACAGCGTAGCATAAATATAATACCTGACACATTTCATTTCACTTTTTATATCTTTTTCATTAATTATTTTCATCTACTTAAATATCCATGACTTAATTTAACTACTTACAACGTACAAAAGACTAAACATATAAGTAGCACATAATATTGTCCGTAAGCCACTTAAATATTTGTTGAATGCATACACATTGTGTTACAACTGTTAAATATGGACTAATCTACTTAGTTCTCCATTTTATTTCTCTATTCTAAATTATTATTCCCAGTTATATTGCAATGATTAATTAGTTTCAATCGATTTGGTTTACCTGCACCAAATATTGGATTGTCGAATATGTTTTAATAAGTCTATATTTCGTATAGCTCAAAACTCAATCAGCAGCGCATAGTCTTTTTTAAATGCAGTTTTCAACCAATGTATTTTTCATTTTTTAAGATTGTTGATTCTAAAATACAGAGTCCACAATAATGAGGAACGTTATAAAAATTCATTCACATCGAGCAACATCAAGTGCTTTCAGACTGTTTTCGCCCATAGTTTTTTGGAAGATTCTGGAATTGAAGCGTATTGAAGGGATCATGTAATAAATTGAATCTAATGTCAATATCGTAGGTTGTTTAGCTTCATCCTGAACACAAATGGGGCAACAATAGATAACTATCTAACTAAGAGTTAACAGTATACAGACTTTTTCCAAACTTTATTCTCTCATCAGCAGAACAAGTAAAATTGGCAGGAGCTTCGAAAATGATAACTATTGTGGACCCGAGATTAAATTCCCCAAAAGCATCACCTTTCTTGAAATGCAATGGTTTATCAAACTTTTTATCCATGGAAGTACGTTTTTTCATTTTGCGATGATTTGTGTGTAACTCCTGAAGATTTAGAAATGCATAATTAGTCGATTTAAAGAAAACTCACTAGCAAATAGAAAATTGGGTTTAAAACAACGCATACCTCATCTTTGTATACACGTATGGATCCAACGTTAGTAGCTCCAACAGCAGCCATAGAAAAGAAGCCATGTTTCCATTTTCCGTAGTAAACAGCCCTTTCATTAAGACTGAACAAGCCTCCAATCCATCTAGCCACAGTTGGATTGACACTCATCAGTTCACCTTTAAGTTACGAAAAAAAATATTTTTACATCAAAAGAATCCTTTAGAATAACGTTCTCCACAAGACTTATGGAATTACCGGAAAAATGTCTCCTATAATGGACTTCCCAATCAGCAGGAGAATGAAAACGATGATAATCGCCAGGAGCAAGATAAACTACACAGTGGTACAGGCAATTTTCTGGGTTGGTCATTATGTGCGAACAGTACTGTTCGTCAACGACATATTTGGTAGAGATAGAGTTGTCCGCCCATGTAGGAGCTCCGAGAAAAACTGGAAGTGAATATTTTACTCCCTTTACTTGTTCAATGCAACCACGGTCGCTTTCAACTTTCCCAAAATGAAGAATTGTTCCATCGGCTGGAGAAACCTGGATTAAAGACTGAATGTAATTACATTTGACGAGTTTAGACGTAATTATTATTTGTCTATTTTTAGTTACAATAGGGCTGTCTGCATCAATGGGTCGGACACCATCTTTTAAACTCCTACGGAAAAATTCTCCCAAATTTTTATATTCGTGTAAGTCAGTGCAGGCAGCTTCGCTGCAGTCGCAACCAAATGTCTTGGCATACCTAGCAAAGTATGAAAAGCTATATTGTTAGGGATTTTAAGGAAATAGGAGTTGATAAGAACTTGGTAAAAATCATGACTAACCATTTGAAAAAAGGTTCACGACTCCAAACAGGCAACTCGACATTATTTATCCAACCCCACACCCTTGATATACTTCTCAACGGAATAGCACTGTAGCACGTAATCTGAATCGTCAAAAAATTATCATAAAAGGTCAGGATACTTGATAACTTCCAGAGGAAATAATCCCTCCATTATTAATTGCACATTTGCTGATGACATGCAAGACTCACAAGAGTCAATGAAAGCCTAAGCATTTCATTCAGTATCCTCAACAGTAATATCAGAAGCAATTACACTGACCGTAAAGATAAGTTCATTAATTGCGCATAATTACCTCCCAGTCCTTAGCTAAAGTTGGATTTTCGTTTTCCACACGTCGCACTACTCGCCTCCAATGTTGATATGCTAACAGGAGGAATCCTACGCTCAGAGGAATCGGAGTCCATTTTAACTGTCGAATGTAATTTGTGAACACCGTAGAACCCCATTTCCTTCTTTCTTGTCCGTCTTCAGAAAATTGGATTCTCTGCTTCTGTCTTTGAGCATAATCTTGTTTATCAAAGAAATCGCCTCCTGAAGACAAATAAAAATATTTTCGGTTAGTTTTCAATTTATCCGTGCAGTTAATTACAAACTCTGTAAGGATAATATTTATAAACGCATGAGCAGGACTTAAAATTACCATTATTCCAAAAGTGATTTGTTTGCTTTACAATAATCCGCATTGTGTACATAACAGAATGCTTACAAAAAAGGGGAATCCTAAGAATGAGTCTACTGACTTGAAGAACATTTTTCTTATTCGGGACATGAACCCTTAAACTACACTTAATACTTAAAATATGAATAATATTAAAAGCAAATGAGAGTGTGAGAAATCGTAGCCAAGCAGGTGAAATATAATGAGAAACTTCTTTATCATGGTTCGAACTGCCATTATCCAGATTGGAAAGACTACGACTAACAATTCTTCTTCTCACACATCGTCTTTTCAGATGATCGTGTCCTAAATGTAATTCTAACGAAGATTCTTCCATTTTTAACTGCTTAAGTAATTAATAATTTCTTAAATCACAAACTATTTAATTACCCTTAATATACAATTAGACCGTATACTCTTATACACACAGGGTTTCAGCAGATAAGAAGGTTTTCCAGTAGTAGGATAAGTTTTCGTAAAATTATGGTTATAAAATCAATAAGCAAGTAGGATAGTTGTTGGCACTTTGGTTGTTGACTGTCAAAAGGACTTAAGCTACAGTTTCTTGGACTCTTTATGATTAACGCTCAAATTAACAAATATTGAGGAACATAGAAAAATATCCAGTATAAGATAAGTGAAAAATTTGTGCTGAGCAACAGAAAGCCCATTATTTTTGTTGACAATCCCAGAACTACATAATGCTTGTGCTCAAGATAATGCACTAAAGATAAAAATAAATCAGACCGGATCTTCTTTAAGAGGTCTTATTTATGTAACCATGATCTGACGCTCTTCTCAACCAATAATAATCCTCTTTCAGCGTGGTACAAGGTGCAGCTATTATTTGGCTTACTTTATAGATTGAGTCTATGTCAAACCATTCATCGAACTGATGTCACTACACAAACACAATTATTACATTATATAACATAACTGGACATGAAAAAATAGTAGCACAATTTACGTACTTTCGGTTCATTCCAGTATTTTAATTCACAACAACTACGTCATCATCTCAAAGCCAAGTCACCAGGAAACATAATTTTTAACCCAGAGAAATAATGAGTTTTTATGGCAATAACTTCGTTAGCACTCTTTAGAAAATTCTGAAATATCTTCCATGAAAGTACTTTTATGGAATTTAAAAAAACAATAATCAATCCGTATTCTGTCAACGAATTCTGTTCTTCATCCAGAGATGATGAATTATTGGGAACAAAAAATGCTCAATATTGGTCACCTTTCACCCTGATATTATTTTATATAAAAGTCAAATTCCCTTATCGGTATACTGTAACTATATACCACTAAGATAATCTCATTGCCTTCACTCACAGTCACACTGACGCCTCACACTGCCTCAACCTCGATCGTTGCATCGTATGTTGTTTGTATATACATACAATTACTAACACATTATTTCCTTGAAATATGACCTGTAGAAAGCTTCATATAAACGAAGAAATATCGTATTAAATGAATTAACAAAATATTACACCTATCTCACTTGATGTTTGAAACTTACGACATCTCTAATTTACGTGATTTCTGAATTAACCTTTCATTATCTAAATCTTTACATTAATTTCTCTTATTAAAAATGAAAACCAAAACAAACTGAAATTCTTGCGAAACAATTACGGATAATTGGGTCAACAGTTAGTGGTCTAATAATAGAATTGAGACGAGAATTAATCCAGAATTATTTTCACTTAACGGGAATTTTGTTATAGGGGTGCAAGAAAGGAAAACAGTAAAAGAAAACGCATTACTTTACACTTCTACAATTAAACAGTATTGACAGGAATTTTCCATATATAACTAATCCCAAGCAGATAGCAGCGATAATGTGCCTAATTGACTCACAATCACAATGACGCAACAATGCAAAACGAATAATAATAAAATTAGCACGACTGTCATAAATAATGGTTTAATTTTAATATGACCTTTGATTAAAGGAAAATGTCTTAAAATTTTAAATATAGTCGATTAAAAGAATTGTTCTTCAACGCCTCTGGAATGTTTAATCTTGCAGCAATTTCGGCTTAGTCATGTCATAATAGTTTGCATATTGCCCTACAAGCGGAATGTAATTATAATGTAAGTCAACCAATTACAATTACCCTTTTACCTTTTGCACTAGTTTACGAATTAACTGACAAATACCTCTAATAAACTCACCCAAAATCAAAAATAACATTACCACATTTAATTAGGAAGAAACTTTTCCTTACACGTGATTTAATCTGAATTCTTCAAAAAACGGGTCCCTTAATTAGAGGATATGAATTTCCGAGAAGATTATTCCTTTATTAATCGGCCACATTAATTGGCAGTCATAATTAATTGCATTCATTAATTCATACGTGAACGAGAACTTAAGCGCATAATGCAGTAGTGTGGGTACCCACATGGCATATTCATTCTCAATCCCATTCACTCAAAGCTGATGGAAGTCCCCATTCATTTGCATATTGAATACATGGAATATTAATAAATATTGTAGCATATTCCCCATGTATACCTAAATGACTTATTAGGTGTAACTGCTAATTACAATTTAGTCTTTGTCTAGGTAAATATTCTCGCTTAACATGAGTGTTTATTTCTGAACACCTACCAAAAAGGTTTGACTTCTGATTTTAATTTAAAACGTCTGCATGTTACATTTTAAAGCAATTTACTTCTTTGGTAGAAATAGAAATGAAAGAAAGATAAATTATTGCGGACAAAAACATTTTCACTGCCAAAGGGTTAGAAATTCAGCTCTATTGAGTGTAAAAGACCTGTTAAATATGTATTTATCTAGATGTGTATGTACACAAATAGAAGCGATATATAAACTAAATGTACATAAGCAATAGGTATGTGCACGTGCAGAAAAAGCAGCAAAGAATATTTTGAAGCAATAACTCATCAGGGATTAATTGGAGCAGAGACAGACATAATATTTACATACGTCGTTGAATGACCATGAACTCAAGTGATACATAATAATCACTTGCTTAGCACGTTATTGTAGATAATTAGGTTATTCGTAATTAGCATTAAATACTTTGTTAATTTCTGATGCGACAGCAGTGAATGGAAAAAGCACCTTGATGAGTCTCGACCAAATAACAGGTTTAGGAAAAGACAAAAATTTATGGACACAGAGGTAAGCTCCCAATAAATAAAACTAACAATTTTTAGAAATTTTTAGAAAACAAAAACAATAGTTAACGCTGATTATTTGCTTTGTTACAATGAATGTTGATTATTTACCTCTGGTACAGCAAAACCAAGTAATTTATTTATAATACAAAGTCTGTAATTAGCAATTCGTAAGAATTCCTTTTACGCCCTGACTTAGCTGTGCGGTATAATCGAAGGTATTCAGAAATACTACTAAAATTATTATCATGGCACCTAATTGCTAAAGATAAAAATAAAAGAGAATGGCAAACCTTGATTAAAATCCTTTTTTGGTTGAGCAGTTGAGTAGAATAATATCGACCTGCCAGGGGTCAAACGAGAAAGAGTACAGAGTCTGCAAAACGACGGGTCCTCCAAAAGATGACAGGTTCTGAAAACAAGAGTCAAAAATTTTATTAAATACAGTTCCTAAATACCATGAAAAGAAATAATTAAACAATATTTACAGCAAAACACATATACATAATAAATAGCAACTGCTTATTGTCAGTTCCTGAAGATGTGCCAAAAATAGTGAAACGTCATCAGAAAGAGAAGTGCAAGTAGAATGCTGCATTTATTAAGTTCTATAAATATATTGTTTTATAATTTAATGAATTATAATAATTTAAATCATTGGTTATGGCTGTGCTAAATAAAAAGCGAGAACCGGACTCAAATTTATTAAAATTGTATTATTAAAGAACGGATTTTAGTCCTCTTTAATAAGCTTAGGTCTTGTAGACCTTTTTGAAATCATCCTTAACAATACTACAGCTAGAAGTATTCAACCATTAACTATATTAAGTTCCTCCCATCTGTGACATCTTTGCCCTAGTTTAATTGTACAACCTATTTGACTTATTTGATTGGTCTCCTATGTACATAATCCATAATTTATAACTGTGGGCATGTAATTTTTGAATTTTAGGCGAAATGCCGGCAAAATCATCTTCGAACGTTGAAGCTACTTTAATGCCCGATTTATTAAAAAAACTTTGAATAAATTAGCTCAATGGGTTTTTGAATTATTGCGTACTTTTATCACTCATTAACAGCCAAACAGTCAAAATAAAAGCATACATTAGCAAGTCTGCAACTAAATAGGTAAACCCATTTGGTGAAAATGGAAGGTTCTTATCGATGAATCCCTCATCCTGAATATATTATGAATACCAATGCATATCGTGGTCAAATTTTCTGTAATTCCAGATCTTTCTGTCAGAAATGTATTTTCTATTATACTACTACAGTTCATGATACCATTATATAAATAGTGCAATTATTAAAAACAACTTACAATTTCGTCAGCAAGAATGGTTTCCTAGGATTAATTCTTAGCACTAGTTTTGTAGAAGAAGTGATGATCATAATGCGGCAGAGATACTAAAAACGAAAAACAACATTGAAAAGTGGCAATGGAGGACCAAATATATTTTTATTCTTCGAGATGGAAAAAGGAAAATGCAGAAATGCGTAGTTCGCCGAAGTGTGAAAAATGTGGTTGAGGTTGAAGTGTGGAAATAATACGCTACACTTTACATCATATGTTAGTCATACAAAATACACTTTTCCTGCGTAAAAAGATCCTTGCTGAACACCAACATTTAGGTTTCCTTCGTGAAGTCGTGAATGCCTGATTCATTCGTTACATCGTTACTGGTAACACTTTCTATCGCTGAAAGACCGACAAGTGGCGTCTATTTTGGTAATCCTATGCAAGGAAGGAAGTCCCAGTTGAAAAAGTTCTCCTCTACATTGTATGCAATACTAATTTCAATTACCCATTAGAAATTTCTAGTTCTTATATGAAATGAAATGAATGCATAAATGAAATGGAATCATCCATTATGATTGAGTAAATTATATTATAGGTAATTAAATAGTACACCTTTCGATATCGTACAAATATTTATTATCTCGTACATAAAAATGTTCCATTGCCTCAGCCAAAAGTTTTTCATTTTTAGTGGCAGCAGTACAAAGAGCAATTACTAAAGTACAATTTAACGTATTATTAATACCTATTGTTATCCTATCTGAAACAGAACTAAATTATTATAATATGTTTCGAAACCAAATATTTCCATACAAAACCGACTACATCTGAACATTGTCAATGCACAGATAACGGAGTTCAGACAGAAAGTAATAATAATAATTGTTGATTGCACAGTATTATAATACCTTACACTATTCCGTTTCATTAATCATATAACTTTAACAATTTATAACTCTTGAAACAAAATTCTACTTAAAGTCTGTGGTTCAAAGTTCAAAGTTTCAGCCGCGTCATCGCTTTATTCTTAAATCGATTTTCGTATTTTGCGCCATTTTGTTTTTCTAATTCATCTTGAGAAATACCTCAAGCTATTCAAGAGATATAAATTAAATGCATTTGTCATCAAAAAGCTATCAGATTGGATGATAACATCCGTTCTTGAGAAATTTCAATTCGTAGCGCAAAATCTTCATTCATGCATCATTTGTCAGAATTTCAATCGTCTAAATCGTGATTGAGAAGAACAGTTTTTGAATCTCCTGTCTGGAGGTCAGTAATTATTTTCTGAAAGAATTCCCAAAAGGAAAATAATTAAAATACATTCATATTCTGTGGGTCCTTTCTCATGTCTCAACTATGAATGTCAGCTCTATAGTACAGAAATGTGAATTGGAGAGAGGTGACATAATGAATGAGAAATGATGGTTGTGGAAAAAAATATGGAAAATTATAAAGAATTACCCCAAACATTTTTCTTCTGCGAGTATCTTTTCTTTTCATCATGATGCAGCAACAAAGACTAACAATCGTAAGAGAGGACATGAAGCAAACCAGCATGAAAATTGGGATTAGTAATTCCGGTTTCCTTATTCCCTGTGAAATCAAACAACGATTACAGCACTATCTTTTTCAGTTATTCTAACTGTATTATAACGTACAACTGCAAACTACAATTGCAAACTCATTAGTACATTCTATAATCAGCAATATAACAATTAGGTTGAGATTTCTGAGATATAATCAGTATGATCAAATAAAAATGCAGTACCGTCATAGATTCCAACTGGTTAACGAATTTCCTAACAAATTCCTCAAAGTCTTCGGTAGTAATGAAACTGGAATTGTTACCATTGGTATCTTGAGGCTTTTGAAAATTTACAAGTGAAGTTTCTTTGCTATTGTCTCCTTTTTCATTCTGCGAAGTATGAGGATTATCGGCTCCCGTGGTGGAATTTTTGGCATCCTCTTTTGATTCATCATTGTAATATTCTGTACTGGAGCTATTTCCCAGATGTTCAGAAGACGAGTTAGAAGAAAAGTTTTCGGAATCAGTATCGCCGTTTCCCCCATGAGATTTATGGGTTACAGTTGTCGTTGATTTCACAGTACTAGTCGAAATGGTGGCAACTTCCACATTATTTTCATGGCTAAAACTATGAAGAGGCCAATGCACCACTTGAGAGAAGGTTCCAGGGAAGAAGAGACTGATGGTTAATGTAACAGCCCCGCTGAGAATCAAGATAATAGTCACTGTTACCAAAGGAATTAAAAAACATGGTCTGGAGGGCTCATTTGTGCGAATATGGTGTTGGTACTCTTCGCCCTCCATCTGAGGCAGTATCGAATACTCTTTCCTGAATTTCGACATTGTATTAACAATCTTTCTAGGATTTAAGGCTCTCCTTGAGAACTGTGTTGCAAAATTATCCCAATCTTATGAAAATTCACACACTGTACTTTTTAGGATGGTAAAAATGCTAGTCCGTGGAAAACAGCAGAGTAGGCAGAAGAAGACAGGCTGATTATTATTCGCGTATCAAAGTAAAATGAATATGAATAATGCCTGAAACTGTATCCCCGCAATGGAACAGATCGATGTCGAAAGGATTTCATCCATAAAGACAAACATCTAGCTAGTTCATATTTGCATTGTGGTCAGACAATGCAGTACAACAAATCTCTAGAACAGAAATACTAAATAAATGTACGTGTAATCCACTCCAGATTCATTACAGTTTGCTACCAGGAATAACCAAATTGTGTTTATCATCGGTAATGACCTGTATAACTATAGAGATGGGATTCATCATACTATACCGGCTTATTCCCTTGTCCGTAAGACATTAGAATATTCAATACGCTACTCTGACTTATATTATAATATCAACTACTAATCCAATCAGCTACTGAAATTCTACTTTGTTTTCATTCGTTCAGAGCATATTTATTGAAGCAATGGGAACTCTTTTATTAGCAACGTATAGTTAAGTACAATTTATTTCTCCAGTTGATTCATTTGCATGTAGTAAGAAAGAATCACGAGTATACAGTAGTGAACGACAAAGGAGAAATTAATAGTACATGAGCTATTCTCATCAACTTACAGGGTTATTATTAATTAAACACTATCATAGTTGCAACAAAGAAATGGGTTATTAACTCCATTAGTAGAGGATTCATTTTTTACTTCCATGGGTTACTGTTTTCTCCATTTGCCATCTATTTGAAGCAAAAGCTCCGTTTTTAATATTTTACAAGTTTTAACTATATAATTGATTTTGCAAGACGATTTTCTTGTATTTTCATTACCGCAGAGCATGTGTCACTAATTATTGTTACAACGGCCTGTAAAATATAATACTTAATATAGGACAACCTGTAAGAATTAGGTAAATTCGAGATACAAGCTCAATACAAATATTTGTATTACCTCTTTGTGTAGCAACATCATAATTACATGACATGGCATGCATGTGTCTACAAGGTGCTTGCTCACCAGTATCATACTATTACTTATTATACTATACATATCATCTGAAAAGTTATACTTAGATAATCTACGTACGAGTACCAGTAATGTTGCTTTTAAAAGGTTGCATTGAATTTGATTGTATGGACAGGTGGTTAGAGTAAATTCACCAGAATTTTTAGACACTCTCAGCGCTGACATATCATCCGAGTGAGACTGAGTAGACAGATGGTGACCAGGCACACACCACATTTATAATTCTCTCATTCCGCCCGTTTATTTAGCTCTCCAGCTCTGTAGGAGAGTCTTTGTAACTTTTAGCAATATTAATAACTATATGACCACTAATATACTATAAATATAACCTTTATGACTCTATACTACTCTTCCAGTTCCATTGCATAATATTTATACAATACATAACACACATACAGTATGTATACCCAATGAAGTATCTTCGTTATCTAGATGACAGAAATTGTTACAATTAAATGCGGTATTTTCTACTTTATAAAGTATACGGGAATGTGCAGGCAAAGCAGGGATCCCACCTAAAACTAATTCATTACAAATTTATTACTATAAATAGTCTAATTTGAGTATGCTTTAAATACTTGCCGTTCCAGAATATTCCCATGTGAAAGATTTATTATCTATTCCTGGATGTTCCATTCCTAGCACGCCATTCACTCACTGGACTGTAAAAGTTATTTACATAGCATTTATTTTGTAAAAATATTTACTTTATTCGTAAGCGCAATAACCGTAACAAACCTACAGAAAAGCAAAACAGATTCTACGAAATATGAAGGGAATGAATATTATAGCTAAAATTATTCTACCACAAAATGCAGTAATAGAGCAGGCTAATAGCAGGATAAGGATAATGTGGTTTATCCTGAATCAGGATAATGGATAATAGATGTGGCCTAGGATGCAAAGATTTGGGCGCAGGAAAGAAGTATATTTCCTGGGCCATAATGTGGTATAATTAGATATAATATAATTAGTATAGCACCTTGTAGAATCCCTTCTTTCAATACTATTATACATAATGCAAAGGTATCTCTAAAGACTAGATTAGCTTCTACTAATAACTCTCTCATTAAACATTGTCATTCTTCTTTCTGACTTCCTTGTTAGTTCCTTAGAATTATGCATTTAACATGGTGCTAACTAATGTAATTAGTGTTAAGGTTTCCTTACATTTGTAAGTTTGGATCAGAGCTATTGAACATCTTTTTAGCGTAATGGTCTGTTGATGATTTGATAAATAAATAAATAAATAAATAAATAAATTTTGTATGAAGTAAATCGTCAAAATCGTTTACCAAGATTACTAAGATTAATGCTGAATTATTATTTTGCAGGTTTGCAAAATTAGTTGCAAATTATCTATACTCATACCTATGAAAAGGTGTAACGTACAGAAACTGTATGGAAGGAAATAAATTGGAAGGCCTGTGTGATTTCGTATAAAATTGAATCTTTATTTCTTATTGTTTTGTTATATGGTTACTTACATGGTCGTGCCATACAATAAATATCGTACGGAGTGTGATGCAGAACAACCTGTAATCTCAGCATTATTTTGCTGGTCAAGTCAAAGTTTACATGGCTGTCTACCAATATATTATACGGCATAGTACTATACAAGTATACCAATGAAATCGGTTTATCTCACCTGACTCCGACTCTAAAATTGCACATAAATTCTAATCATCATTTAAATTTCAGAGTAGAAGGGAATCTATGGATAACAATTAATGCGTTGAACAGTACGCAAGTCGACTTGCACTAGACAATTATACATAATGTAAGCACTCGCGTGTTTTGAACAAATTTCTCGTCAAATAAAATCTCAGTAATTCCATTACTCTAGAAAATAAATTAGACAGTGAATGTACAGTGTGTCTTATACTATGTTTACCTATGTTTTCATTTCTAGTCTAAAAGTCTAAATTGCCTCTCGAAAAAAATACAATAACTGAGTTTGTGGGATACAGCTTTCAAAATATTCTTCTTAATGAGTAAAACTTCTCCCGTAGTACGAATTTTGTTCTTTCTATTAATATTAATTTGTCTGGACATGTTTAAAACGCATTGTCCGTAACACACTTGGTTAGCACAATAACAGTAATGTTATTCCTTTGTAACAACACTTAGCCTAACACATTAACTTTAAATGTTTTTTGTTTCCCATGTACCCACATCATAGCGCTATTTCATCTTTAACACATCATATAGACTAATAAACTCACATTCATTCTATACTACCTTTACACTTTACTGTTTTACACATAGGTCCTATAATTCAATTATTGGTGGAGTGTGCACTAATTCTTTTATATTCTCACACATCAAACAGTAGAAATTCAATTTCACTACAATTAATTCACAATATACATTTTAATTGAAATACTGCTACTTTGCAGTTATCATTATACAGTATTAATGCTCTACATTTTATTTCATGTGACCCGCACCCTTTCGCTTTCGTAATCATAATCATAATTGATATTTGTAACTTGTGTGTTATCCGAAATGTGGTACAATTCAAATGCTTTGTATAAATTATAAGTGATATAAATGGAGAGGTGCCTGGGCTGTTTCTTTGGTCCAGTATAGTGTTTTCATTTTCTAAACTATTGACCTAGGGGTTATGTATGGGAAGGCAAGGGACAATGACAATACTATAATTAACATTATTAATGTTTTATACTGAAAACCATTTCCTTTCTTTAGGTACAGTAAAATGTAAGTTTGCGATGTATGACATAAATAAAATACGAAAAACGTAAATAACAAAAATAAAAATAATACGTAAAATTTATACTGAGTGCTTGGACAATTGGATATTTTTGATTTGTGCAAGGAATGCCCTATGCCTGTGCCCAACATTGAGGCCAAGGCACCTCTCCAGAGGCAAAGAAGGTGTGATGTGTTATCAGAATGACATGATTGGGTGTGTTGTCTCATAATATTGTACAATTCTGGTACTACAGTTACAGTAGTATACTTTGGTTATAGATATTAGGTAATTGTTAGTTTCGGTCTGATTTTTTGTGTTCAATAAAAGAGTGACTGGGTAAGGACAAGGATGGGGTAAGACAACCTTATTATTGTTCACTGTGTTACCACTGTATTATTTTCATACAATATGAGCTAAATCTGTATAAATTCGAGCCTTTATATTCTGCACAGTAAATAAATTAGAAATCAAGTTTTCTACACGGCAAGTACAATAGTAATAAAATTTTATACAAAGTAATATAATAGTACAATAGTAAATTAATAACAATTTCTTTAAACGCTAAAACTGGATACTAATTAAAATCAGCTAACTTTACTCTACTTTTATTAAGGCTGTATAATTCTGCTAAGACACGTACAATAGATTAAGATTGAGGTACTACTATCATTTTTAAAACATAACCATACATTTATAAATCAATCAGAAAACACATTAGAAATCTGTACCATTAGAAATTTTCTTAAAACAAGAGACTTATCAACTTACAATAACAACATACTTATAACATAAAACAAAGTTCTACTGTAGAGGAAACAAAAGGAAATTTCACTAATATAGCTTAACTAACATTTTTTTAATGAGTTTTTAAATATAGTGACAGTGACAAACTAACTTTGAGATACAGATTGAATACAACCATACAATTAATTGGGAAATATTATAAGTTTTTATAAGTATGTAAACTAATGATGCTACTGAATGCCTTATGTACTATATATAAATGTCATATAAAATCCGCATTCCTACTGAAGGCGAGAGAAATTCTCGTCTTCAGTAGAAATGCATAGAATGGCTTATAGTAGAGTGAAACATCTGTCCTATAGAGCCGAATGCTAATTACGCCATGTATGATGATTCGACGAATTAAGCACATAATTATTCTAAAAGGTATTATTATCCCGTAGTGTATAGCTCCAGCTTGAATGTCCCTTTGGAAAACAATAAAATGTGTGGCACAATGGAAACCTTAAAGAACATTTCAGCATACTTAATAGAAAACCACAATAAAGCGAGAAAATACAAACAGTCGGGTTGTGTTGTGTGTGTATGGCAAATTGTGAAAAATGGGAAACAGATTCAGCTAAGCAGTTTCTGAATCTCTATATTTCTTGTTCTACCAAAGAACTGAACTTATCACTAATATGGATAATTGTAATTTATGAAGTCCCTCGTTATGCGTCCCTCTTGAACTAATTTATTCTATTTGTGGCTGCAGCTGTCATGTCACTGCTCTGTATCCCTACTACTATCTTTGTATTGTACACTATGACATCTAAGTAGTACCTACTCTTAATTTCATTACGTTACCTATGCTGGGAGTTACTTCCCCCTGGAGATGTATACAATTCTATATTTAATTACACCTGTATAATATAACATTAGAATGTAATCGCTTTTTTACTTTGTAGCCTTACATCATATATTAGGTAATTCTTAAAAAGATAATTGTAAATTGTCGTTAATATAGGCTAATATGACTTGCCGGAGGAATCGGTGGCAATTTTGTAATATAATATATATATTTATGTATACAATGGGCAATATAAATTCTAATTTTAATTTTGGATGAATATAAGGCTCACATCACTGGTAACTCGACGGATAACTTCTCTTATTCAAATTCTCGTTTTAAATTAATATCTGTTTGTCTAATCCTTGCTTTGAAACCACTAGAAATCAAAGGCAACTAGTTAAGTCCCTATTGCTCGCTATGATAATCTCGATCAACAAAAAATGGTGTTTCCATTCATGGCTCAAGTCTAACTAGTTCATGTAGTATAGTTGTAGTAAGTATTGAAATTAATATCAATCCTCTTGGTTATTACCAATGTTTTTGACACTTAATTAGCAACTTACAGACTTATATTATACCCCTCATTGTAAATATATATGACTAAATATAATTTGAGAAAAATACAAAAATGCTACACTACCCACTCATGCGACTTCACTACCTATTAGAGTTAATACTAATAACGGACTATATCGCAACAACTTTACAGTCTACAATTGAATGGCTAATTGACTATTATTACCTTCAAGAATGACGTAACAAGTATTAACATACCAAAATTACGTTAGGATTCGTTATTAGGATAACAAAAATTGTATAAGTTTTGGTCTTGGTTCTGAGAAGCTTAACTTAGCAGTCAACACCGCACTCTTTGTTTAAATATAAATTGTAATAGTTACACCTCTGAAAGGAAATTATATCTGAATGTAAATTCTGTGGAAATATCAGTGTACTCCACAAGAACTAATGTAAACCAAGAAGAATCGTGTATACGTTGGAAAACAAAACTATCGAACTGACTATGATTATGTCCCTTCATTTTAACGTTTGATTAAACTCCCCTCGATATTTTAACCTATTATAACATGTAAATATATAATTATGTAAAATATCCTGCGTGAATAGTTACTTTTAGCAATTCGAAGTCTATCTAATAAATCCTACTAGATGTATCACTAATACTAGAAGAATAGTAATGAGGCTATTCATTTTCGGCCCCGACCCTAAGAGTGGTAACTAAAATCACAAACGGGTATTGGTGGTATCTATAATTATACCATATCATACCATACCATCATTGGCTATCTGCCTTATCAGCGCAGCAGCTGCCAGTAGAATATCACAGATTGAAATAAAAATTTTAAATGTTTTCGTCCTAAATAGCTTTCCCTACTCCTAATCCAAGCATTCAATCCAACCACACTCGGCAACAAATATTGTAATTAGATCTTTCTTGGCTTATTAGCGTAACTAGTCAAAGGAATTAAAGTATACATGTAAATCATTGTCATTACACAGTTCTCGTGTCCAACACAGAACTCTTAATAGCCATCCTATTTACTCCACTCTACAAACCTATTATAGCTAAATTATAAACTTGTACATGGGAAGTTTCCTCTCCAGCTTTTCGAGATAGCTCTTCAATATTCATGACTTCCAGACACAATCAACTCTTTCTAAACTATAGACTGACTACGTCAACGCCTCTTACTGCTGACTGCTACGCTGTCGTAATTGAGCGCAATTGTAATCTACAAACTAACAGCTTGCTCCCTATTATTTCTTCATCCACTGAAACTCGTACTAAATCAAAATTACAACTTTTCTAGAAATCTGGTCATTCTGCCTCAAGTATCTTAGGCTTGCCGAGAACATTCTATAATTATAACGTGCTGCCAGATGCACGGCATTATCTTTCCCATAATTCATCGAACTGTAGTCAATCCATTAAATATGTACTCGTAACGTAAGTATTGCTAATATATTGCTATACTTTTTATCTTGTGATCTACCGTCTGATATCTAAAGGTACAATGATGGGAAGCTGACTGTGACTACCAAAATACAACATTTAGGAATGTACTATATTATAATTAAGAGATATCTTTACCTGATCGTCAGTGACGATAAATATGCGACATTTTCACACAAAATCTTCTATATCCTAAAATAAGTCTGATATTGAATTATTGCATCGCACAAATAACAAAATTAGCACAGCTGTACTGTAAACTATGTGTGGATTCTCTTTTTGATTTAGCTAACCGACTTTACATTAATCTTTGAAGAAATCTGTACATGCAAACCTAAAATTTGGAAAGTGTAGAATTGTTCATTTTACTATTTCCCAGTTCGACTACAGCAACCACCTAACGGGCAAGACAACTTGTTCGCGAGTTATTGTAACTCGCGAACAAGTTGTCTTGCCCGTTACGTGGTCGCTGTAGTCGAACTGGGAAATACTAAAATGAACAATTTCAATATACGTTCCAGTGTTACTAGCCTGAACTGAAGGATGATAAAAAGCATTTCATTTTGCATAGCATACATTCCATTATATATCTCGTTTTACACAGAATACCTTACCTCAGAACTAATCCTCCTAATATCATTATTATTTCGCTTGTTTTCAAGTAATTAGTAACTACCAAATGTGACTCTATTGGATTGAATTGATGACTTCAGGTTACTTAATTTCGAAATCTAATCTCAAATTGATATTAACTGTGTAATTTCCACCAAATAGTTACGCATTCTATTACAATAAATTTGTAGAGACATATTGAAATTGGCTTTTATATGATTGGTTATGTCCATAGACGTGACTGACAGTATCTGAAAACCCAGTAAAACCCGTAGACGTGAACGGTTGTAGATAACACGAAAAATACGTGAACAAAGCCGATTCGTATTAAGTCTTGGTGGTTCTTCCGACCAACTTCTGGAGGCGTTGCGAATGCAACTGAACGACTTTTCCCGCTGTTAGGCGTATTGTGTAGTTTTGGGTTTTCTTGAATCATTTTTTCATTATGAGATCGGTCGCTTTTATAGTTCTCCTTTGGAACATCTAAAATTTCATAATCTGAGTCAACCTGACATTTTCGCTGTTGTTCATCTTCCGTCAGGTGCTCAGTTGAGGGTCGTCGCTTTCTCACGCGTACAAACTGCTGTAAGCCATCAATAGGTGATTCATCTTCCGAATCTTCGTTGGATTTCAACCCGGTTACCTTTTTATTAATATCAGGGAGAGTATGAAACTGTAATGGTTGACCACGACCTTCTTTAGGGTCTCGTTCATTTCGCATATCTTGAGCAATATTAAGAGAATTGTTGGTGCGGTGTAAGCCCAGACCAAGTAATCTTGGCTCCCAAACTCCTGAGCTGTAGAACTCCTCTAAAAGGGACTCTTTCTCCATATACCGATCATACGTCCAGTTTTGAAGTTCATCTGGATCCGAGGGGACCTGAAATTTTGGCGACTTATTAGAAAAACGGTATACTAATATACAATGTACATTTCCAATTTATAGAGCAATACTTACAGTTTGAATAGGGAATACACGGTAGTGCATTCGAACATCACAGGCTACATCGTAGCCAAAAATGACAGATCCAAGGTCTAATGGATTTCCTTTTGGATAAGCTATGGTCAAATCGATAACGTATTTTAATTTGCCTTGTTCAGGTTCCTTTTCTGCAAAATAAACAAATTACAAGTCAGTTCCAGGCACAGATGCATTATAATTTTAGATCAACTTGGATTAAATAGAATTCAAAGTGGGCTACAGAGCCTTGTGTTCTTCTACTTACTTTTCCCTGGTTCATGATCTTCTGGACGAAATGGGCCGATGGTGTTCATTATAGTTTGGATTGCTCCAAGACGAGGAAGCGTAACGTTGTTTAACAGGGGCAGCTTTAGACGTGTAGCATACCTGGGAATTACAACAATTTTTATATATCATTCACAGTCGTTTTATTACAATAGTAAATGATTAAATATAAGAAGGCAGGAAATAAAAAAGTACACCACATAAAAAATAAAAACTGAGTTGGGTAAATATTATCGGAGTATTATCATTCTAAATCTCACCGGTGGCCAGCCTCTCGTCGTTTGCGGAGAAATCCTCCTTCAGGGAACAACACTATCCATTTACGGTGTCTAGTTACATATACATCCTTCAAATATTGTTTTAGGGCAATTAAAGTAGCATCCCTTCTGTCCCGGCCCTAATCAAATATTTAAATTACTTCTCAGTACTAGATAACTAGATAGAAGGCAAAGTTTTGATAATGGTCAAGGGTTAAGGAAGACTTACGGCGGCTATGAAAAAATCTCCATGGAGAACGGACACTATTCCAAAGTTAGTATACTTGAAAACTCCGTCCATTATCCAAGATAGATTTTGAAGTAATTTATTTCGGGTACTGAATGCGGCCATAAGAAGAGGGACGTCACTTGTGGACTGATGATTAACTAGCACCATACATTCTTCATTGATAATGGGATTAATGTCGTCCCCAGTTTCTATAACTGAAAGCATAGTAAGCACATATTAAGTTTAGTTCAATTGCAGTCGAAGTTCAATTTAACCAAAAAAGTTAAATATTTCTTACTGTGATATCCAGCCGAGTAACTCCAAAAGGCAACCATTGTCAGCAACCAATAGAAACATTGGCCTTCGATTCTCCAGTAAAGTTCTTCTGATATCACTTTGAGGGGAGAAAGAAGGACCATCCATAAGCAATATGTGGGGATGCAATACAGATTATTGACTGCAACAAAGACACCTCTGACGACCCAGCGGAGAAAATTTAATAAGAACCTGTAATTTACAAAACTCTCCTTTAGCAAATCTTTGACAAAGCCTTACCATTAAAAAGTAATTTATTATTTAGCATTAGTTAGTCACTTGAATAAATTTCTTACATTGGGTTCATTTTCAGCTAAAGAAGTGATGAGATATTTGTCGCTACTAAATTAACATGTGATACGAAATCATTGAAGATCAGAGAGGTAAAAGGTTAGGGTAGCAAAGATTTTATGGCAATGTTTTGCCAACGGCAGATTTTGAAAAATCAAGGAAGTTATAACAGTTTTTCAGTATAGTGAGTATAAAGGCACAGCGATGAAGAGTGAAGGCGTCGTTTGTATTAATCGTGTTTGGATCTCCTAGACCTTTTAGACTTCTTTTTTTTGTGAGTCTTTCGTTTTTCCTCTGAAGATTTTGGTTTATTTTTGGATATTTGAGTAGAGCCAGAGGGTTCCTGAGTGTCTTCAGGGGTTTCAGTTACTGCGGATTCTAATGGGTCAGTTCTCTCGGGCTCAACCCCTGAGGGTTGCGGTCGAACCAAGAGTTTTTCTCTCACAGGTAGTGGGTATTCCAGCACGTGGTAGTAAGACGGGCTCCGTGAGGGACGACGGGGGACAATAGCTTTGGTTTCGAGTGCTCTCTCCAATTGTAATCTCACTACAATTAAAAAAGATATTATTGACCAATACACACAATTATGAACTAATGGAAATGAAAAAATACAAAACAGTACAACTTATGATACATTACATATTTTGTAATGTAGTAGTGCAAAAATTGTGGCTGAGCGTGAGTGACTGTCAAACATGCAAACCATCTACCGATCTACCTGTTCAATTCTCTAAACTGATTATTTTTTTGCTTTATTTCCTATTTTTGGATGCACATTATTACTTTGTAAAACCACTTTTCAGAAAAATTGGCATTCATGGAATGCGATGGGATGCTGAGGTGGATTCTGGCTTAAATTTTAGTAGTTCACAATAGTTGTGACGGCAATGTAAGGAGCGTTACTCTGACTAACTTCCAAGGAATACAGAAAACCCAATAATTGCATACAATTTACGAAATGACCTCTGGTTGCTGTAAAATATATGCGTTGTAATAAATAACACAGCGAAATTATATTATACGTATACCACGTAGTCTAGTTTAACAGTAAGTTTTTCATCGGTCAAAATAATCTTTGAGAAAAATGAAGTAAAAACAATTAATGAATGAAATGAAAGCCATATGAATATGTTTTACACTTGCTGTTCAACTTTCGTTTGGTTGCAGTAAAGTGTTTACACACAACTATGGCATTGTGCACTTCAGACCAAAATGATATTACTTATCTGAAAGGACAGAACGTTACATCATTGCTGTTTCTTTGCCAAACGGATATAGGCAGCACAGCTAAATTAATGATGTTCAGAATATTCATTGTGAAAAAGTTGCTAGAATGAATTTTTACCATACATGTTTTCTGTTACAAGATATCTCTAATGAGTAATGTGGCATGGAATCCTATCTACTCATCCAAAGGTCCCTTTAAATGAATCGTACATCTTTGCGTAATTTAATCCTTCATGAAATAAATTATCATTTGACTTTTACCATGTAAGGAAAGGCCAAAGATGTCAAACTGCAAAGCTACGGACATAATAATAATAACGATTGTAATGCCAATATCCAGTATATCCATATTTGAATGGATACTGAAGATGAGATAACCAACATGCATACCTACTATAGTTATTGAATACTAATATTTACTTTCTTCGTATCTTAAATAAAAATGGTAATCTTGGTTATATAATTAATATTGCAGAGATATATTTATAGCATTACCCTCATTCAAATGAGTTGTGAATAAAATTTTTGAATAAAAGTTAATTGTTACTGCTAATACAATTGCTTTCATTAGATTAGTACCTACAAATCATTTCCAAAAAGTAGATACGCGTAATGCATAATCATTTCGGTTAATAGTCTAATATCTGTTTATTGCGCGTTTAGTGTTTCATTTTATAAGCTGAAATGATTTTAAAACTTTTAAATAACACCAAACTAGCTAAACTTTAACTACGTTCTTAAATTAGAATTAAAAAATAGTATAATCTGATCCACACCATAGTTTGCTCCTTCGGCGAAGGGTACAATAAATGAATGTTGCCGGCAGATGACGAAATGGGCTTTGGAAGTCCCCGGTTACCTATAAGAAAAAGCTAGTCATTGAAATGATATAAAATTCAAAATTTCTTACACAGCTCCTCCTGTCTGATCCGCCGCGAGTAATAAATGAGTATCCCAAGCAAAGCTACGGCAGCAACGAAAAATTCAATACCATCCCACATATTTCAACCTGAATAGTGTCAAACACAATAAAATGAAATTTTAGATAGACCCTAGACTGGTATCCAAATTCAGCTCGGACAGCTACAGCAGAAGGTGGTTTTACTCGGAGGTGGCACAGTAACCGACTCAGTCAGATGTTAGAAGTGCGAGAACGGATTCAAATTTTTTTAAATTGCAATTTCATAAAGTCACTAATTAGTAAATATTTCTATAAGACAATTATTTAGCCAGCTAAGTTAATGACCAGACTATATGATGTCATCGTCATCATGTCAAATTATTAAATCTGGCACTATATTTATACGATAATACTTGAATACTCAGAATATTCTAATACTAATACTTAAATATTCAAAATTTCATGTGATTATAGTTTTTCACATGGATGGGTAAAATTAAGAAAACCTCAAAACAGTCAGGAGTTTCAATTTTGAATTTGATAAGGAAGACAGTCAGTACGCTTGACAATCAAAAAAAATTCACAGTAAATTTCTTGAACACTGGTTTTGGTTATTTAAAATTTTTAAATAATAAAGGAATTACTAAATCCCAGTTTTTCTAGTTGGGTAATTTTTACTTAATTTAAATTATAATTAAAATTTTTAAAACAAAATCATAGGTAAGCTAGAATTTTGTATTTGGTACAGCTGATGAATGATACACTGAATTGAACACCAAATAGACACGTGCTTTTGAATTTGACAGTAAATAATATATTAGGCGCTTAAAGGTTGACAGAAATGAGAACTGCAAAACAATATTTCCTCCTGAATCTTTAATGTTGTACTATCTTTGGATGAAAATGGTGAATTACTCGCATTGGTTATGGAAATATAATTTTAAAAATTTAATGTTCAAGCCATGATACCAATAATCGAAAAAACATTTGTCCGCCCCGACAATTTAGGATTCAAAAAATCAAAACAAGTGTTAAGTGATTGAAAATTAATTAATAGTTGTAATTATAATATATATTGCGTCATGCATGGCCCAGTGATCAACATTCGACATTGTTGAGCATGGCCCAGCGATCAACATTCGACATTGTTGAGCATGGCCCAGTGATCAACATTAGACATTGTTGATCATGGCGAAATTGTTGGAAGACATAGATCGACAATGTAGAAAACGAGTAAAGAAAATAAAAATCAAGGTAAAAAACCGAATAAAACCTGAAAATGACCTTAGAAAATTGGTATCATTGGTAAAATGGTGACTAATTACTTGAAAATGAAAAGTCAACGGTAGGACTGATAAAAGAAGTACTTACTTACATTAGCAGAGGCGTTGGATTGACACGTGGCTGAAAATAGTTAGAAAACTGCGTAAGAGTAGAAATTTGAAAAACTGAAAACGACCTTGAGAAAATGAAACTGGGTGACGGGTAGAATTTCAATGGTTGACGTTGACAGTGACGGATTTAGAAGTGAGTGGCGTGGAGCGTGGAGCGTGTGGAGAGTAAAGCGAGATGCAGAGAACTGAGTCCGGAAAATGAGTCGGCCTAGAAGTCCATCGACGAGAGACTACGACACCAGCACAACAATAGCAAAAGTGTACTACATTGTTAGGCGCACCACGTAACTTGGACTAGCAACAATACAGCGGCCCAGTACGCAATAACAATGAATATTACATAAAATTGAAAATACCGGACTGACTAGAGCAGCAGGAGCGAGCAGAAGGAGTAGGTGGATCTATTCGTCCAGGCAGCCAAGGTACTTCGCTACATCTAATACGTATGTGTCACAGTCGTGTGTACGTAGGTAGTCTCTATTTGTGTACATATCCTAATCAAATCCATCTTTACAGCTTATACACTATCCTACCTATGTACAGGGTGTCTAACTCCACACTCCACAATACTACTCTTAATATCAAAACTTTTCCCTCTTAAAATATTTTCCAAAGAAACAGAAACTCAGATAGCACCCGCACCCGATTTACACAAAACAAAACCTCACCACCTATTTTCAAAAGTAATCAAAATTTCACTAAAATATTTTAACGAGAAAAAGCTGAAATTTTTTCTATGAATACTCTCGGCATAGATACCCTGTATTTCCTTCGTCCATCCAATGGAGTATTCCGACTCCTACTGCATATGCTCAATTCCACATGTGTGCTCAGTGGTCAGCCGTACAAGAAATATGTAGTTCTTTCCCGAAATCCCTACAATCCTGTCCAGTCCTGTCTTACTTAAACCTTTCCTCCTAATTTTTAACAAATACAAGCATATGGATTTATATCATGTTAAGATAGCACGCCCTTAAAACTGTCCTAACCCTGTAACCTGTAACTATTTAATTATATAGCTTTTCAGACAAAAGGGTACCCAAAAATCAGTAAAACTATTTTACATTTTGTTAACCACGACCCTAATATGGTGCACTACGAATACACAGTAATAAAATTACATCGTGGAAAATGGAGTGGAAAATGGAGTGGAAAAAGATTTCAATTGTGTATTACGCTGAAATAAACCTGTTTGACGATATGAGAATTGTAGCTAAGGAAACGGAGAATAGAAAAACTTGTAATACGGGCAACGGATCTTTGACCTCACTTTGTAAAGGTATCGTTTTATGATGTGCCTCTTCACTAGTCTCTCACGATGTTTCCCATGCCTCAAGATGTTCTCACAATGTAATCAACTTGTGCCGTTGTGAGAAACTCCGAAACCGAGAACTTACCTCAGTAACTCTATGCGTGGAAAAAACATTTAAATTACATTTACTAACTAATTTTACTCACTTTAAAATGGCAAATATTCCTCACAATCTATTAAGTTTTCAGGCTTTCCCAGATTTGTTTATTTTCCTCCCCCTTTTCACAACAAACATCATAGATTAATGAAAAATAAACCATTGTAAATGCACATAAAAATGTAGCTGTTGTGGACATGGACAAGATATGGACATTGACATGGACATGGACATGATATGGACATTAACATGGACATGATATGGACATGGACATTGACATGGACATGATATGGACATTGACATGGACATGATATGGACATGGACATTGACATGGACATGATATGGACATGGACATTGACATGGACATGATATGGACATGGACATTGACATGGACATGATATGGACATGATATGGACATGGACATGATATGAACATGACATGGACATGATATGAACATGGCATGGACATGATATGAACATGACATGGACATGATATGAACATGACATGGACATGATATGAACATGACATGGACATGATATGAACATGACATGGACATGATATGAACATGACATGGACATGATATGAACATGACATGGACATGATATGAACATGACATGGACATGATATGAACATGACATGGACATGATATGAACATGACATGGACATGATATGAACATGACATGGACATGATATGAACATGGCATGGACTAGAGATGTCGAAGGGAACCCTTAACCCTTAAGGGAACCCTTAACCATCGAGGGTTTTTCGAGGGAAGGGACTAATAATTATTTATAAGGGGCGGACAAGGGAAGGGTTTGGATTCCAATTTTCAACCCTTTAAGGGTTGAATAATTGGTTAAATTAAAACACGCGGGTTTACAAGGGTTATGAATTTATTTAACTTCATAGTTTATTACTTGTACAAAACATTATAGATTCTAATGTAAAAAGAAATACAAAATTGGGCAATGAGCATAACATTTTACCGAAGACGCGCACCTGCAAACTACCTTTACTTAAGTATTTTATGCATTTCCTACTTTTCCACGTGCATAGATAAGCTAGACACAGCTACTACCAGCATATTGTACACATTGTACACATATTATTGGAAACAACCAACTTGATCGGTTATCCTAAGCATTTGAACGTGCATTTTCTGCTTCCGGTTTGACTCTTTTGTCAAAGGGAACTCGCCTTGACCCTTGAAATTTATTTCTGCATGGAAGCAAATGAGTATTTAATATTGCAATTTTTTGTTTTCGTCTGTTGTGGGGCATAGACGAAAACACAATACCATACAACATACAATCTGACTACTATTTGTGGTGAATAAAATCTTACTGTCTTTATAGAACTACATAAAGAATTTTTTTTATTTTACACAAGGGTTAGCAAGGGTTGATGGTCATATTTGCAAGGGTTGAGGGTTGGGGCGTAGACGGGCAGGGGAAGGGCAAGGGTTGTGCGGGCCGCTGGTAAGGGAAGGGTGAGGGTACAAAAATTTTGGAGTTTCGACATCTCTAGCATGGACATGATATAGCACAGACAGTAGGTATTACCATAAAGTATCGTTTCGCAAACACACGCACGCACAGACAAACAAACAGACAGGCAGACAGATCAGACATCATTATAAAGTAGCGACGTAATGGAGATGAAATGGGCACATTTACAAGACATGGATATGCAGGGGTTATGTTTGTCTCAAAGATTAAGCCATGCATGTATGAAATGGGCACAGACCAAACATTCTTTGTGTATTAGGACCCACATAGAGCACACAGAATGCGTATGCTAGAACAAGCTGAAGACGAAGGGGTTAAGTACACCAAAGTAAGCTGAACCTTTTTTGGGTAGTAGAACGCATTGCATTGGATTTGTGGACTAAAGCCCGTATAAATTATGGCTATGATATTCTTGACGACAGCCTGACAACTGCGGACTATCATATTCGCTGTTAAAACCGATTTTGCAAAAAAAGTTTCAGCGTCGTAAGGGTTATACTTACAGATGTAAGGAAAATACCAGGAGGACCGCATAAATCTGTACTACAAAGTTACTCCTCGTTTTAGCGATACAAACACCTCTGAATTGGAGATAAAAAAAATCAAGTGTGAGAGTTTTTGATAAACCTGTCACAAATAATTTTCTATCTCCATCCAGATGTGTTTGTATCGCTTAAACGAGGAGTAACTTTGTAGTACAGATTTATGCGGTCCTCCTAGTATTTTTTTTACATTTGTATGCATAATAGCTAAGAGGCTGAAGCTTTTTTTGCAAAATCGGTTTTAATAGCGAATATGATAGTCCGCAGTTGTCAGGCTGTCGTCAAGAATATCTCAACCTTATGTTTTGCTTTGTACACACATAGAGCAAGCTGAAGAAGAGGGGGTTAAGTGCACGTTGTCGTTGTTGTAGTACGCCTGGGAAGACAGAGAAAGACACTAAAAATCGAGAAAGACTGTAGGATAGCCGAGTAACCCAATGGCCAATGTATTAAAATCTATGAAGACGATCCAACCTTAAACCCGAACACAATCACAGACAGACAGACATTATTATAAAATAAACCCGTTGTGCAAAACGGCGTAAGTATGTAGCGGAGAAATCAGTTGATTATCGGTCGGTTGATCATTGGTTGATCATAGGTTGATCATCGGTTGATCATCGGTTGGTGTTTGGTGGAAGGAAATTCGACCAAGCACAATCAAATGGAGGGAGTAACTATGACTCTCTTAAGGTAGCCAAATGCCTCGTCATCTAATTAGTGACGCGCATGAATGGATTAACGAGATTCGCTCTATGTTTCGGACTGTATTTCTGCAACCCATTGACCGATTGATCTCATCTTCTAACTTAACCTGTCACTGGACCTTATCTATATGTGTTCTAAGTCTGAACTCATTATCTCAAAGCGTTCTCGAGTAAAGTGGATACGGACAGACAGACGGACAGACAGACAGACAGAGCGTTCGCATAATGTAGTCTACGCTACATAATAACTATCGCTACTTAATAATGAATGGCATGAACATCGGAAATACTATAATCATCCAGAGTGGTTATCACAAATCAATTGACTTCTCTGTTTGTATTTAGGTTAATACTGAATTTGCTAGAATTGGATATGACCATGAAAATTTCATTGCTCATCGTTAACACTTCATAGTGAAGCCTCAAGCAGTAGAATTTTTTGAATAATAAAAATAAAACTTTTCCACTAAGGTCAAAATGCTTCTCTAATAATATTGCATTACAAAACTTGAGATTCAATGAGATCAATAAAGCGTTGTCAAATAGTTTTTGTCATACAAAATGGTAGAATAGAAGTAAATCCAGAGTAATTTTTATTTTCACTACTATTGTTCGTATCTGAATGCCACTTGTTACTGTTGTTACATTTTGGTTTCCTCATTCGTAATGATATAAAGAGATTTTCTGAAGGCTGTTAAAGTGACATAATGACTATAGCTATTTAAATAAAATTATATTAAAAATCATGATGCAGACACTTAGGAAATGCTGTCAAACAAGTGGATGATAATGAATGAATTGAATATGTGCACACCTTTATTTGCATTGTTTAATAATTGTATAATTTATTTCGCACAAAACAGATAATAAGTATAACACATTTAAAAAAGGCAATTATAACAAACATTGCATAATGAAAATGCATGACAGTGGTTTTAAGTATTTAATATATAATAGGTACAACATTCTTTATTAATATTAACAAGGTGATGATAACGGTATAGGGACAATTATGCCAATGCCAAATTGGACAGGGAGGATATCTGTTCCAAAGCAAATAATGCCAATGCAAGAGCTGCCAATTAAAAGGGAATATATGCCAATTATTTTGTAAATGTCAGTTTTTGGTTTTAGGTACTATTATAGCTAAACGTCGAATTGATATGCTGAGGAATACAAGAAATTACTGAACATTTTTCGGTTTTGTATACAATGTGCACAAACCTTCAGAAACAGGATTCATGTCTCATCATGGTAGTTACTTATTTGATTACCTATAAATTTTTTCATCTGATTCCCTTGCCTTTGCTCTTCGTTAGTAACTATCCCACTATTATAGTAGTTTATCATAATAGACGTACTGATGTGTTCTCTTTGCAAGCGTACAAATAAAAGCCCTGCAGAAAGGATGAGGCTTGTCTCTGTTCTAGTTCAGTCCATTTTGCCACTCTTCAACCGCATTAGTTGTACGTGGAATGCCCTGAAGTAAACTTGAATAAGTTGACCACAATTGTGGTGGGTATGTTCGTTCCTTGTATCGGTCGAGATAATTTTTCTCTAGATAAGCGGAAATTGGGTTCAGCAATGGGAAGTAGTCCTAATATCAAGACATAGTACTGCTTGAGTTGGAAGAGCTAAGGCTATTCTGATACATTTTTAGCTTCTAAGCAGAAGTCTGGGTCACTTGTACATTTCTCTAGGATATCTGGGTGCTTCTGTATTACTGGAAAATATTCATTCGTAAAAAGAGACTACAACCATGAATTCTTGCTGAAGGAATAGTTACTTGCAGTGAATTAATGATTCCCAACTCAAAGTCACTGACTACGTATTCAGGAGTATAACAATACCTAATAATAAAAATTGGCATATATTGTCTTTCAATTGGCACTACGTGCATTGGCATTATTTGAATTGGCACCATTATCTTCCCTGCCCATCTCGGAATTGGCATAGTTGTCCATATTTCATGATAACTATTTACGTACATACACAGATTATTATGCTCCACTTCATATTAAATGTAAACTAACAGTTCGCCTACAATAATATTTACAGACATGTAAAGCTATAACTTCTTTCTAGTTAAAGGTAGAATAGATAGAACCAGTATAGAATTTTTCGGGTAGTGGGTAGACAGGCAAAATATATGGACAGGGATGTCAATGGATAAGGACAATTTAGAATTTAAGTGTATGCAATTCAGAAAAATTCGTGCATATAGTTCATTTGCATCATCTGAACAATTCTCACTTGGGACAGGGTAACTTTAATCAAACGAAAAACATTTAAAAAACATTTAATAAAATATGGTGAACTTAGCAGTAATAATATTGACATTATAGCAAACAGTATATTATTATGCAAACAGTCAGTGTCAGTGCATTTTGTTTCATATTGCAAAGTAGAGGTATACATTTAGAATATAAGTAATAATCATGAAAGACACTATGTGAATGACAATGAATAAGATGAAGAGACAAGTCGTAGATACAATAAACACGCAAATTACATTAAGAACAGAGAACCTAAAAATTGTCCGAATTAAATATCTACTCGGTGTTAATTGGTAAAAGATAACAAGGCATTAAATATCGTATCACTAATTAATAGAGCTTATGATAACACAATTGTATGCGAACTGTGAATGTACAGATAAATATTACTATTCATTTCGTTAAGCCTATTAATAAATCTTTAATACAGAAGATAAATATCTCAACAAGTAATTTTTATTACCAAATATCAAGTATTAATAATAACATGTTGACTTGAGCCAACAGGTCACTGTTTTTCATCAATTAAGTATTCTTAGATTACATAATATTTAGATAAATTACTTATAATTACTCATTGAATCATCTCCTAGTAAAGTTTCTTAGTTCATTTGTAATTGGTTCCGTTCTGTCGTAGTATATTTATTATATTTATATTTATACACTAATTATTACTGATTACATATTAGTATTACAGTTATTATTATGCAGTGGTTATCGGTTGTCTATCTAGATCTATGCGAAATGCAAAGCAAATGTCAATGCAGTCATGCAATATAGAAATGCACATAGGTAAATATCACTAATTATTATGCATTAGTAAGAATTACAGAGTATTTAACCTAACTAACTTCTACAACCGTGACTTTACTCATTATTATTAGTGCCATATAATAATAAACATGAATTCGATTATGTCCATAAAAATGTTTTATCTGTCGGTTAGTATAAGTATATTCAATTGTTGTATTTCACTGACTGATTGTGATTTTACCTCATAATTGTAATTATACACGTAATACACTACAATTATAATATTACATTCATTAATTTTCATATTTATAACAATACATCTAATTGGCCGTTTGTGCTCTTAAATATCATTACAGATAGCTAACACAAAAGTCGGGAACAATATAATAGAGATTTTTCAATGCAGCAATATTATAAGCAACTTGACGTCTCCTTTAAATTAACTAAAATGTATGAACAAATGAACTGCTTATAAGTAGTTGAAGTGTTATAATATTTGGTCACTCGAAATCTTAGAAGCCTGATCATATTTAGTATTGTCGTTCACTTATTAGCTTTTATTTTTCTGCGATTTAAATTTTTATTATAGTCACATCTGGCTTTCAGAAGCTAAAGTTTATACGAGCTGTCTCCAAGTAATTCAAATCTAATAAAGTAATATTTTAGACGGCTAAACTTTGAACAACTTTAAAAAATATGTTATCATGTCTTACACGGAGAAATTATAATTCAATAATCACTAAGTAATTTCACGTTCAACATTATGCTTACTTTAACAAAAAATACCAGTTAGCTCTTCAAGCTATTAATTCAAATTCTAAACAGTCCCTGAGTTCCTGTTCTCCTAATTTACTACTACAATAACTCATATTTAAACTTATTATATACCTATAAGGGATTGCTGAACACTCAATTAACAGTTAGTAAGGGAATCCTGAAAAATTACCATTAAAAGACAAACAAAGAAAAACATTTAATTTCTAGTAAGGTCACACAAGTCAACAAATAATAAAGCATGCAAGGTAATAAAAGTGTTTCAGGTAGAGCCAGCTACTAATCTGTATTTATTATTGATAATAGCGTCATAAATCCTATTCTAATTCATGCTCCTAGTAGATATGAATTTTTGGTGATGGGAATTAAAATTATAAAATTAACACATGCTGCATAACGATGCCGAAATAATTAAAATCAAATATTTAAAAACAAAATTATCAGGAAAAACTGAAAAAGAATAATTAAATATTGCATAAAAACAATCGTCAATACTAACCATCTTTACATTAAAATAGGGACGTATTGAAAAGTATCGGAATAAGTAGGCTTACATTATGACTACGAGTTTTGCAAAGATAATTTGAAAAAATTAACCAAGTGGAATGCTAAACAATTGGCTTTTGGTATAAGATTAAATTTTCAATTGGTACATTCAAAGTCATGCGTTTGCTAGCTGTCTTACTAACTTATAATTATACTAATGGCAAAAATTTATTAGGAAACACAGCACAAAAGCATTTGCAGAGATAATAAGCATATATTACCTGCAGATAGACAAATAGCATGAGACAAGAACGTGATTAGAAAATTCCAGAAAGTCCATCTCACACATTAACCAACTGAAATGCAGTTAAAACCGACTTAAATCGCTTTTGCACATCAAATAATAATAATGGTAGAAAAATCTTGGCTTAAAAATTCAAAACAGAAAATGTCATACACGTGGATAACGGTAATCAATAAAACCGCATTTGCGTGCCATATCAGTAGAAACACACCCAGATACACCTCATCATTAAATAGAGATCTACCCAATTTATGGGACAATTTTTATCGTCAACAAGAATACATATCGCAGCATTCAATTTTAAACTTTTGGTATCAGGCAAATGAAGTTTTGGACATTCGAGATAATTATTTGTAAATTACCGGATGCAATACAGAAACAATAACAGTTTTCTCTAGTACCAATCAATGAAGACACATGAATGTGGTGTAAGTACTAAGAATTTTCTAAGACACATTCAAGCTTTTGTGATGGAAAATTTTAATTAATCCACATAAAAATAATTAAAGCAAGACATCCAGTCTAAAAACCATGAAGATTATTAAGCCTCATGGATGAGCAAAAGGGTTTCTATATCGATAAAAACTCGTAAACCATCATAACTATTGTAATAGCTTAATAAAAACAATTTATATTTACTCTCTGTGTAAAGTGTAACATATATTGAGATAAATTAGTAATTTCATTCGTGTTTATTATGAATGCAGCTCTTTTTTGCATATTTGTTTTCCTATGGAATTTTAAAATGGTACACTTCAACCTGGCGCACAATGTTATACTTCAGTAAAAAAAAAACCATGATCATAAGTACTTTCGAATGATAAACACAAAGTGTACAGATTTATCGAATAATGGTGAAAGTGAGATAGGCATTGCGTAATGGACGACTGAAAAAATATTTTGAATCGAAGCAGAGAGTCGAGTCTTGCGTGAAATAGACTGATCATAATCTAATCGTCTTTGAAAGAGGTTACGAAAATCTACATACTTTAAAATCTCACTGGACAGAATCGACCTTTGTTAGGTGATAACTACTGATAAGAAAGAACTGCTTCCATATGAACTGCCACAACCCAATAAGCCGAGATTAGGTGATGGCTAACGTAATTGCGGTTTGCAAAGAGAGTGTAACTTGGGAATTGAAAAGCATGCATTAATATTCTAAAGTTGTCCTCGGCTTTAAAGACCGGAAAAAAGAAGCAACGTAGTAGCACAATGTAGCATGTACAGAAAATAAATAAATGTTTTAATTTTTTATTGTGATGCAAATAGAAAAGTTGAATGTATCAATTGTTTTTGTTGGCCTTGTAGAATTGAGTGTGTTAAAAGTGAATGGGTTATTTCTATGTCAATTTTGACGGATCTGCACTAGGATGAAGAGAAACCTTGAACGCTATCTGACTGGTAATTAGAAATAAGAAGTTTAAATGCACACGAAGCTAGAACGTAATGTTGTTCGTGTGCACCAGTCCATGGACTTGGTGTATCAACGATACCCGAAGAGATAGAGAAATTGAGACTGGTCTTGTAAAATTCAACGACAGAATGGTAAATAAATTATGAGCTCGTTTGTAAGTATTCATTTAGTTTCCTATCACACAGTTCATCCTATTGCAAAAAGCAATGCTCAGTTGTACAAAACGTGTTCTACATAATATTAGATAAAGTCTATTTAATAACACTGGATATCTTCAGTGTTTATATGTAAATATAGTTAAGTACCAGTAAATATTTATGGGAGCGTCTGCCGAAGGAAGGCAATGCCTACCGACCAAGAAATAAAAGATTTATTTTTCGCCAGGCTAAATGTGAAGCATCTTCCATGTTCAATCCAATTATAAATAGAAGGAATCTGAATCCGACTGGATCCACTAAATACAAATGGGTAACTAGGAGGCAGACACAATCACATTACAAATTTAGTACAACAATAGAAGGATAATTTACGAGCATATGCACAGCATCCTCATTATACTACTACCATGAAGTGTACTCTTAATACTTGTACTATCTATTTATGTAGTAGAGAGTGGTAAAAAATTACAATACATATTTTAATTTGTCAATTCATTTCTGCAATAATTCATCTCTTCACGGCTCCACTCAACTAAATCACTAACTATGACTAAAGGACTCTTCTTCCACTCAACTCCCTCTCAACGCAACTAACATAACACGCTTACTAACACAATAATGGGCTGGCTGACTTTGTCACTGGTCAAAGAATCACACACACACAAACACACTCCTCGGAACACACCACATAATAATAATGGCCCTGTAGAATCCAAGTCAGCAAAAAGTCATCATTATGAGATTTACTGTATTCGTAATATGTATTGTACAATAATATAAATTAGTGCATGTAAGCGTCTTATTACACAGCAAACCAACACAATACATGCACAGATATGACATATTTATGACTAACAGGATTAGGGAGGACAATAATTAGTCGTCACCGCTGCGCTTCACACAGGCACGGTGCACACAAGTGGAGGACGACTGCAATTGTCACTATTTAAGTTGTTGCGTTCGTTTGTAACTTAGTCTTCCGCCACTTACTACTTAACAATACAAACAAAGATAATCAACAAGAATAACAAAAATGAGATCATCAGAATTCAACCCCTCTGCTATTTCTACTTACATGTAATAATAATAATAATAATAATAACAATAATAATAATAATAATAACACTTAATAAGGACTATTAAGGGGTGTGCTCTTTTCTAATCTAGTCTGTCCTGTCCAGCAATGGTCCATTGATAATACGTTACATTTACATTGGTTACATATTTACTTAGAAATTACTCCACAGTAACCTAGAGTCGACAGTGCGTACGCATACTGAACTGAGTTAGTACTTACATTGCATTGCAGCAGCCAATCTAACCAAGGGAAGTAAACCACACTTTAGAACTGCTGAAACGCATTTCTGAACAGATATTCAGTATTTGCAGAGCTTTGCATCCACGTGGCTACTGGGGCTCCTCCTTTGAATATTACACAACTGTACGGTCACTGACGAAAAGGCCAAGAAGATGTTCGTTCAGACTTGAGTCTCATTCTCATCCGAAGAATGTGCATCCATCCAGACAGGACAAAGAATGTAAACATAATAACACAACCAAACTGCTTCACCGGCTTCCCCGCGCCGTACATTTGCATTGCAACTGGGTCAGAAGAGTCGCCCACTGTTTCAGCATCCACTGCAGACTCCTCGCACACGGTCAGTGTACTTACTACTTGTGTAGAGCACAGCACACACGGAATACAGATCACTTCCCGTGTGACGGACAAGAAGAAGACGACGGACAAGTTGGCGAGAGTGTCGCAGAGGAAATAAATCGGTTTGCACCCACAACAGACAAGCAGATGATAGTTCTTCTGTTGCAAAAGTCTGTTCGCACTGTCAATAGTCCGTGGAAAGCAATGGTGTGATTCTTGAGTGTGCCCTGCTCTAGGCTGAGTATCAGTATTCGCAGCGTCGTCGATTCATTCCTTACAGAAAATATCTTTGCTCACTTAGTCACTCTCCTCCCTTCCCTCCTCTGCCACTGCACTGCGGAATTCGTTTAATTGCAAGATCTACACAGCAGGTCAAGCTCATTAAGAGCGTCCGGAGAACTCAAGTCACAAAACTTGAAAATAGACTCACGAATACATTTGAATAATTTCTAATTATGTGTTACGTAGCTCACTTGTTTGTTTTCAGTGCTGCCTTGGCTTCGCTCTCGGATCCACCATGGTGCACCATCCAACCAGCGTACAAACAAACACACACCGATCAATGCAAAATGCATTTGGGGAAACACAGGGTAAACCATTAAGGCAAATATTTTTTGAGCGCGACAACTAGAGTACACCGAGTCTCATTATCAGTTTGTGACTCAAGCCACTCCGCTCACTCCTCACAATCTCACTTCTATTTATACAAAATACATAAGTTTCCTAAATACCTCTCATTATAGTACACATAATACAGAGTACAGTAACAGGCTTACGTAACAAATTCCAAATACTCTTCTTCCTATTCTCTGACTGACGTGACATAGAAAACTGACTCATAATCAACATTCCGTACTATTTCATTCTCAACTAACACGCTATCCACTTTTACCTTCAGAACCTACATTCTACATTACCCAAATTATTCTAGCCGTTTCACAATATTATACTAATTCTCAATTATAACAGTATAAATCGTCTTCACATGCAATTAATACAATACAAACAATTACCAGTTTCATGCATAACAAAATAATAATAATTACCTAAATTACAATCATATTCTTCAAGTTCCACAAATGCGATTCCAAGACTTAACAATCTAGAATGATCTTTCCATTATGGGGTAAACTATTTATCTGTAAGTGTAACTATTGGTTTAATACATATAATCTAATTTACTTTAGCCAGACAAATCTACTCCAAATCATGTCAGGACCAATAACAGAAGGAGATGTTGTTGTCCCATTAATGTAACCCATTGGTACACTCATTCTAGTGTGCTCTAGACAGATAGAAGTAGAAGCAATATTTTGCAATTGTTTGCTTAGTTTAAACTAAACCATGTTGCATAAACACAGTCGTTAGGAATAGTAAGACACTGCACTGGTGTGAACGTGTGTCCTACAACTAATTAGTACAGATACAATGCTACGTGTGATGTACGTATCTAACTTAGAATAGCAATAGATGTATTTGCAGACAAAGTACATAGTTAGTTATCTTGTGTACACATAACACTAGTATAATACAAATGAGTACATTAAAGTAGTCCAGGACAGGAGTATACATCGAAATAAATAAATAAGGATATCTTCAGTATAAGCGTGACGCTCATTGTCACTGGCGTTCGTGACAAAGCGTAGAGAAGATAGGGAGAAGGACACTAATGAACCGACACAGATAGATCGCAGATCCTACTTTCAGCATGCAATTTGTGAATAACAGTGAATATAAAAGGGCTCCAGCTTTTTCTCCATTTCATATAATATTATATATAATTGTATAGGTAATAATATTAAGTATATCTCTACTTAGTAGTAAGTGTAGGTACATTAATCATTTTATAATAATTTCGCATAAGCTGATAGAGACACAGATCCGTGCACACAATTTTGCTACAGATTCGTTATCATACTGTGGAATGTGGCGCACAATTTTCTGCTGGATAAGTCTACCTAATAGTACTTTAGTTACTTCCTTTAAATATAATATAATTATACAGATAGTACACATGTAGTCCTTTTAAGTCGCGTTCCATATTCATAAACATTAAATTTCGGAACAATGTAAAGTAAACATTTATAATAATGATGTTTGTCAAATATTTGTAGCTCCTTTGAGACTTGTTCCAGTTAGTTCAGTTCCGTTCACTAGTATACGTACTATATTCCTCCCAGAGTTTAGGATTTACACAGTACGAGTACAAGATTTCATTTTAGGCTTATCAGAAAACATTTACATCTATCAAATTGCATTTTAACACAAAAGTTTTCCATTCCAATTAATAATATCGTTCTTGCAACACAAACAGAATTATCCAGTTCAGCAAGACAATTCTCAGTTGTCCGTTGTACATGCATATTACGCTGATTTTCACAAAATTACCAATTACCAGTTAAGTAACTCATTTTCAGTAGGCATCTCCGTACCTAACAATAACAATACATTAACGTTAATCCAAATAAAGATTTTTCCTATGATTATTGGTACATTTGTTACACGTTTAGAAATCGTATTCCTTAATTATTGAGTTGACAGGCAGATTACACAGAATCGTAGTTTGTAATTACTACTATCTTTTACCGTTATCATTTTAAGTGTTCATAGAAATTTCAGTATAGCGACCGAACTGAATGAGCAGATATTAGTACTGTAAAATGTAGGAAGGTGGCCATGTTGTAGCACATTAGTGTCTCTGGTTCTACAGTATTAATTTGTGTCTACTTACGAAATAGCTTCCGTAGTGATAAGTAGTAATTCGCACATTCATTTCAGTTATTAAATTCAGTTTTTACAAATTAGTAGTCTATCCTCATAGTTTCATTAGTTTCACTTTAGGTATAATTTCTTCAACAGTACCTCCCCACTTAAGTCTGTAGCAACCATCTCGCCACTGAATGTTCGGAAATAAGACAGAGTGAACGAAGAGGAACGGTGCAGACGTTTCCCGAAACAGCCAACTGAGAACAAACTCAAACTTGGTGAACGGCAGGCTTCCATTCTGAAAATCAAAGGAAACTTTGCTAAATAACGTATGTAAAGTAATCATGGTTAGAGGTGCATCAAAAGCCATCGCACACTACACCCTGTGTGCAGACAGAAGACATTTGTGACGTGAAAAATGGGGGCAACTGCTCGCCGGCTCAGTTGTTATGTAAAGTAAATGGCGTTGATGGAGAAAAATAGGGCAGTGTGAGATAAGTACAGTGTTTCTCTGCTGGAAGGGAAACCGAATATTGAAAGAGAGTCTTACCTGTATTCTACGAAGTAGAATCCAATCAATTATGCACCATATGAGCAAATGAACTAGAAAGACTGCAATAGGGTCCCACCAGAATAGAATTCGAGTTGAGAATGCAGCACATATGCCTAGCAGCATACATTCTGTTAAGGGTTCTCCGAGCATTGTCAATGGAATCATGGCAAACCGTAACTTGGCCCATCTAAATATTACAAAACACTTTTCGTCATAAAATCCGTTTAACTTGTCTACCTCCACCGAGCAACTGTGGCGCAAAGCAGGGCAGTTACTTAGTCGACTTGAGGTGCTATTCTTCTTAGTTCTTACCCCAAGACATTCACAGCATAATCCCCACACACATTATATATCCTCCACGCTAACTCCCTGGCGTGCCCACCAATCCCTCCGGAGGGGACCACACCACACCAGACCACCCAAACCAACAACAATCTCCTCCGCCCATTTCCACAAACAAAAACTGCCAAAAACTGAAAACGGTCTTGTGTTGGGCCACACCCCCCAAAGTAAGTGCCCCCGGTCCCCCCGTCCTTCAGACGCCTATGCTAATATTATGTGTACTGGTGACTAGTGAATTACTATGTAGCTGCAGTTGGATGGCGGGTAGAATTGGCCCATATAATATGTAGTGTCTGTAGTAATCGGGTTTTACTTTCCTTCCTAGCATCGGCTTCTAACTAAACTACGGCATTATCCAAATGGCAAATAATACCAGTGAGTCTACACTAATGTATACACAGACTATATAGTTTCCCTAGAAGTCTAGCGGCTGCTGGCTTGGCTGTAATAGGAGTTTGGCTTGAAAAGTCGTATCAGGCTGTCAGTCTGGCAGAAGTCGATCGAGAGAGAACTCTTAGCTCTCACTCAACACTTGGCTAGTCCGGGAGTGGAAGGAGCGGAGAGAGTTGGAGGAAGAAAGAGTGGTGGCCTGTGATCCCACTCCAGTTCGCTCCAGAGAAAGTCGGTTCAGTTGTGAGGGAGCAATGATTTCCAGAAGTTTGGCTTAATCCGGAGCGGAGTGAGTTACTTACTCCTTGCAGAGATAACTGGCATGGCACGCCACTATAAATAAGTTTACCTACTTTTGATTGTCCGTCATTGCATATTGGATTATGATGATGACGATGACGCTATGACTACTTAGGAAAGATTAGTTTTATCGAGGGGCGAACTTATTTCCCTGGCTAACTAGCGCTGCTGGGGGAATAATGCTCACAAGTAAAATCGTAAAACTATTAAAGGAACATATTTTAAGCCGGATTTGTGTACCTAGAAATTCTCGCTTGAAAAGATGTTATATCACAGAATCCTGAATTTTGCCAAGCTGGCTGACTAGATATAGTAATTCTCCATCCTCTATCGGTAATCGATTTCGCAAAAAAGTAATCTTCAGCAAGGTAACAACCAAACGCTTTGATCCCACCGACCTAAAAAGAACACCAAACATGACATCACGTAAAGTAGCTTATAGGGCTAATTTCCAATCAAATAGTGGGTAGTAACGTGTAAGTACCTACGAACAAATATGTATATTTATTATACAAGTCTCTAGGCTTTCTTTTGTCTTCTCTTCCCATACAAAACACAATCTTACATTTATTGCTCACAGAACATACATAATAAAATAATATTAGATAGATATCCACCTATAATAACATTTACTACCAACCACTACCATAGGTTACATTAGCCAAAACACAACACACTACACTACACAAGTAGCCATCATCACAATAACGAAGAAAGGACGCCACACCAGCAATGCCCAAACTGCAAACGAGCCAAAACCCAAGTTCCGCTCTCGTTCACGTTCAATAACTACCGTACTTACCACTGAACAAGGGGAATCATATTATGCACGTAGTGTAACAAGCATATGCCTAGCCCACACTCCTATTTAACTAGCAAAGCACAAGAGATAGCTTGCCAAAGAACGCTCAGCCCATGTATCGAGCAACGACTACTCAAATCATACACGAGAAAGTCGTTCAATGTATTATTACAGCGATCAAAATGTTTGCAGCATAAGAGGAACATAAGCCGGACTGCCCTATAATATAAACGCTTATTGTCCGTATAAAGGCGAATGGGCATGTTTATGAAGAGCGGAGCCACTATAACATTCGGAACATGCTAACAGTGCTGATACTCTGCTAACAAGTAAGCATGCACATGCATTGCTGAGTAAGAAGGAAGAAATGGAAGTAGGACGTGATAGATAGGCTATGCAGGTAAGTAAGGAGCTAGTTAGGCTTTGTTCAGTGGCGAGGCCAACTCTTTCCTCGCGTCCATCAATTATTAAAATCAAAATGTGGCTGTCAAAGTCAGGGCATCGCTTACAAAAGGAGCTACTCACCTCATCCAATAGTTTCTTCCTCATCAATGCAGACATCCCCGTGGGGCAATTGATTCGCATGCAGTCAGCTGCCAAATAAATCCGGGCATGAGAGGTACCGAAGTAAACCTGCCCCAAAACAGTCACCAAAACAATCAATTACTAATTGCCATCCCGCACTCTCCAGCACACACTTGCTCCTAACTTGGCCTAATGCTCCCAGTGCGTGAATCACCTCGAGGAGGCCTTCGATGTCCACCTCACACGGGTTCGGCCACGGCACAAAATAATCCATACCCACGCGCGAGTATCTCTTTAATAATCCTAAGTGAGACTTTACATGTTCGGAAACAAACAGAGCCAAAAGAAATTCTTGGCCAGACACGACAGGACACGGAATAGTAACCCTTTTCCCTGGTTCAAAATAATTATCACTTAAGGAGTGGAGTTGAGTCGGCCGCGGTGTAGAAAAATTGTAGGGCAAGTGTAGTCTTACATAATGGACTTATGTTTACGATTTGCTTGCCATTGGATGCATCTATCTGTTCAGTGAGTCGAACTGGGTGCGGAAGACACGGCTACGTGCTTCTTCTAAAATATTTAGCTTTCCATCTTAATCTAGTTTCCATCAACTCCGTCTATTCTACATTCCGTACACCAACAAACTAACCAACCACACAGCTGCCTCCACGCTTCATCTCCTCTCCATTGTGCTTTCTTCCTCTCCTCGTCTACACACAATCAGGGAAAGTGGATGGAACATAAAAAGAACGCAGAGAAAACTCTTCTGTCTGCTTTCACTTGCCAATATTCATACTTAAACCAAGAATACTAAAATAAAGCGTCTCCTCAAACTAACTAAATAGCTATCTTACCAGTTATCTCCTATAATGTCATGCCATCCCTACTTTCCCTTTAACGAGCTACCTTACTTTATTTGCTTTTCACTTTAACGATTACAGCCCAGTCTACCTGTGTATGTATACGTATACATTATCAGTCTGCCTTCCTGTGTGCTTTGTGTACGACATACTTTCCAACACAAGTAACCATACATGCAAGCACTAACACCATACATACCGAGTCAAGTAAGCCAAACCAGGCTTCCTTACAAGATGCAGGGTAGTAGATCGACGCAAACCATTTATGCGATAAGACGAACCTTGTTCTGACTTATCACTTACTCAAGAGATATCCATTTCTCATGATATACCTAAAATATTTGTAACTGTAGGCAGCTACGTCCTCCGATGCTGTACTCGAGGACTAGCCATTACTACAACTAACTGGTGCATAATGCCCACCTACTTACTACTGTCTACACACTACACTGTGTCTACTCTGTTCTGGGCTGTGCTGCGGTGCGGACACTGTCTGCCCGTGCCACGCCACATAACACCACGGACAGGGGCATAGAGAACATAGTGGCGAATATTCCTGCAATAATAATAATAACAGAAATACAACTTTTCAGTTTACAACATAAAAGTCAGTCAGCAGCTCTTCATTTCACTGTTCACAGCACTGTAACGTAATACAGTGCACAGGAGAACTAAGTAGTTCAGTCACCATCGCTGCTCTGAACTTTCGTAATGGTGATGGCGAAGGCCAGGCCACTCCGTACTCTACAACTACAACACTTTCCACATCTCTTCCAATTTATGTTCCTTTGCAACTATTTCCTTTCATCTTTTCCCTTTGTTATTTTGTGCAGTGCCTCTTATTTCTTTCTCTGATCTATAATTTCCAAAATGTAATATTGTATGCTTGCCTTCTCTTCAGTAGTTCATCTTCTAATACTACTCCTAATGTTTCACCAATCAAATCAGGAAAGAGCACAAAAGAAACCATATTATGTTTCGTTAGAGAATGCCTTGCCTGCTAAGAATGTATGAAGCCTTTCTTTCTGCATTCCTTTCAGCTGCGTGCAGTCAGCCACTTTTCTCTACAAATTAGTATGATAATATGAATGAATACAAACATTAAATATGCAAGAGAAACTTGTCCGAATTGCAGATGGCTTACTCTGAGCAACGCACAAGTATCCACCACAACTTATTTTCATTGAGAAGACAAATGGTATTGGGGGAATGGCAATACATTGTGATTATCTACTATTTTCATCCATAACAATATAATTTCCATGTCCAAAACTACCATTAAACTGATAAATATCTACACATGCATGCTACTCCAATTATTCTTTCTTTTAACTTCCCAATAAGGAAAACTTTCATGGTCACGTAAGAAAAAAGCGAAGCCCTTGGCTGGAATCGTCTACGATTACTTTATCCAAATATTATTGTAATTGCTGCTACTTAGGTAGTGCCATTATAGAAAAACTCAAGACCAAATTACTACCGTCCAGTCCACTTCTAATTGACCAACGTGTATGCACACTCAAATAATATATAAAGGAAATTGTCCATGGCATGAACACACAACATACATCATTAGTAAAAACTCGTTTGTGTCTCACTCACATATGCGACACAGATACACAGTACACTCAGTACAGAAAAGTATCGCTCACATTAGTAACTATTTATTTATATTTTGTACTTAAATGGGCACCTATTGGGCCGTACCTTTTCAATAACTGAAGGGAAACCAGGGCGGTCGCAAGTAAAAGGCATCTGATGCACCAACCCCACATTGTCTTTCATAAACGACACCATATCCATCAAAGTATCTTCTTTCACTGAAAAATAGGGATAAATTTGTGAGTGTTTTTTAATTAATTGGAGATGGGCTGAGCGCGGAGCTCTAAATAGGACAGAGAACAGATTGTCTGGTTGTCCGTGGTCTTGAAAGTAAATAGCACCACCAAGAGAGAAGCCTTTTGTCTTTACGACAGCCACAAAGTGATGGCTGAAGACTCGCAAGTGACAGATGCGATGAGTGAACGAATTTAAGTAATGCACATGGAATAATAAAAGGAATGTAATGAGAACTAAAGTTAGACTCACTTCGAATGCCACTATCGGAAATGAGAACTAACTCATATTTCGCAGCTGTGTACGCCGGCTGCATGTTGTTGATTTTTGGATTTATCCCAACTTTTGCATTTTCTGTAACAAAAAACCAAAGGCATTAGCTCTGTTCTTTAAAGTTCCATCAGTCAACAACAGTTCATTCCATGTGTCAAATCAAGCAATCCACGGCAGTGGCACTACTGACTCAATTCAACTCAGCAGTCATTATTTGTCTATAGAACTTTACTTTTCTCATTAGAGTCATTACCGCTCCGTCTCTCTAGAAACTTTGCATGTGTCCTCGGAGCGGCAAGACGACCGATACACAAAACAAATGGCAAATGCTGACATCTTAAATACTCGCAAATTCTGCAATGCGCCCGAAAACCTTTATTCACATACATACCTATGAACATTCTTGCGTCAATATGTGGATACTTATCCATCAGTCCCGTCACCACATCAATGGCAGGGTCATTTTTGTCTTGAACACAAAATAGTAGCTCCAGCTGAAACAGTCAACAACAAAATAATTACAAATTTACAAATTGCACTCATTGTCTCTTATAATGACACTTCCCTCGTAATACTCCTCCTCTATATACCTATTCATATATAGCCTCCACCTAACCTACCTACCTAGGTATGCATAAATCATAAACGAAAACTTTCACGCTCTAGAATTTCATTTCTCTCCACTGCATTACATCTTATCCGGTTTTTCCTGTCCAAGGAAATATTTCTGCGATTCATAATAATAATTTACTTCTTGGCTGGTGGAGTAAGGCTCAGTTGCGTGTTCCGCCTTGTCTGTTATCTGTTGTTCTACAAGAACAACTGACCTGCCTACTGCATTCCGCAAATAATATTATATTAATGTAATGCAAACTGTGTACATTACATACTACATTACACGAATCTAGCCAATGTATGTATGCGGTAAAATCTGTTTTATCACAATGCCCAAACCCAAAATGGCCAAGAGAGTAGCAATTCTAAGGCTAAATTGGCTAATATTGATTATTTCCTCACGGTTTTTGCCATTATAGCCTGAAACACTACATTAGGCTATATGCAGTCTTAGTGTAGAATCGACATTCACGAAAGTACATGTAGGTATATGTTCTGTTGTGTAATGTACGTGTAAGCACATAATGATAATGCAGCCTGTATAATAATAACAAGAAGGAAAGTGGTAGTATGGTGGACGAAACCACATGCATGCTTAGCCTTGTTATTACGTAGTAAATATACAACTCATCATAATAATATTCGAGCCTATCTGATCATCTTATACGGTATACACATTATCATTATGACATTCCAAATTCCAGCTCACTACTTGTGCGAGTCAGATAATATGCGAGTGCTCGAGCAAGGAGGACTGAGAAACTAAGGAGAACATGTCCTGAGTGGAGAAGAGCGTACTAAGCCGAGTGGAGAGCCATGACAGAACAGGTACCTGTCTTGTCAACCTGTCCTTCGAAATGCAGTACCTACGCCAACTAACAATACAGTAAAATTAACTATAACTCTCTCCTCGCTAGAAATTCATGAGTTCATTGAAATTGCAGTAGCTCACCTTGGGATAGACCAGAGTAAAGAACGTCTCCAGGTTAGACGCCAGATTAGGATCAACTCCTACCAGAGGCTTTATGATAGACACGCCCGGCAATGGCACCTCCGATGTCACGGTGCTCATCTTGCGATGTAACTTGAAGAAACTGAAACGAATCCACAAAAACCTCATTATTTCCATTCACTCGGACTTCACTCTTCATTTTTCATCCATAACAATCCTAAACGAAAGTTTTTGCGAGGAACGCGGACGGAAGGTACGATTGTCAGATGCCAAGATTAAGTACTACATAATTAAGAATTCCACGAATACATTGTTTATCAATATCGACAGTGTTTATTAGTAGGAAGGTAACTCAGGATGATCTACGCGAAGGATTTTACTAAATAATTGTTTGTGTAGATGGAGAGCATGGAGATGTATCTGTGTACCTATGTACATGAAACATACCTTGTGGAAAAGCTAAATAGCTGATAATGCGAACTGGATCGCAGGAGCACGAAACTCGTTATATAATAACCATGTTGCAGACAGGAAGGACATATCATGTTGCTCTCGTCTGTTACGTGCTAACTAACTTTGTGTACCATTTCTGCGTCGAAAAAATACATACATCACACAAATAACTACTAAACAGAACATCACACGCACGCGTATGTATTTTCACCGAATCGCTTACAGCTTAAATATTTCAATTTCAATGCCATCCTCTTACTTGCAATTTACCTCCACGTCTTATGGAAAAACAAATAGATAAGATGTCTACATTAAAAAATTAAATGAAAATAAACAATGTGAGTGGTTAGGTCAGGATTCTTTGGCATCGCTAACTTTTCAGCCAAATCATCCCATAAGTTACTCCTGTTTAGTTAGCTCCTAACAGATTTACAGACAAGAAGCCAACCGAGCTTTGCTTTTTCTTACACTGCAGTACACTGTGCTACATATCGCATCGGGCCTCCTATTTAGAGAACACATCTCGCCTAAACATCCCAAGACTACATTTCTCACGTTAAATTGACCTTTGGCTACGTACAGACTACAGTCAAACAACAAACTAAAAGCGCTTTGGCTCTTGGCACTTTCCTAACCTCATACTTGTTCCTACTGATTAAACAACAACACATTTTTCAATGAAATAAAATTATCTTGGCTATTGGCTTTTCAGGCTCTGTTAGTCAAGCCTTCACGTCCTCACCAAAAAAGAATGCCAAGGGATCGTTTACGGGAACAATAATATTATTTTAGATCCAATGTAGTCGGATCATTCCCATCATTTCATCAAAAGGGGCAATAGGAGTAAATATCTCAAACGTATACCTAACTACGTTTAACATGGAAATGGAAAATTATATTTTTATAGACATTAACGAGAACTCGGCGATATCTAAGACGATTTCTCCCGGCACTGCGTAGCTTAAGCACAGATTCTCAATTAGATCATTGCCGTTACCTAAATGCAAAACGGGAATAATAAGTACCATCACAAAGACTGAGGAATAGATTTTTATGAGTTAGACCTTGTGGTTGCTAATCAGCTAAATTGCAGCAGAATATATTGGCTTAGCTACTTGGATTATTTAACATTGGTCCATTGGTATGCATAGTGCACCTTAATGCTAATTAATGTTACATGGTGGTTAACTAACAATAAACCATAGCATTTCGTGGTAAATTATTAACTATGAAATTAGTTCGGAGATGACAATTACCATATCTAAATACGAGCAAAAGCCATTACGTTGAGGATTTCTCATTAAATTATGTTAGCTCATTATTGTATCTCAAAGCTGAGCGAATTTCTCAGAAAATTAGGTTTGCAGTTAACTGTTATATAGTAGTGAAGCAATTACACACTGATAATTAATTTCCGTGAGCAATCAACCACACAGTGAAAAGGTCAAAATGCACTTATAACTTATGAACCAGAAACATTTACTCCAACTCTGAAAGTCAAATGAAATATTCAAAACGTCAAATTCTATTGGATTTATGTATTACACTAATACGAAGAAAAGCAGCAGTTCAACGAAAAAAGATAATAACCATGCTACAACGTTACTATTCAACATATCTATTATTCTTTACTCTGTTTCTACTATCAGGAAGAAAAACTTTCACATTAATTTGGTTTGCTTGAGTAATATTTCGATTTGGGATTGAGAAAAAGCATTGCAAGGTCTAGATTGGAGTAAATCATCAATTCATGAAATGGAATGGGACATTTGAAGAATATTATGAATAAACGACGATGTCTGGACTTGTAGTTAATAAGAGAGAAAGTTTAGTAATGAAAAGCTGCATAGCTTGAAAAGGGAAATTAAATATTAACGGTAAACTTGATAATTAAGGGGTAGTTAAGCTGGGAAGTGACAGATCAAACGAAAACGACATAAATTTATAACGTTGCAGCATTTCATAATCAGCAAGCGTCAACGGCAAATAATATTGACTGAATTGATAAGACTTTGGAATTACAAATATTTGACCATTTGGAGGAATATTGAAGGAGACTTGTGTAATTGTTTACTGTGGAAACGGAAGTAGTACACACAAATACTGTGTCTGTGGGCTCACATTAGAATTAGTTTGCTAATAGTGCAGAGCTGATGTGATTGCAAGAAACCACATGATTAAGTAAGACAAAATGGTCGAGTAGGATCCAGGTCTTGGTTCGTGCACCGTCTGTAGTATTAGTTGAGTCTGTGAAGTCAGTGTTAATCTAAATAAATAGTGACGAGTCTTTTATTTATTTATTCTATGGAGAAGTATTGACTGTCCAGTATTTCAATATTTTAAAGAAGCCTGACTACGGTCAATTTCGTAAATATTTGCTAAGTCTTTTCAGAGGAAACAGGAGAAACGTAGTTGGAGTGGAGAATTCCTGGTTGCATAACTAAGTAAATAATGTCGACTAGTTCAGAACTTCTGTGTCGTGCATTTCTTAAGTATGTGCCATTTGTGTGATACATGTACATATGTCAAATGAACTCAATCGAAGGAAGCAAAGGCAAATGAATGATAGTTGGTGCTCACAAGTCAACTAAGTTCAGCTAAGGTTGCCCACCACACCACATCATCCAATTCTCCAGCTAACATGCTATCGCTGAAAATGCTGCCTTGTCTCCAGTAGTCAGCTCCATTCTACACTCTGCACTACATTTTCAGACAACACTTCACTTTTACGTTGCGCATTACATGCACAAGACAAAGAATCGGCTCCAATGTATTCACAATTCCCAAGAGTTACTAACAATCAATTATTTATGTCATGGATTTCACTGGATTGCTCCAGACTCGAGTCTATACTTTATTACTACCCACTGCTCTCCTCAAGACATCCATATATCACATCACACAATACTATTATGTCTCCAGCGACAAATTCTAATGCTTCTACCCCTGTCCTCTTACATTTCCATTTCCCATTTCAAAAACATCAAACTCCATTACTTTTCAACCAACAACGCATTATTTTCCCCTTTGGGGATGTCGGCTGTCCTATTCAATTCTCTCTAAAATTATACTACACACAACTTTAATTGACAAAAAACAATAATACCTTAATATATCGTACAAAACTAGTTCAGATTCACTTTTATACTACCATCTACATTCGGGTAGTAATTACTATTTTAATTATTGAGAAATTTACTATTTACTGACAAACATAAAGTGTGCGCTCCGCAGGTTTTTATTAAGGCTTTTAAATTAAACTTGTTTTAGGTTAAAGAAATTGTATATGGCAAAGTAATCGTTGTCTATAACTTGGTAGTTACACTCCATTTTCATTTTCATTTCCATAGTTCATACGCTAACGTAAATAAGAACGGCTAATAAACAATAATTATTATCCATTTCTTATTTCTGTAAATCGGTTCCCCCAGTTAGTGTGACTTTAGCAAATTTCTTCAAGTGTATTTACGAAAAATTGGAGACTTTTAGTGTGTCTTCAAGGATTCTAATGCCCAATTACGGAAATACACTATGGACATTTTTCCAGAAACATGTAATTTAAAAACGCAATTCGTCTGAAATGGTTTAACGCAGTACAAAGTAGCTTTAGAATGGTTGGCCACGTTAAGCTTTATTTGGTTAGCAGCTTTTGAGTAATTCCGATAAAAGAGATAACACAAATGCAAAAATTGATCCCTAGAAAACCGCCAAATAATAGTGCTACTAGAAATACAATTTTCCACTCCACGACCATACTTTAAGCCTAACTAAGGCATTCATCAATTTGAACCAAAGCTTCTGACACTTGTCATCTTGCTATTATAGAAACTCATGCCCTATCTATAATCTTTCGATTGGACGTTATCTATCATCAATTTTATATTCATTTTGAGCTATCCATTTATTTCCTCACCGTTTTGTAACATCACAACTCAGGCATTTACAGGGGCCACAATATTAAGAATTTCTACCATATTTTTAGTTTAATAAAACACCGGCGATATTTCAAAAGAAATAAAAGTGTTTCAATTAGTGAATACTTACTATTTACAGTGTTGTATTTTTAATAAGGCAAAAGCTCTAAAAACAAATGGTATTATTAGTACATATTGATACATGAACTTACAAACTTATTTTCCGGTAGCATAAAAATTCCTCATAGACGTATAGGTAATTAATTATATTGTGACTATCTGAATAATTAAGTAAGCAATTTCCCGATACATTACCAAGTATTTATTAATTACGTAGTTCTACAAAATAGCAAACATGCAATCTTAACAGAATGAATTAAGGAAAACCTCAAATGAAGGAAAAAGCATTGGTGGGAGCATTTGCTTACGTAGTACTATAGTCATGTATTTTCTCGACAGTCGACACTTATGGCATTTAAAAGAACATGGATATGAATTTTCCTGCCCTTCAAACTTGAAAACTATCTAGACGCGCAATATTTGTAAATTAAAACCAACATACAAAGGACCCCTTGAACATTTATCGTTTATTGCTTTCGAGAATATGAACAGATTAAATGAGAATGAGTGAAAAGAAGGAGAGCTTAGATATGGAATCAGAAATAATGTCGTGATTGCAATTGAGAGCGAAATAGATGGGAACAGTACACAAAGGAAGAAGTAGGACAAGTTCATGCAATGTCCACAAAGTCCACGTTTCTACATACTAACGATAGGTCAGACTGAATATGACTGTTAATAGTCACGCACGATCAGTAAAAACAAATAGCAATCCGCCTTCGTCAACAAAAAGCTTTTATGTTCCCTGAATTGCCTCTTTGTAACAAATTAAGCTGGACAGATGAGAGATGACGACTACATATTCAAGTCAATTGGCCATGACTGCACAAAATGCTCATCTCTTCTCAGTTCCTGCCAGTACCTTGGATTCTTAGACTGATATCATCCATCCTCACCCAGATATGCATCCGAGTCAGCCACCTCACTTAAAATATCTCATAACTGTCCGAGTATAGATTGACTTAATACACGGGTGGATATATTATATATACACAATAAAAAATGTCTTTGCATGTCGGGGCATCATGTTTCTATTTTGAACATTCAGTTCAGTTTAAGTATTTCGCTGGAAAACAAAAGGTAAAAGTATATAAGTGCGTCCGCAATGTACCGATAAGCACTTATACTTATGGATTACCTATTTATTTCCAAGTATCATCTTTCCCATGGACAGGTAAAATCAGCCGACGCATTTCGAGAGAAATGCTTGCTATTCAGTTACGTAGAGGTAAGTACTGAATATTATTGGGTGAATCAACAGCAACCCGTAGCACTTCTACGTTATCAGTTATCATTGCTATCTTTATCAGTCTCCCTTATCAGAATTTGTTCTAGTTCTCAATTCATGTATCCTCCAAACATGAACCACAATTACAAATTAACCATAACATGACAATTTGCACGTGATTTTAAAGGCATTCCATTTCTAAACCAAATAAACCGGTCAAACAATTTGGCAAAGTGGACGAACGGTAGCAGTAACTCTTCGGTTACTTAGTAATAGAAAATGCGTAAGGCATTGTAATTAGCAAAACGTATTCATTTTTCATTCAGAGGTCAAAGATTAGAGAGTGCTCATCTTCAAACTGGAAGATACTATTTCAATGCCTGATTTATTAAAAATATTTAATCGAATTATCGCAATGGGTTCTTGAGTTATGGACACCACAGACATACAGACAGACATACAGACAGACAAAACAAAAGCATAAAGAGGCCTTCGTCCACTTAATAATGACTTTAACTTTATAGCAGGGAAGAGATAAGGCGAGTACATTTGTGTCTTTACGCATACAAAATGTTATAACACTGTAACTTATATTCTAGATACCTTAATGTGGCTTGTTTGCGAAATTTATCCTTTTCCTATGGAATTATACAAATGTACTCCTCAAAAATAAATAAGCTAAATGTACTACGTATCATGTACTCTTACCTAAATACTAAATATTTACAACTACACATGTATAGAAACCCTAATAATCTTTTGAATCATGCATAATTTACATAAGTACACATCATACGTATACAAGTATTTGTTGTTAATCCACCCGTAAATATGTCCTATTTACATTGTAACAAACATGTACCATTTTTTCACAAATGATTCATAAAAATGGATAATAGATAAACGAGTATTTGCTAGAGAGATTTTATTGAAAAGCTTATCCATAAACCATTTTTCTCTCGAGATACTACATTTGAATTTCATGAGCGAAAACATTAAGATAAAAATGTGAGTACTCCAGGAAGAGGAATTGTAAATTTTTTATGTAAATTTACTTATCCTCACATTACATACAATACAATACCGACAGTCATAGTGGAATCTATCTATGTATTACTATATTCTAGAGTAACAGTAAATCATTTTTCAAAGAGTATCCAACATTTCGTCTCTCATTGTACTCAGCGCACAATAAAACAGACTCTGAATGATATGGATATTTATTGTGTGCAATGCAGCGGAGAAGTCGGTAGAAAAGTTGTAATGTATTGTAAAGGGAGCGAATTGCGAGTTCTGTTCTTCTGTACGGATTCACACGTCGGTATTCGGCGTGTGAAGCTGATGAGACGAGAAACAGTTGTTCTATCGAGTCTCCGTTGGGTGTTCTGTTCTGCAAAGATATCTTCACAGCCTGTACACCTTTTTACATAATAAGGTCTCAGGTACTTGCAGAAATATTATGTTCATCGAAAGGAAATGGTGTGCAGAAAGAAGATACAAATTAATGCTGTTAAGTCAGGCAACTTTTCTCAAGCGAGGCGAAGAGATCCATTGCATCTCGAAGCAATCGATTTGCTATCGCAGTAACCCAAACACAGATTAGTGTCTTCAGTTCCGTTAATTTAGAGATAAACGAATCTAGAGGAATGTTGAAGCTGAAGCTAACTGAACAAGACATCTTTGTTTTCTTCTGTTAGTCATGGATTGACATCGTGAACTAATAAAACTCAACGACATAATTAATCTTCAGCAATTTTATTTTATCGCCTTGTTATTCTTATCGCGGGGTATTCATATTCTGCACTACATGGCCCACCGACCGTTCCTCGTGTTCTACAAGATACTTACATATCTTTTCATCGTCATCTTAAAACTTGCCACATTAAAACCAAAACATGCATCACATTCACACTAACTAATGCTGTGCATCTTAAATTGCTCAATTAGCACGTTGTACGCCGTAAGTAAATATTGTACTTCCTAACTCATTTTTTCTTCCTTTCAAAATTCTGACATGACGTAAAGACGTTCACAGTCCATTCCACAAATAAATGGACAAATGTCTGCTGCAGTTTACGCTGAAACTCTCCTATACAGATTTCCAGTGTTATTTTAAGCCATGCATCGCTAATAAATACGTCTGCGTGTATTTTTAAGCACCATTAACATTATCAGTCACCACTGTATTAAGTACTAGCTACTCCGTAATGGAACCTTCCCGTTTCCACTAATGCCACATAAATACTTTTTATCTATATAACACAATAAGTCATAACGAACGTTCATATTCAGATATTCAGACTGATAGAGAATAAAGCACTCGCACTCAACCGACGTACTCACAAAGGAATGACTCACCAGGTATTTTAAGTTCAACATCTACATACTCTCACTCTAATGTCAATCCAGTCAAAGCATATAATATTTTATTATTATTATGACACACCATTTTTCTGTATATGAACTTTGCTACATATAATGAGATTGAAAAACCATCTTGTCAGATTACTAAGCACACAAAACATGTCACCGCACATAATATCGGCGTTTTGTCATCCAAAGTTCCACTCTAGAGTATTGTAGTGACGTCGATGTCTGCATATCTAGCTCGGTGAACAACAAATGATTACGTACGCAGATTCTCTGTAATTGATACACTTTTACTCAGCTATGGATCATCCTGATCGAACTATCATTATTTCACTATTTATTTTAGTTCACATTCGTGTTACTCTAATATAATGACGAATGCAGGACAAACTTACTTTTAAAACTGTGATTAGCATGACGCCACTATTGGGTCGATATTATTTATTCTCTTCGGTTCCCACGCAATAATCTCTTTCCAATTATTATATGTTCACGAATAATGTACATGTAATACAGAAGTACAATACCAAATACAAATCCTCCGTCGAAATAGAAACGTGGACATTACAATATAAGCTCTATAGTGTATTGCAAACGGAGCACGCATGGAATAGAAATTTTGCAATCTGCCATTTGCTGTTTCTGATGCTAAAGTACTCTTTGGTCAAACCTAGTTAAGGACTGCAGTGATACTACAAATCTCGTTTGGAAGAGAAAAAACCCAGTTTGTATTGAGTGGTCATATATATTGCATTCCATGTCATCAAGAGCAGCACTTTGAATTATTTATCCATTGAATCATTTTAAAAGTGAGACAAAGTAAGAGCTTTGCTCATAGGCACTCAAATTCCTTTACTTAGATGACCAGCATTACTTGAAACTACTAACGTACTACTTTTAAACTTTTAACTACAATTCTAATACCCACAGGAACGAGGAACAACAGATACAATCCCACTGGACCCGGTCAACTGCAGTCACAGATGTTCCTAGACCCAAAAGATTCCCACAGGGAGGGAAACCAACATTTCCAAATATTCCAAATCCCTCAACAATTTCCAAAATGAAACAATTCGCCTGATTGCGTTATTTGGTTACAATTTTGCGTAGGGGAAAACTAGAAACATAAGCAATAAGGCACCGGACAATCCCATTTCATAACAAATCTCAATGTACCCCGAAACATTTATTTGGCTCTTTTATTCCGCTCCGCTATCTGACCTGATTTGCTATAACATTCCATTATGGATAACGGTTATTTAAGCAAAAATAATTGAATTCAGTGCCCATCGTTAAATCCTCATCTATGCATCTGCTTACACATGTAATATTTGGATTAGTCGAAAAAATTCATTAAAGCTGCCTGCAGGACACACTCATACACTTAATACTTTTGCAAACCTGTAATGGGTTTAGTTCTTACACTACTAGAGATAAGAGTTGTATAAAATCGTAAAGAAATGTACTTAGTTATGTTCATCAAGACGGGTACTCCATTTCCAGTGCATAATTGTAATTATGTTGTCATAAATTTCAGACGCTTCAATTAGTTACACTATTAACTAGTTTTGTGGACTAAACAGAGTCATTTGGGAATAATTGCAAGACAAATCTTATAATATATCTGTTTGCCACTTGTAATCGATAGGAGGTATAGGATAGCAGCTATCAATTCTCTCATTATGATAATACCGTACGAATAAGAAAATCTTGGTAAGCAACATCTTTTCGTTGCAGTGTAATACATATCATAAATAAGATAAAGAACAGAAATGGACTTGCATCTCTCACTCAGCATCAATCCATCATGTGAATGTGATAACATTATTATAATGCATAGAAAGCAATAGTGCTGCGTAACCTAGCATGCACAACATTTCTACAGCGCCCAATACTGTTTTACTTGACGACCTTCCATGCAGTGGAAGTTCTCATCCGTTCATCTTACAGCTACTTACCAATGTAGCAGGAAACTCCCAACATACGCAATATTTATGTGGTTAAGCAGTGCTTATCATAATCATCCCTACTCCGTCCTGACTTGAGCGGCTGTAATGACAATACTACGAGTCTTTCTCATCAATTACACCAACACAATGAAATCGCACCAACAAATCTTTTTTCGTTATCTACGTACATGACGCAACACAGTTCCATAAAAACTACAGTTTTTCTAGAATTCAGTACAAAGTGTAGGGAATACCAATGCGTATCTCTTAGTCGTAAGGTAATGAGTAATTTATGCTCCACTGATAGATATTTAACTTTAGATGCAACTGCATTAATAATTATAACTTTATAACAAAGAAAGACTTTTCTTCCGTGAAGAACATAAATAAACGCAAAATAGAACTGCTATTGCATATTAAATATTTTATAAAATTATCATTATAACTGCAATTTTTAGATGGAGAAGATTATATAGCATTTCAGTCTCTGTCCGATTTATAAAGTCTTTCAAATCATATCACAATTACTTGTGTTTGCGTAGACTTGAAATTTCTCAGTATTGAGTCAGATTAGCTAACTGTAGTCTAATTTTTTCCCGTTTGCCTTAAAACAAAAACACAGTCGAATAGTTACATTTTTCTTTATGCTAAGTCAGAAGTAATATTCACAACAACAATAAGCAATAACATAGTTTTAGAGTCATCGTGCTAATTAGCAGCTTAAAAAAGTAATATTATTGTGGTTAGCTTATTATTGCCAAGTGTGTACTATACTGTGCACTTTGCCTACACTCTTGATTATTACTGAAACTAAAGGAATTGACTATCTTTGCGGTGGTAGTGCTTTAAGTAAAAATACGTTAGTAAAAAAGCACCAAATAGTCATACTCATACTTTATTACATACATCCTTGTACATATGTACTGAAGGATTGTAATACGTAAGCTATAGCAATCGAAACTGTCTAAATATTTAAATACCAAGAACTTTATCACACATTTAGGGATGCATTACGTTACGACAATACACAAACCATTTGCTGTTAATCTGCTTTCTTTGCCCTTTGGCAAGCTACCAAATTGCATTTCGGCAATATGTGATATTTTCTAACATGATATAAGACTTTAGAAAAGTGAGTAATACTGGACCACTCATGATAATTTCCGAAAAGGCTTGAGAAAAACAACGAAAAGGGAAAATTAACATTTTTCCACCTTTCCAACCCTATTAAATACACAATCATATTACATGACCAAATATAAACAGAAGCAAATAGATTATTTTGAACTATTTCACAATATATGTAAATCCTAAAGAAAACAAGATGAATCACAGCGGTCAGCAGTTAGGACATGTGCTACAGAAATTCAGGAAATATAATTTGAGAATTGAGTGAGAAAACCCAAAAATCAAATGACTGATAGAAATCAATCGATATTTTTGTAAAAGTCTAATATACTTAACAGTTAACAGGACTGTATGAAATAGAAATTTGAAATGCAGCTGAAAAGGAGACTAGGATGATTTTTCCGAGTTAATAGAAAAATGCGTTACTTATCAGTAGACATGTCAAAGAGAGAGAGAGGAAGTGTTTGATTGTGTCGGAGATACTTAAATATAGCAATAGAATTTTGGAAGAATAAATATAGAGGAAAACAGTGTTAGTTTGGGAAGGTGTACACCCCTCGTCTCATTACAACTAAAGAGTGAGTTTGGAAATAGAATGTTATGTTATAATTATAACACTATTACCATTTCACACGATAAAAATACAGACACACAAGAAGACGACGGGCGGGCCTGAACCTCTGAGACTGTGAGACACTTGCCAAAGATGTCAATGAAGTGCAATGCTGCCTTCAAAAAGAGACAAATAAAAATACCGACGTCTTTAAAGTCTTGAATTACTTTAAGAATCGTCTGCGGTGCCAAACATAAACGCCCATATACTTCATTTTCATTGTTCGTCATTCCTTTTCTTCAGTCAGTTCATACAAAATAACATCACCCAATACCATTGTTAAATGGCTAACTACCTAGATCGGAACATTTCAAACCTACTTACATTTTTCATTAGCTCAGAAAATCTTCCTACTACACACCATGCTAAGCGAAATACAATTTAAGTATCCTGACTAAATATTCTTAATGGAAATATTCATAAAAGTCATAATGTATACTACCTTGGCTAGTTTTTTTGAAATGTAACATTTAACCTTAGAGAGCTAAATGAAATTGAACAATAATGAATAGCGACATTAATCAACCCATATCCACAATGCATAAATATTTCGTTCTGAAATTAATACAATTAGGGTTAGAGAGGGAACGTATATTTACGTTTAACAAATAATTGGTCACAATGAATCTTAGTTAACGTTACGAGTTTAAATCCCAAAAAAATTCATTTGTTTACATTTGGATGATAGTTTAAATTCTCTTTTAGTTAGGTAGTAACATTTTCAATGTCTGCATCAAGAGAAATAATGGATTTCAATTCGAAGCTATTGCATATTACACTAATAGTTTGCAGTCGTGTCTATATAGTAATTGTGTAGATGGATTGGATGCCTTGCGCCGACATGAAATATTTTAGGTACAACGCGACTAAGTAAACAAAAGGATGAGATTGCTATTAGAAATGTATACAATAATGGTGTAATTAGGTATAGGTACCTGGGTATTTGAAAAGCTATTTATACATTCATACAAGTATTAGTATTATATTACAATACAATTAAGCTTGACCCTGACATGTGTAATGTAATCCAAAGTTTACCAATCAGCAAATAACAAATATTGTAAAGGGACATCACTGTAAGTACACTACTGCTGATTGAATATCTCCATTTGGGATTTCTACTTAACAGAAAGATACATAGTGTTTCATGTCGACTCGTCTCTATTACTTGTAGTAATTGTAAACGATAGCAACTTTATTTGTTCCGATGCCCAGATGACATTTCTCTACTCTGATTTCTAAATACATAGAAAGATTAGAACTACAAATTACACAACTTGCAGACGGCTATCTATCCTACTCCATTGCTTAGTACATGAATTGTGTAACTATTTATAAATAGCAAACCACAAAAGCTACATTAAAAATATTTCGCATTGTTCCTTTTTAGAAATTATTTTCCTGACATTAAACTGCGTAAAGTATTCATTTAAGTAGTAATTAAATGCAAAGCAAATATCATTGAGACTTTTCCGATTTGCAACTGTGTCGTGTCAAATTGTGTGTAACTCTACGAGTCAAAATTGTTAATGGAAAAATTATTTTCGCCTCAACTACAAGGAATTGAGGGAAAAACAAACGCTCAAAGGTTACAATTCTGACTCAGAGTTTCTGATTAGCAAATAAATGAACATTGCTTGCTAACTTTCATTCAAAACAGAATTAGAATCACTACATTAAGTTAGTGTTCTTATTGCGTAGCATCATAACCTACGTTTTCAAAGAAATGTGCTTCATAAAGATTCATGATAGTCTCAGAACAGAAATCATGTAAGTACACCAACCAACATATCCAACATACAAATGATTGTTTTCTGTCCACTCAAGGATGAGGATGAAATGTATTAGAGGGAGCTGTCAAGAAGATATTCATTGCACTAAAAGTGATGTAAAGAAAAACGTTAGCCGGTATACGAATAAGAAATAAAAAATCTCCGACCCAATGATACTAATGTAATGATAGTCAACACAGCATCCCATCAGAATTTCATTGTGTGCCCGTAGAATTCTATTTTTAGCCCTCAGAATATCATAGGCATATTATCAGCCATACTTGGACTCATTACAGATGCTAATAATGTTACTTAATACTTTACCTCAATCTTCCACCTACAATCTATGCACGTCGTATTCGTATGTATGTACTTCCAAATTACAACCTCTGTCAAACTATCAACCCACTTTGCCCAGTATTCGCATATCAGAGTGAGTAATCATTTCAAATTGATAATTCAGTCTCCCTTACAAAGTTATGTGCAATGGTGCGCTCGTCAGTATAATAATGGTATATCTTGCCTCTTGACTCAAATCACAATAGCTAGTTAGCATTTGACTGTTAACACATAGATTAGTTAGGACAATACAATGGAATAGTACCGATGACGGTATTCCGCATTCAATGATGAACACTTTAAAGACAGCAGCAAGTTAACAAATAAATGTATATAAAATATCATGGGTTTAAAATTTAGTGGATATCGCAGATGCTTGATAATCAGAGGGTAATATTGTGAATTGTGAGCAAAGTCATTGAGTCATTAGCAACTGATAATATACACAATAAATGAAATTATTAGGACTCCGAAGTGTGTTTGCAATTTACAAACTATTTGTTATGTTATAAGTTACATCCTCATTTTGCAATGAAATCTGGAATACAGAGAAAACAATGTCAAGATAACCGACTAAAAGTTTTGAAAACCTGAAAATGCTGGTTAATACTTTAAAAAATACATTTGAAACATTGGATTCTGAATTTAGGGATTCGTCCTCAACCTAAGCAAATAAATATTCTGTGACTGTAGCAATTCAAATAACTGTTCCGTCCGCGCTTTCGATTTTCCACACAAATTTGCAGATTTGGACACAATTTTTCGGATTTAGGGTAATTTATGGAATGTGTAAATTTGGATTTATTACATGAAATTTCTTAAATGTTTTAAACAGAGATGAATTGCGGGTGTATACGATGTAAATAACAATTGAAAGGTAATTACCTCCAGAAGAGTGCTATTAAGTGAACAATCCACATCCCGATCCAGAAAGCGAAGAAGAAAATAGCGAATCCATGTATAGTATATATAAGAGAGGAATTTGACATTTTCTGTCACAGTAAACACTAAACGAAGAAATAACAGAAAAAGATAATAGGAATACAGGGGCAGGAATTCTAAATTAAAAAGTTGACATTGACAATCAATAACAACAACAGAAGTGATAACGTGAATTTGGAAGAAGGAGGCAGAAAACAATTTTCAGATTTACTTCCTTCCTCGCCTGCCAAACTTGAACTAAGCTGACTTGACTCTCTGCTGTCTGCTTGTCTGCTCTCCAGACCACTGGTGTAGTACTTCCCAGCCCCCAGACCCCACCTTCCTGGCCCCCAACCCCCAATAAGTACTTCCCAGCCCCCAGCCCCCACCTTCCTGGCCCCTAGCCCCCACATAGATATTCTCAGCCCCCACATAGCAATTCTCAACCCCCAGCCCCCACATAGTTATTCTCAGCCCCCAGCCCCCACATAGCAATTCTCAACCCCCAGCCCCCACATAGTAATTTCCAGCCCCCAGCTCCCACATAGTAATTTCCAGCCCCCAGCCCCCAAATAGTAATTTCCAGCCCCCATCTTCCTCGCCCCCAGCCCCCACATAGTAATTCTCAGCCCCCAGCCCCCACATAGTAATTTCCAGCCCCCACCTTCCTGGCCCCCAGCCCCCACATAGTAATTTCCAGCCCCCACCTTCCTGGCCCCCAGCCCCCACTTTCCTGGCCCCCAGCCCCAACATAGTTATTCTCAGCCCCCAGCCCCCACATAGCAATTCTCAACCCCCAGCCCCCAAATAGTAATTCCCAGCCCTCAGCGCTCACATTGTATTTACCAACCCCCAGCCCCCAAATTACCAGCCTCCAACTTCCCAGTCCCCAAACACCTAAATATTCTTCCCAGCACCCAGCTCACACATTCCCAGCCCCAAACATTCCCAACCCCCACCTTTGCAGCCCTTACCTAAACAGCCCCCACCTTCACAATTTAATTCCCGCCTCCACCTAACCAGCTCTCACCTTCAAAATTTAATTCCCAGCCGCCAACTTCAAAGTTCAATTTTCAGCCCCCCAACTTCATAATTAAATTCACAGCCCCCAACTTCAAAATTTAATTCCCAGCCCCCAACTTCAAAATTTAATTCCTAGCCCACAACTTGAAAATTTAATTTAGTTTAATGGTGGGGGCTGGGATTTAATTTTTGACATTGATAGATGAGAGGTGGGGGCTGGGGGCTGTGAATTACAATGTGGGGGCTGGGGGCTGGGAATTACAATGTGGGGGCAGGGGACTGGGAATTACTATGTGGGGGCTGGGGCCTGGAATTACTATGTGGGGGCTGGGAATTACAATGTGGGGGCTGGGGGCTGGGAATTACTATGTGGGGGCTAGGGCCTGGAATTACTATGTGGGGGCTGGGAATTACAATGTGGGGGCTGGGGGCTGGGAATTACTATGTGGGGGCTGGGAATTACTATGTGGGGGCTGGGAATTACTATGTGGGGGCTGGGAATTACTATGTGGGGGCTGGGAATTACTATGTGGGGGCTAGGGCCTGGAATTACTATGTGGGGGCTGGGAATTACAATGTGGGGGCTGGGAATTACAATGTGGGGTCTGGGGGCTGGGAATTACTAAGTGGGGGCTGGGGGTTGGGATATATTATGTGGGGGTTGGGGTTGGGGGCGTGGAAGGTGGGGGTTGGGGGTTGGGAAGTACTTTTTGTGTGTTGGGGGCCAGGAAGGTGGGGGCTGGGGGCTGGGAAGTAGAAGTACTTTTTGGGGGTTGGGGGTCAGGAAGGTAGGGGCTGGGGGCTGGGAAGTACTACACAGACCACTGCACTCTGCCAAGTCGCCTCTCAATACAACAGCAAGCGGCCAAAAAGCCACCCGCCCCAGTGCAGCTTTTATACCGTCCACAACTAAACTTCTCTCTCGCAAATCCAACACAGGCCGCCGTCTCTCCCGTATCAACTCCTACTACTACCCAAAGGTCCATCCACTCACACCAAACAAATTCTTATTCCTTTTTCCATATTTCTATTTTATTACTCTGGGTGCCATGAAATCACTTCAGTTTTACATCACCCTTGGATGTCAAAGGTCAAAACAAATAAAATCTTTTTCAAAATATCGAAATGAGGAATACTTGTTCTTCGCCTCATTTCCACCACTAATTTTTGGCTACCTAATCAATTTTACCCATCAATTAGAATGAATATTTTTATCCTGGAAATGTTTTATGAACCGGGTTTTGAGCAAAGCACTGCTCAGAGGCTGAGGGAACAAATATTAATATTGGTAACGCTAGAAATAAATTATTTATTGCCCAATTCAAAATTAGATAGATTATTTTCCATTTTTTCTATTTAGAATCATGATTTAGTTTTTAGTTTCTAATTGATTTAGTTGCCTTGCTGCTTTAAAATGCAGACATAATTTATGTTAATTCCCTTTTACATATAGCATACAGACAACTTATACTTGAACGGTTTCTCCTCTTGATGATTCAATGCAAAATAGAGGTGCAGTATTCAGAAACAGGAATGAATGGGATTAAATACACAATGAACACTTACTACTCATTTGTTTATGTGTAAAACCACATTGAAAGCGATAGTAACGTTGAATTGTTAATATTTATTACTGTGATAAATAATATCATGTAAGCAAAGATTTTTCATTGATTCTAGAGCTGCATTTTATTAGACACTTAAAATCATGATAGTGAGACAAGGACATTAGCGGCAAACTGGGAAAATTATTCCTTTTATAGGGAATTTTATTTCCTTTACTGCTATAGTCTAGTTGACAATGATTTTCGTTAAAGCTATTTAACATACAGTAATTAGGGTTTTTGATTTCATTATTATCATTTATCATTATATACATGAAGTAGCAGTAAGTAATACTATTTTTATAATCTACAATCTACACACATGAAGGAACATTTCATTAATGTATTTACAACAACGGCTAGACGAAGATTAAGTGAAGTGAAGACGTTACATGCTTACATTGTACATGCGGCGATATTTCCGATTCTCAATATACAAAAAACTGTAATAATAATAAAGACGTCTGGAAATATGTTTACCCTTCCCTAATTTTGGTTCGGAGTAGATTTCATGGTCAGTTATGGATGTACCTTGAAAGGAAAACTAACGACATATAAAAATTACGTTCCTTGGACAATGGCATTGTTACTTTCACTTATGGTACCTAAAAAGCTGGTTCAGCCTCGGATTTTTTCTTGTTGGGGAGCATTGGTGATATCGTCAACTTATTTTTTATTGAACCTTGTAACTAGTGCACTACTAGCAAAAGCTCTTGATTACAATTTAGTTTAAATAGCAGTAGCGCATCGTTTGGCTAGAACTTCTATTTCCTAAGTGATACTCATGAAGGAAGATTACAGTGAACCAAATGTCCCAAGGATTTGGGATATTCCTTATTGCTGGAAACTATAATTACCTATTTCATTTAAATATCATGGAAAGTAAGCCAATTTTATGGAATACAAATGTTACTCTTACATTCACGATAATGAGTACAATGAATAGAAATAATTTTAATAGATTTTAAATCACTGTGTAAGAAATCATAGCCATTTTATCTAGTAATTATAATACCTTACTCCTTAGTGATAGATTTGCAAACTATGAAGCTTCGTTAAGGTCGCCACGGGAAAAGATTCAAGTTCATCCATCCTCTTCACTGGTCACCTTCAAAAGACCTTACCTCCTGAAAAATAGTGACCGTTCTTGAACTGGTTTGGAAGGAATATTCAACGATGAAATGTTTCAGTTTGGGTGCGTTTGCCAATAATTGCATAATGCCATGTCTATGCAAAGTATCCATATTGAATTTCCTGCAGCCTTGAGATACAATTTTTAAGCTGCGCAACTCTGAAATAAAATTTTAAAACCTAAAAGTACGATAAAGGCAAAACATTACGCATTTTACAATGAATATTCTTACCAAGAAAAGAAGTCATTCCATACGATGTTGGCGCTACATAATAATTTTGGACGTGAGTGTTTTGTCTGGAATTTTGAAGATCGATTTCCTCTTCCAGTTCGGTGTTCCTTTTTGGACAGCACAAAAACTTGCCTCCGTCAAACATGCGGCAATTGATGTCCACGTGCAATTCTTCTATATCTGTTTGACTGATTTCCTTAAAAATGTCAGTGAATTCAGAGCGATATCCTGTTTTTATGTTGAGATATATTGAATTCATGATATGGAGCCAACGCCTTATTGTTGGCAAAATATTGAAACATGGCGACTTGTAATCAAATTTTATTTGCCTTGAGATTTTTGGGTATTGGCGATATTGGTCGAAATAGTTGTACGTGGGACATTTCCCAATGATTGTGTTCCACTTGAGATTTGGGAATAACGCGTGTTCACAGGAACAGTCTGTATCGAGAACGCAGGTTCTTAAATTTGGAAATTGGTCGGTAAATAGATGTTCAGTAGAGAAATCAACACTTCGACAAGTGATTTCCAGATGTTTGAGTTTCTGCATTTTTATTGAGAGATCCAAAGTCCCAAAACCAATTCGTTTTAAAAACAAATTTGTGTTCTTTGTAGCACGGAATATTTCCAGAGAATTGCAATGAGAATTCAATAGCAGTTCTAAATGACCGGATAGAAGACCCTCACCAATTTTGAGAATATTCAGTTCTTTCAATTGCGAAAAATTCATTTGCACCAGCAAAAGTACATGGTGGCCAGTAAAACTGCTCCCAAATGTTAGTTTATGAATATTACTGAGGAAGCCTTTTTCCTTTACGGATACCATTGCTTCCAAAAACCGAGTAATTGCTTCAGTATCTTTTATGCTAACTTCCAAAGTTGTGAGATCGGGCAAAACTCTCAGCAAATGAAATACGAAATCTTTGGATAATGGAAACTGTGGTCGCCGATCTTCGAATTTGAAAGTGGTGAGGTGACTAACCGATGAAGGCATGAGACCTTTTCTGGCAACGTTCTCTGAGACTAGAGAAAATATGTTTTCCGTTGTCTTCGCCACATTTAAATCTAGGTCTTCGAGTTCGAGACTTTTCAGATTTGGGAACCAGTACAGAATAATTAATTTCAAATCTTTGGGTCTGAAATAGAAATTAAAATTGTCGTCTTCCTCGTTCCCGAAATATCCCTCGTAATGAAATACAAGACTCAGGGAAGTAATGAGATGCCCAGATTTACTGAGCATTCTTCGTACTCTGCCCTTGTAACGCATGAATTCGATCCTGAGACTGTCGAATGGCAACTCTTGGCGTGCTGTCCATTTTTTCATCATCTTCATAAAGTTTAAGAAATTTTCGCCAAATTCATTAAAAGAATAGACAAAGTTTCCAAGTGGATCCTGCACACGTAATACTGCACACGAGTTACTCCGAAATGCGGTTCTCGATTCCTTCTCCCAAATGTGGCAAACCTGCCTGGTCACCTTAAGGGTTTTTAAATCCAAGTTGGGAAATAACACTGACAGAACCTAACCAAATGTTCAACCTTTGATTACTTTGAATTCTTAAATGGACAAAATATTTATTACTAATAACCACATGAAAAGGGTAGACCATCCAAAGAAAAAGCTCTTGGATACTACAATTTTAGCCACAATTAATTGAATTTTCAATTATTTAGTTTAACAAATCATGCATACCGTAGACATGAGAAGAGGATTCGTTTGGCATGACCCTGTTGAAATATCCAAGCCATCACAGGCAACCGTAGCCGAATTCTCTAATTTCCTTATTTTGGAAATCCATTTGTCCTGCATTTCATTCTTTTCCATTGTGCCTGGCTTAATTGTCATATCTTCAGGATCCTTTTGTGTATTCTGAATGCCTGAATTAGTAGGTATCTCATCTGGCCTAAGCATGTTTGTACCACCTGAAAAATATTTAATCAAATGCTGTATTTCAGATTTCAGGTGAGCAATTTTCATTCCAGATTCAGATTGTAATATGTTTAATAAAGTTGCAGAAGTACCTTATACTGCAGAGTACACTTCAGTAAAATGCTATTCAACAGTTTTGGCTGTACTTTTGCATGACTAACTTTTGCTTTTTATGAAATACTCAGTACCTAGAGTTATATTTGTTACAGACTGTATGTTTTGTTTGTTTGGTATGCATATGTTGCAGTAATTTGAAAATTAACTCAAAGTAAGACATATAATGCAGAAAGTGAAGGCAAGATTAAATTAAAGCAAATTACAAATAACAAATAAGAGTTAGATTTCACCTCAGTTATAACGTATCAGCTTATATTTTAAAATCCCTCTCCAATGTCTCCTTTTGCCTTTCAGTAACTGTAAAATAATTATCGAAGATTATAAGATTTTCAAAATGCCAATTACGTGTTTTATTGAAGGGCTTACAAGTCACAGTGAAATACAAACGGCATACCTTCAAGATGTAAAACGTTTATTTCTCAAAAACTGTTTGTATTTATGAATGAAGAATCACAAACACCAAAAATTGGTAATACTAACTAAAAAGCTTTGAAAACTTTACTACTAATTGAATACCGGAGTGGATCTATTAGTTAGTAATAACACACCTGTGCATTTTCAACTGGAAAAACATTTTCTAGTTGCCAGCTTACGACATTCATTTCCAAGCCAATTAAAAAAATTCATTATGTAATTTCCTGATTTTCTGCGCATATTCTAACATTCATCTTCAACATCCTTAAGTACGCAAACTGTAAAAGAGCTTTGGCAGACTATTGGTTTAATCTGTACTGACGAATTACATCTAAGGCTCTACCTCACGAGAAATAATTAGTAGTAAAGATGGGTGAAAGTTTGACGTCAAGCGAACGCAGAGAGTTTCTTTGTTTTGCACTGGTGTCCATGTAAACTCACAAGGGTTTGTCTTTTACTGTAATTTGAGTTTTATCTGATGAAACGTAGAAATTCAGCTTGTCGTTATTAAGATCTTAAAGAAAATAGGATTATAAAATATGCCTGTTCTCGAATACAATAAATGATACCATCATGTAATAGTTAAACTGCAGTATGAGACTTTCCTTGCCGATGATCATGCCATAGGCTCTTCAAGGAAGTCCTGGACCTGGGTGGTAATCCATGGCTGTGATTTAATGCCTCCAAGCAAATGAGTATTATCCGCAGGAGGAGTCTTTTCTGTGGACTGAGTGAAAGTCCCATGAGGCAGTCTGTGGATAGATGAAAATAGCGTTAAATCAATTAAATTAGCATTAATTTTGTAATGCGTATGTTTGATCTCGCCATTGAGTAGTTCTGCATTACAAACATTAAATAACGCATTACAAACGTAATGCTAATTTAATGCATTTACTGCTGTTTTAATCTATCCACAGACTGCCCCTGCGACTTTCACGTAGTCCGCAGGACTCCTCCTGCGGGTAATACTCATTTGCATGGAGGTTATAAATTTAAGTCGTCAGCCATCTTCCAGTACTGGAAACTTATAACCTCAAACAGGCAGAGTTTTTCAATTGGCCGAGCGTAATGAAAATAGTGTTATATGAAGTCATGAATGTCATGATACCCTCATATATAAAGTGCTTATAAATATGCTACCAATTCGTGGGATAGATCTAATTTTATTTTTTTCATGCTATATGATTTTGGGTGAAATGTATTGGGAAGATTAGGATGATGATCCAATGTATGTGGATGTAACCATTGCGACAATCAAAACAAAAGTGAATAAAAGCAAAGATATTGTTAAAGAAAGAAGACTTTTATAGTCGAATCCACTACTGTTTAGTTTGTAGCACAGAAAGAAGTGCTGTCTTATAATTATAAAGTATACATATGAATATAATCTACTTGCTCTTGTTTTCGACTGGCAAATCAATAATTATAATGAGTCGCAGTTTAGAGTTGAAAACATTTGGATTACATGACATCTTTTTAATCTCTAGAGTCTCAGTAGCAGAGCTTTTATATCTAATATTTTGGTATAGTTAATATGGAAAAGAATGCACTAGAAGGAACAAACGAATTGAAGAGCTTTGGTTGCATTTTCATTCATCCATTTATTAATTGAAACAATTGACGCTGTAATCTACTATACATCAAAGTGGATTAACCAAATAAAAGTGATAGGGAACTTACTGCAGCTTTCTTAGAATAACACTGCATGAATATTTAATGACATGGTGAGTCACAGTGATCAATGATGTTTGCCGAAGTGATTATCATAACATACTAGAGAGTGGAGGACTTCAAAGAAATCAAAACGGCCTTCCAGAGCACACATGTATTATAATTAGGCATGTGATTCACTTCATGAATAAAATTCATGCATTACGCATTCTATATATATACATTTCTTACACAGATATAAACTTGTGCGTAATTACTTCTTATCCATATCGTAATTGTCCTGTCTTCGTTTTGCTCTGCAGCGTAAATGAATCCAGCAGTACAGTTATGGCTTACAATTTAGTAATTATAATCAATTCGCACTCCATAGGATGCTAATGCATGACAAAATTGATCATTATGTTTTCAAAATGAGATTCTACCGACAATTAACTGTAAACAATAAAATGAGAAATGCCTACAAGAACGTACTTTCATTTAAGAGACAGAAAATTAAAATACCGTCAGAATAAAATTATGTGTTTAAACACATATATGTTATTTAAAGATTACATTGACCTTAAATCTTAAATGCTATAATTTGATGATACATTCGCACTTTTACTCATTAGTTTACTTAAGATTCTTATAACGGTCAGCACACCAACACAACACAAATATATTAACTCAAGTGCAATACACTGACTTGGAAATAACATTTATATTATGATTTATAGTACTAGTTTACTAATAGTAGCTCACAGATAAAACAGTAAATCAACTATATGTCTACAAGTACCTATTAAGAATTTTCTAAAAACATACAATAGCTACCTCCATTACATATTTCCTAAATGTTACATTTTAGTGCAATACTTATCGCATGCTTAACATTAGCTAAGAAATAATAAATACGAACTACTACTATTTACGGATTATGATGATTTTGTAAGCTTACCAAAGTGCTGACAAGAATACTTTAGCAACATAAGGAATCTAGGTAACAGTGAAATTTGAATAGGTACAATAAGTGTTATATAACAGCAAAAATTAATAACAGCTATAATTATTTTGTATAGTATATTATGAACATTAGTTCATTCAAATCAGATTTCATAATGCGCGATTAATTAAATCTACAAATATTACAATTTACAACTAACACACTATACGGATAACAAAACCAGAACTACTTAATGAACATGTTTATGTTTAAGATACAAATGAATCACAAGACAGATCAATAAATACAACAACTTAAGATTAAGATAAACTGAAGACTGAAGATTGAGATAAATGCCAATTTAATTTGGAAATTCTTTATGTTTGCTCTAAATTCAATGAAACCTAGGTTGAGTCAATGTGACGAATTTGTAGGAGCAAAGAACGACTATTTAGCGTTTCATAGCTGTTAGCTTCTTTGCTTTATTATCGGAATGGTAAATAACTAAAATGTTTGTGGATAAGTATTCATTGCAAATACAACTATCAAATCTGCAAATAATTGCACAGTAAACAACTACAGTTGAAAAATATTGTAAAACAGGCATAAGCGTATATAGATGGTGTACACAGTTTTTCATACAGTGGAATGTCAAAATGGTGGAAATATATAAGGTATTAATAATAGTAATATATATAACTAGAATAACTACTTGTATAACTACGGCTATTAAATTCGTATTATATACAATATATACAGTTATATCAGCTTTGGAGACTATGTCATAATGGCAAGCATTGATGACTGGTTACTAGTTACTATAATAGTAAAATAGTTTACTATTAATATTATCTATTTCCTATATGTATGTACAGTTTATTTACAGTTTTGCATATCGTGCCGTTTGTCATAATGTCGAGCATTAGTGACGTCTTAGTACTATTGTGATAATAATACAGTAAGAATAATAACTTTGATCAGTGCTGTTTTCCATTATGAAAATATTAGTAAAACTATTCAAGATTTGTTGAACAATGACTCTATTGCATGAAAAAATTAAAATGCAAAACTACGGAACAGATAAAATGGTTTTCTCAGCTCAGTAATGCATGGCCATGAGAGCCTGATATTCATTTTCAGAAAATCACTAAGGATATGGTTTTTCTATTGCCATTGTGTTTATAAACGAATTTTACATGTAAAAGTGCTGATAACATTTTCATAATGAAAAACAGCACTGATCCAAGTTATTTCGTCTTACTGTATTATCGAATAACATATTACAGTACTTAATTCATACATATTTACAGTATATGTACAATATAGTGAACTGGTTGAGAAATGTCATAATGGCGAGCATTCATGACGTCTTAAGTAAAAGTAGAATATTGAAATTACCCATACATATTATGGTATTACCTAATTAATATAAATATGTGTGTATTATTTGATACTATATACAGTTATTTCAGTCAGTTTGGATTTTGTCATAATGGCGAGCATTAATGAGACGTTCGTAATCTTATTTTATCTAAATATCTTATCTACTATAACGATTGAGGTTTTTGGATGAAAACGGGCATTATTTCGCACAAAATTGTATTTCAAAGTTTAAGTTGACCGTTAGAAAGTTTACTGAAAGCAACTTGAATGGGCAAAAACAAAAGATGTAGTAATAAGAATTTAAATGCTTTTAAAGAAACTGATATTTTAGAATTAAAGAATTCAGAACGAGGAATAAATGGCAAATAATTTGAGAGACTATAAAAGTAAGGAAAAAATTATAAACAAAATTGTAGGACTAGGAAAACAGGGAGATAATCAGAGAGTAAAGTTTGAAAAGTTTGAAAAAGATTGCAGTAAATTAGAGAAACGAAAATTAATGAAATTAGTAGAACAGAACAACGAAGGGGAGTAGAAAACTAAAAGATGTCGAAAATAATCCTTTCCAAACAGATATAAAACGATGTCGAAGCTTTGGCAATGAAATGCATCTGCTATTTGTCGACTAGACATTACTCATTAAATGTGCAAGGGAATTTTGATTTCTTTAAATTTATGGTCTGCCAATCTGTTCTTTTGTTGCCTTTTAGGAATTACAATTTTGGTGGTACACAATTAAAGATTATAGAGTGATATACAGAATGGGGTGCACAGGAATATTATATTTTAAATGTGAAAACAGTATTCTTACTTTAAAATATATGTACAGTTGATCCATAGACTCTATTGGTTTTGTTGACAACATTGACAACATTAACACAGCGTTTACTTACTTCACACAACACTTATTGTAGATATATGTACAGTTGATATACAGTTGTACCAGTTGTTTGAATGAACGTCAGGCAGAATGCAGTGCATTCATGACGCCTTAGCAATAATAATAATATCACTTACTAACTAATATAATTTATCTAATACAGTGAAACCTTTAGTAGAGAACAGATTTTAGCTTTCCCGAATTTACTCAATTCTAAACTCAATATTCCGTGTGCCAAATAGAGAATGATTTTATAGCAAAAGATATTCAGAATGGCAAACGCGATTGTTTTCCAATGGACGATAATATTAAATAATAAAGTAGGATTAATTTCACTTAATAATTCCAGGGAAAATGATACATTTGGCAGTATTTTTAGTGCCATACACACGCCAGTTCTGATATAACACAAAGCAATTACTATACAAACATTATTTAAGAATTCGATTGGAAACTATTACGACTCGAATATTTCAAATTAAAAAGAAACCAAAAGTCAAAATGATTGATTTCCATCATTTTGAGAGAAAAGGGCAATTGGAAATTATTACGACTCGAGTATTTCAAATAAAATGCGAAGGCTCTTTATAGAAAGTATTAAGTGAACATTTTTATGTGGCCTTTTTGAGGCAAACTGCTTTCCACAAAGGTATTTTCGTTTGCTCGAAACTATCTCTACTAGAAGAACAATTTTTTCTCACCAAAGCCAAAACCCCAGTCCTCAGTATATAGGTTTCACTATGATAGCATGAGATTTACATTGGCATTACAGCAACTTATTTCATATTGTATTTACAGCTCATACATACATTTATACAGTTCAATACGAATATGACAATAGACAACTTAATTTTAATTTGCTTTAAATGGATTCAGACCAACAAGTAATTGCCTATAGGAGAATGATAATTCTGACAAGTACAGGTAGTCTCGTAGTCAAGACAAAATCATGTATCACCGATGAACAGGGTATCATAGTGGTATCATAGCAGTGCTGACATTCATTTGGCTCAAATTTCTAAAAATTTGATCCAAAATGAACAGTGAATGTTTTATCCTGACTACGAAGCTACCTGTAGTTATCAGAATCATCAGTCTCCTAGACAATTATCTTGGATTCAGACCATTACTAAATTATTTCCCGCAGGTCTGCAACCAACTTTGGACAATTGTCCTAAGTTTTAAAAAATCGAAAAAAAGTTTTTTCTTAGCCTATTCACGCGTTTCACAAATACCTATTTACATAGCAGCTATTATAATTAGTAGACATTGAAAGCAAAGAATAAAGTAGTAAAGGATTAATAACCAGTCCGATAAATTAGCAATGAACTCACTTGGTGGTGTTATTTCGAAAAGATTTACCCACTGGTCAACTTTAAAACGTAAACCTCTTCAAGATTGGTGACCGATCAAAGAGTAGTTTTGAAGAAGTACTCAAAAGTAAACTGTTCCAGTTTAGGAGACTTTTTCATTTACTTTGCGTTGTTTATGCAAAGTATCTTGTAAAATTTCGACACCCACGGCAGCCTACGGAGAAAACTAATTCGAGAAGTGCCTGAAAATTAATTCAATAGAGGAATCCTTTAACAAAAAACTCTACTGGGTCGAAAAGACAACTTCAGAATCAAGGATGCGAAAACCCATGGGTTTTTGAGGAAAACCCAAAAAACCCGAAACCCAAAAACCCTGAGTCGGCATCCTTGTTCAGAATTAGGCTATATTAAAGGCAAAGAGATACCTCAAAGCATTTGGCCTCGGGTAAGCTTACCAGAGCGTCGCGCTTCGCTGTACAAAGGATTATTTTCTTAGCAGGAATTAGGCCATTTCTCCATGAGTCAGTAAGAGGCAATCAGGTTTATGCCTAAAAAGATAAAAAGTATTGGTAAATAAGAAAAACTACATAAAACAGAACTTATATACTCTAGTGTAACTATATAAACCGAGAAAGTACAGTCATTTAGCTAAATTACTCAATACCTATGCAACTGTATAGATAAAAGAAATAATTTACCTACTTGAAAATGGAGGGCAGGATTAGAAACTTTCCTTTTGCACAGACTTTGACTCTCCTGTTAGTAACGAGAATGTAGGACTGGAGCGCACTCAAACTTTTCTTTTATGAAGGGAGATTGATTTTCCTGTCCAAATTAAATTTTGATCCATGGCAATGTGCATCTATAGTAGCTAAACTATTAGTGAGTTTATATACAGGTAAGGTTACTTTGTTTTACACGGGGGAATGAAAAATAACTACCGGCCATAGCATTGAATCCAGGGTAAATTAAAAAACAACAGGTAAGTGCACAAACGGAAGTGGAAAAAAGCAAAATTACAGCAGGTAGAAAGACGCAATTTATTGTCGGAGGACACCGACAATAAATTGCGTCTTGCACGACAGTTGGAACCGAAATGGGAGAAGTCACAGGGGCTTCTTCGTCGAAAGACTGTTCTGATCTACGAGCTCCCCGTTGCATGGGTGCTGTTGTGGGTGTACAATAAGCAATCCCTGGAACAGACTCCATAAGTTAAAGATCAGTAAGATGACGTCACTGCTCAGACTCAGACAATGCAAAATGCTATAAAGGTCGATTCGTTATTTCTTGAACTAAAGTAAAAACACACTGGGTTCTTATGACCTCAAGCTATCAAAAACTATTGGAATGCAACAAGATTTTAAGGAGTTTTAAGGTATAAATTGGTAACCCCCCACAATTCCACCCTGGAGCTTCAAATGAAGCGTATTTTCCTATTGGCAAAAAGGAGCATATTTCCATCCAAGCCCAAGTTTCTCTTTGAACTTTTGAGTTCGTAAGGTAACATATCATAAGGAAAGCTTTTAACTGTCATATCAGAATTCTGGCCGATTGCGGTGCTAGGGTTAGAATTTGTAGGTAAATAATGGCCTTAAAGGCTTAGCTGCAACATAATGACATGAATGTGAACTTTAGTATGCGATATGAATGAATGCTTGGTGTAAACAAACTTATGTGAAATAAAGTAAGTCTTATTTTCTAAAGTTTACAGCAAGGATGGGTAAAAATTGAGAATATTAAAAAGGGGACGTTGCCTCAATTACTTGCGATAACGTGAATTTATAAACTCAGAACGAGCAAATATTTTACCAACATACCAACTACCAAAAATAGTGCTATTTTTTAAAAGGATCATCAGCCAAAACCAGATTAATTAATAAGGAGTTCATTTTAAATAAGAAAAATTAAATAGTACATAGAATAAGAAATGGAAAAAGAGAAACAGTGACCAACCACAATGCTTCAAGAAATAAGCATAAATAATGCTTCCATAAACATTAGCTTATAACTTACACATCAAAATCATATTGCGGAATTAAGTAGTAGTCTTGGGATTGACAGAAAAGTTTTGATATTGAACTCCATAATTCTAAGTTAAGGGAATAATATATATGTGTTACTAAACAAAGGCATTGTTGCCGTAAATTATGTAAACTAATACATTAAAACTTGGCAATGAACCGAATTATGTGGCCTGAGCCCTGGACACTTTCTTTCCATAGAATATTGTTCACCTCTCATAACAGAACAGAATACATTACAATTTATATAGCTCCTAAATAAACTTGTGTACAGTTTAGCATAAAGTAGTGTTCTGAATCCATGGTAAAAAATATGAAGCAACAAGGAAATACAGAAAATTGCTTTCAATGACAGTAATAATATGAGATGAAAGTACATGGTATTATAGCGTCTTTGTAGCACATCAACATGTCACAAGGATGAAGACAAAATCGATTGAAGATTTGCAAGGTGTACTCTCAAGCACTAAGAAGTCTATATACCTGCAAACCAGAGCAGGAAACGGGTTAAATGTTTGCAATCCAACCCAGTTCAGGTAAATAGCACAACCCAAAACCCAAATTAATTCCGACTCTGCGGACCCTATCGAACCCAGAAATATTTTGGAAGCAACGCAAACCCTAATGGGTAATGTTTTGATAGTATTGTAACAGAAAACAGTTAATTGCCTTCAACATCAGTTAATTTTCGAAGAAACCTAGCGTTAAATATCTTTGGAGAGTTTTATTTAGAGAGTTTCAGCAAAATAAGTACCCACAATAGGATAAAAAATTCCATATCTGTAATTCGTACACAATTCAACCAGACTTCTCTTAATTCCATTTGTCCCAATCCAGATATTCTTAGAGGCAGACCAACCCTACTCTAGCCCAATAGACTGCAAAATATTATATCCCAAATACTCCAATCAATCCCCAATTGGGTTGGGTTTAAATAAATTTACTCCTCTATCTGAACATCTGTAAAGACTACAACTCATGAAAGCCTGTGGAACGTTGTAACCGTAAAATATGAAGGCAAAAAACAAAATAGTGAATTTCCTAGCTAGTTTGTGGTATTGATAGTTAATGTGGAAAATGAAAAAATATTAAATGCGAATTTTAGCCTGTTTTGAAGACCGTTATTAAATAATATCAATAATTCATAGTAAGCAATAATAAATATGACCGCATATATGCATTCAGTGACAATTGTTTTGATATCTTCTACGTTTCAGCTTTCATAAATCAATAAAGTAGTCAAAAATAGATGACAAATGGATGACATGACCGGGGAACTGGCAGGTAACTGGTAGAATCGTATATTATTCGTTTTGTATTGAGGCCTGAGATACGGAATTGAGTTTATGAGCAGAATATGAAGTGTGTGAGTGATGCACTAGTGCTTACAGGCCATGGAAGAGGTTTGTGTAGATTAGAAACACGATTAAGCACAAACTCCAGCTTCCCCTTCTCCTCCTCGCCCTCATCTGCAACCACCGCCTACACAACTAAACTTACCCGAAACGATAAAAGAGTTCGGTCTCGGTCTTTTCTTATGTCGAAAGGTCAGAAATTTATTTTAAGAAGATGAGGTATTATTATTAACCACACATTATTGATTATATGGCCAGCATATCATATCACAATCCAAACGTTATTCCCATGAGTTTCTCACTTTGTAAATAAATGCGTACAGATAGTTGTCATTCACTTAATTCTTACCTTTTAAAATACTTAAATAATACTTAAAAATATTAACCTTTTAAAATATTCTTAGTTTCCTTTGCTAATTTTAAGAAAATGTTCAACTCATCCGCTTTCTTTTTGCCTAAATCTAAAAATGTTTCCATGAAATTATGTCTTTTCAAATGGGGTATTGTAAAATTATTGAAGTACTTATTTCGAATCCATGCACAGTAAAAGTAAATAAAAGATTTACGTTCTCCTTTCATTTATACTTAAGCTTTCTCATTTATTAATAAACATAAACATTTACTTTTACAAAGTATAAATATATCTACTGAATGCATCCAGCTGTATAGATACATGCAATGCCTTCAGTTAAATGCGTAATAATATTTAATATAAAGAAAGTACACCTTTCTAACATATATTCTGCTTTCTCATTTACTACGTTTACCAATTTCATGTGAACATCACAGGTACTTCCCATAAGTATAAGACAGACGACAAAGACATCCGAGATCAGGAGTTCAATCTATTTTTGTTCCACAGAGTATTATATAACCTCAAATAGTAAATATCTACTTCTCACATAGATATCGACTGATAAATCCTGATAAATGTCAAGAGGCATGTACAGGAATAACAGTTATAATTTTATTTTCCTACGAATATAATTTATTTATTTATATGAAAATTGAAGTAATGAAGGAATGGATTGAATTAAATTGTACGTAAAGGAGAAAAAGTACGGTGAATTTGGAACCATGGTATTTATTACAGTCTTAACGACGAGTTTCCTATTAGTATTAGCTTTCTCCTCTTTTCTTCTTAAGGTTTCTGTTCTGTTCTGTTATAAGAGGTGAACAACATTCTATGAAAAGAAAGTGTCCAGGGCTCAGGCCACATAATCGGGCTCATTGCCAACTCCTCGGTACAGGTTACTGTAGGGTTAACCAGCTTCTCGACTAGCATCGGTATAAAACCTTAGCATTGCAGAAAAGGGTATCTCAAAGAGGTTGGTAGTCGGTATTACGCAGTAACCCAAGTGGATGTTTCTAACCATTGCATGACGTGGGCATTGGCCCACCACATGTGCAGGTGTCTCGTCCTCCAAGCCACAAAAGCGGCAGAGGGGAGATCCCTGTTTCGTGATGTTCGAGATGTGTTTTGCCAGGTAACAATGCCCTGTTATCATATGTGTGAGCTTCTTCAAAGAAGATTTGTTTAGATTGCGGCAGTATTTACTGATCCCTCTCTTAGGAGTGGGCAGAAAAATTTTTGACTGCCTACAGTCTTCCCGGTTTCTCCAAGTTTTGGTATGCTGGTCCAAAGCCCAGCTCCCAATCATAGTTTTACAACTTCTTGATGAGATGGGAAGAAAGGGTTCAGGTCCACATGGGATCGCCCCGGCTGCTTCCTTCGCTCTTTGATCAACATGTTCATTCCCTGGTATTCCAGTGTGACTGGGCACCCAGTGTATCATTATTTTACTTGATGCTTTTGCTATCATCTGAGAGCACTCAGCCACCAGCGCGGACTCCGTGGAATCCCCTGCTAGAGCTTTGATAGCGCTCATTGAATCACTGTAGATGATGGTTTCTTTGTCCCATCCTCTTTCAGTTAATGCATTTACTGCCATTATGATGGCAAAGATTTCTGATTGAAAGACAGTAGCATGCCTTCCTAGAGATGTTGCTATATCAAGCTCGCCATCTGGGAAGTGCAAAACAGCTGCTGCTCCCGTAAATTCATTGATCCTGGACCCATCTGTGTAGCAGACTACCCGCCTCTCAGACGGTTCCAGAATCCTATGTTTTTCTGTGAATATTTCTTTGGTGCCCCACCAAGTTTCGAGATTTTTCCCCGAAAGCTTGGTTTGTGGTATTCGTTCCCAGGGCAGTAATAGCCCTGGTATATCGTCCCACAGATTTTTAACTATGTCTACATGGTTTAGTCTGCTGCCACGTCCTCGTCCGTGCCAATGAAGCCACTTTCCAGTGTCGCGCAACCTCGCAGATGTTGCTATCGCGGATTCTTTGAGAAAGATCTCTAGTGGTGGAATGCCCGTTATACACTCCAGCGCTGCTGTGGGTGTACTCCGCATTGCTCCCGTTATCATCAACAGTGCCATGCGTTGAACTGCCCTCAGTGTTTTCATTCTTTGCTCGTTTTCTGTTGCAGTGATCCAGACCACGCTGCAGTAGGTGAGTGCAGGCCTCACAACCGCGGTGTACAGCCAACTGGTCGTCTTAGGTGATAGTCCATAGGACTTCCCAAGAGCCTGTCGGCATTGATATAGTTTTGATAGAGCTTGTTTTGATTTAAGGTCGCAGTGGGCTTTCCATGTCAGTTTCCTGTCCAATATGACGCCCAGATATCTTACTTCATTCTTGAAAGGTATAATGTTGCCTTCCAGAATGAGTGGTTTGACTTTAATAGTTGGGTTTGTGGTGAAAAGTATAACTTCAATCTTCTCTGGGTTGATTGAAAGCTGTCGCCTTTTGCACCACTCGTTTGTAACTGTAAGTGCCCTTTGAGAAAGGTCCCTTACCGTACTTGGGTCGATACCGATTTGTAAGGTGCTTAAGTCGTCTGCATAGGCCTGTTTATGGATGTACCTAAGCCTGTGCAGCTCCTCCAGCAGTTCAAGTATTACGAGGTTCCACAGAAGAGGGGAGAGGACTCCTCCCTGTGGACACCCTCTTTCCACCGCCCGCTGTTGTCGTGAGTTGTCAACCTCTGCCAGTGCTGTTCGGTCCATCAACATGCGCTCGGTCCATCTGACCAGCACAACATCGATCCCCTCTCTGCACATGGCTTCCGTCATAGCTGTGAATGTTGCGTGACTAAAGGCTCCTTCTATATCAAGGAAGGTTCCTAGTGCTAGTTCTTTTGCTTTAAGTGCCATCTCTATCCGAGCAACTAGCTGATGCAGTGCCGCCTCAGTAGAGACCCCCTTAATGTACGCATATTGACCATATTCAATCATTTTCTCCATCAGAGGCCCTGATCTCATTTTCCAATCCACTAGCCTTTCAAGAAGTTTAAGTAGAAAGGAAGTTAAAGAGATAGGCCTCCACGCGTTTGGTTTTTGATAGCTTGGTTTGCCTGGCTTAGGTAGGAATACCACCTTCGTGGTCCTCCACATACTGGGTATCACGCCCAGTTCTAAGCTTGCTTGAAATATAGGTTCGAGGTGCATGCTGAGTTCATTTGCTACACCTTGCATCATAGCCGGCGTGATTCCGTCATCGCCAGCTGCCTTGTAGGGAGCAAATGTCCTGATCCCCCTTTGAATATTATCTTTGGTAATGATTTTTCCTACAATAGTGTAGTCATCTACCGTCCACTCTGTTCTCCTTGCCCCCATGTTTGGGTCCGATGGAAAATGAGTGTCCAGCAGCAGTTGTAGAGATTCATCCATTGATTGGGTGAATTGCCCATTGTTAAGTTCTAGGGGGCCCAAAGCTTTCTTAGGGCCCTTAAGTAAAATCTTGCTTGCTCTGCTCGCCTCTCTGGTGGAAGAAATACTTGCACAGAATTTCCTCCAGGAGTCGCGCTTTGCTTTTCTGAAGGTTTATAGAAATTTAGGAGAGGACGTCTGTTATATAACATTCCTCACGTCAGGGGGCTTTTTCTCATCCTTTTCTCTGACAACTCAATAGACACATCTACATTTGCCTTATCGTACAGCCAAGGAATTGTTAGACGTGCATGAAGATAATATGAATATGCTCTGCATTAAATTAAAGGGAAATAAGCGGTCAGAAATACGGTTTCTTGTGTTACATAAAGTTGTGATAAAGTGATTATTTGTTGAGGATATTTTACAACTTTTTGAGGTTCATATTTAATTGAGGATTTCATTATAAAGATTAGCAATTGTTGTAAAACTTGAGGCAAAGGTATATTATCAGTTCAGAGTAATGATACTTAAGACTGAGTAAATATTTATTGGCTAAATGTATTTACCTATATATGAGGTAAAGAGATTATTTTTCTTGGGGTAAACCAGGGGTGAGCCATTTAAATTATATGCAATGAATGTACAGGGTTGGCCCTAAGTACCGCTCCGTAGGTGAAAAAATACTGAAGGTAACCAATGCAGACTAACTATATTACATTGAACAGAATTTAACAATTTAAAATGACACCAGCCAAATTAGACTTGCTTAAAAAATGTTCTAATGCACATCGAATAGTTTTATTAATCAATACAACATTTCGAGTTTTGACACTACTTGCAACGGTAATCGTATCGATATTATCTTGAAAGAATTGCCATTAGTTTGGTTTGTACAAAACCGAATCAAAATTTAACTCATTTATTTATTTCTTTCCACAAATTAAATAATACTCATTTTGGCTATAAATAATACTCTGAAAATCCCTAAATAGTAAACACCATTAATACACACTACACAGATTAACCTTACTACAATATAGCTTTTCACCGAGATTTTATATTATCTGTATTGTATACATAAAGACGATTATTCATTAAGTTTTACATATATCTTGAGATGTAAAACAAATAACACGATTTCCATAACATTGAGTTGTATATATTTAATAATACCTAGATATTTTCGGTTTCGTAACTTGTTTCGTAACATAATCTCCTTTGAAGTAAATAATCTTACTCATCTATAAAAAGTCTAAATACATGACTACTTGTTTGATTTCTGAAGCTTCAAATTTTACTTATTTCAACATTTTTACCTTCAACGGATTCTTCATTTACATTTACTTATGTTAAATATTACTTTATGGTGTAACAACTACACATCTAATTGTAATCTAATAAATAGTAAATTTGAAGCTGCATTTAGTGATTCTTAGCTCCATAACAATGACTTTTAACATCTAATAAAATGTGTCCACGTCAATAATATAACAACGTAAGCATAATAATACGATCACTATCAATGCAGTATTATAAACATGCACAATAGAGTAATATTTTTAACTTGGATCAGTGCTGTTTTTCATTATGAAAATATTAGCAGCACTTTTACATGTAAAATTCTTTTTTAATTGGCTACACAACAACAATATACATAGTGACAGTGTCAAACATGGTTTCACTTTTCTGAATTAAATTAGAAATCATTTTTGATTGATGGTTGTGGCAATTAAAAACGAATTTTATTTGTTAAAGTGCTGCTAATATTTTCATAGTGGAAAAGAGCACTGATCCAAGTTAAAAAATATTACTGTAGTAATACACAACACTGTAAATTTGAAAGTTAACATTGCAGTAGTCATTTTTACAATACCTTGTTAATAAGTAGTAACCCATCCAGTAAAACATAATAGATTCCATAATACTAGCTAACATTACTGCAAATACACAGACAGATACCAAAACTCGAAGTACCACAATTAGAGAGAGCTTGCAAAATAATCTTTCATGTATATAACCGTGAAAATGCTGCCGGGCAACCTTAAAAACCCGAGGACGAAGGAAAAATGCTGCCCGGGCATCCTAAAAAACCAGGGGAAGAAATAAATGCTGCTCTGGCAGCATTTAAAAACCGGGGACGAAGGAAAAATGCTGCCCAGGCAGCCTTACTAATTCAGGGACGCAGAAAAACTCCGCAAAAATGTTTTCGGAATTTTGGGCTGGATTCGTACCCATGTGGCCTTCGCATCCTAGCACCTCGCTCACGACTACATTTAGCCAGAGTTCTTTGTGTTTGTGTGAATGTTTTGCTTTCCTTGACAAAATTCACAAAAGGAAAATCAAAAGAAATAGTTATTAATTTAATTACTGTATTTATTTAATACTTATTTAAAATTAATTGGTAAATTACACATTAACATCAATAATGTTTATATCACTAATATGTAAATTAGGATTTAAGAGCAACTCGTTTTTAATACTGAAAATCCATTGTTCCAATTTGCAGTATTTCCAAAAGTGCTAGTAAAACTACGCGATAAATTGTAAAAAAAGTTTGATCACAGTACCCATCTACTAAAAGACGATAAAGACTTAATTTTTTATGGATAGAATAATTTTCTAATTTCAGACAATAAATAGAAACACGTGTTCATACATGTTTTCTTAGAAATCTTAGCAAAAGAACTATTAAGAAGACTTAGCATTACAAGCTTATAAAAGTTTACCTGGTTTGATGCAGAAAATTACAGAAAGACTTATATTCTAAGTTCTACAGTTTAACTCATGAAAATGCAAAACAATAAAGTATAAATTAATAAACCCGTTAAAACAGCGTGTAATAAAGAGGAGCGTCGACATTGAAAAGTCGAGAATGACAGCAGAAAAATCGAAAAAGACAGTAGAAAAATTGAGATAAACAGTAGGAAAATCGAGAAAAACGGTAGGAAACCGAGAAAAACAGTAGGAAAACCGAGAAAGACAATAGGAAAACCAAGAAAGATAGTAGGAAATTTGAGAATGAGACGACACATACCGACAATTAGTACAGCCAACGACATTTGCAGAGTGCTTATTATTCTCTTGTTGTATTAGTATTGATTGTGTTATGTGATTGCGGGTTTCTGTGCCCAGCTCTAACGATGTAGATTGCTGTGCCCCCCTTAACCGCAAACACACATACACACAGACAGACAGACAGATATTTCATTATTATAAAGAGTTCGCTATGCTCCTCTTAATAAAACCCATTTCTGAGCTGAGTGCTCACTCCTAGAATTGGACCTCAAATAACACAAGTCCATCGAACAATGGTTTTTCATCCTACCTTAACACGTGTACCTTTTGAATTTTAAATCTATCTCTCAATTTGTGATTGCATTGTGGTCGTGATTACTTCTGTACATATTCTAAAGCCTTACAAACTGACACGCTTTGATTCATTTTCTACACTCCTAATTAAAAGTCACTCAAAAATATTGCGCTCGGCGTATATAAACAATAAGTGTAAAAAGTGATTGCACTGCATTATAAAACTTAAAAATAAGGAACTTGCATAAATGGTTTAATTATTGTTATACGCAACTAGTGTATCAGGTAGCATTTTGAGAAGAAACACTGTACATTTACGTTAAAATGCAGCATACATTCTGTCCAAGACTAGTGTTCGTGTTAACTATATATAGGCCTACAGCATTAAAAGGTGCTTGAGTAAAGTACAAAAGAAAAGTAGCAAAAATGTAAATTAATAATAACTATGAGTGTAATATGCAGACCCTTTAGCAGACGTTTAATTTACCTAAATCTATGTCATTTGCAGATAACAAATAGGATTATTAAGTTTAGCATTACAATAATATCAGTATGGGAATTAATGACTGGGTTTCAACTACTAGAAAGAAAAATGCTCTTTGCAGACAAAAAATCAGTCTAGGTTTCAAAAACGCTCCCGTTTAAGCATGTTCAAGCAGCAATATACAAAATTACAAATCTGACAATCCAACCATACAACAGCATCAAATTATGATTTCAAACATTCCCGAAGATATTAATTATTGGAATTAATGTAGATAGCGATGCAATCTCTACCCTGTACGCTTACTAAAACGTTTAAATGCGTAATAAATAAGTGGGTTTGTGATATTTAACAAAACCAGGATCTCTATCAGGATCAGGATCCATTCCTGATCAGCTATTGAATTTCTAGAAATTCAACATGATGCAAAAGAATAAATATTCAAAAGTTGTGAAAATACACCTCTCGGAAACTGATTTTAAAATTGACCTTTGAAATTGATAAAACACGTTTCCCAGTAAATCTTACTAGTTTCAATGCGTAGCAAATTGTCACAAATGGCTAAAAATCAAATAATGAAAATCGACTGAAATGCTAACAATTTATGAATTGAAGGCCCACGAAATAATGAAAATGGGGAAAATAAATACCTAATTCAAAGTTGGAACTCATTTAAAACCATTTAAGGTAAAGAAGCCATTAAAAGGAACCCATTACAAGTCGTAGTTCCCTATGGCATATTTTGTGTTCAGTATAGTTATTCTCAAATGGAAGTGATATTTATAATACAAGACTTATAGCAGTTGAATACTACCATTTCAACCAACCATTTCATCACAATAACATTACAAATATCTTTAGACAAGAAATAAATGGTATTGAAATTCAAGAAATCAATGCTGTTTTAGTGGTGCTTTTTCGGTTTAGATAGATTTTTAAAGACCCTTGCAAAAGTAAAATCATGGGCAGAATTTGCAATTCCTGAAATTGCTGAAAGGTTGGAATAATAAAAAATCTTAAAGGTTCAGGTTGTACCATATTAATATCATTAAATACGCATAAGGGCATTTTACTATTCAATGGCAACTAATTTTAGTGTTCGCAAGTCTTAATTTAATTTTCTGCTTAGCAGAAGCCCATGTATTTAGCTATCCATTGAGATTGCTGATTAAAACTCGGGGTTGGTTGTGGTTGTATGCAAATGAATTTTTGTCCATTGCTAAGCTTGAAGATCTTAACCTTAAAAGTGATTACCTAACTATATGTTTGTACCAAATAAATTGCTTATCAGACTAAACCTAAATTTAAGAGAATGTTTGAAATTGAAATAGGAAACTGTAACATCTACAAGACAACATAGCTCACGGTCTTCGTTTGATGGCACAAACACCTTTCATAAGTTGGTACAGCATGACACGGAATTTTGACTGATCAGCGACTTTCCGTATCCAAATCTAAATTAAATCGCAAAACAAGTAGAATTACATAATTATATCTGCGGAGTTTACACGGGAGATGTTACTGAAGAAAGTATAAAAACTGAAAATTTTTACCGTGTCTTGACTGATGGAACAAATCACTCCGCTGACCTTTGAAGGTAAATCAATACCTTCAACGTACACCGTTTGACCTCTATGAAACCTAAGATAATCAGAAAGAATGAGTTCAATTAGTGAGATTTTAATTAATTTTGTTTATGTTAGCAATGTTTGTATGAAAATGAAACCAAGCAGATGCTAACCATTTCTTTTCGTAGTAGAGCTTTCCATCCTCAATCCTTGAGTTCATGAAAGGAGTTGTGGCTTCGGATGCAATTGGGGGAGAAATACTCACGTTCGTGTGACAAGAAGTTTCCGTGGGGGCACCTACTTCCAAAGATGTATAAAGTACTATTCACGATGTTCATACTTGGGGAGTCATAATAAATTTAAACCATAGGTTTGGAAAATAATCTGGCCGAACTGTATAATAATTCAACAATGGTGAAAATACAATGTAAAATACCAACCGAGTTTCCCAATAGCTTTTGCATACGCTTCGAAGTCCTCTTCAATCATGGTGTTGTCCAACACAAAGGTCAAGGGAGTTGAGGTAGGATTAATAGTGACGTCGTTATTGGTGATCACTGGATTTGGGTCATTAGGTCGGCGACGAAGCTTTCTGGTAGGAGGTTTTGCTTCCACACTCTCAGCTGATAACTCGATTGAATACCTCTCCTGCTCAATTTGGCGCTTTTTCTCCTCCCACTCGTTAATGAGACCGTTTTTCAGTTCATTCTTTTTCTTTTCAAATTCAAGAATAGCCTTCTTCTTCTCATTCATGTATTCATGCTCTATGCAACTGGCTTCGTATTCACGGCATGCTTCGTTGTTTCGCAATCTAAAAGCATTTATATTATTAATTATTTCACAAGTACAATATATATAAACTATGTTTTTACTAGCTGCTCCGAAAATGGAAGTCAACTTACATGGCCATGGATACAATACCATAGTATACTTAAAATAAATGAATGTGAGCCAACTAATTAGTACAGGATAAATGCCTTACAGGCCGACCTCATACAAAGGGTCTTTGGTAATGGAGTAGAACACAATTTAATATAATATCAATTCGAAATTACCTTTGAGCTCTTAGCTCTTCAATTTTAGCCAACCCTTTAACAAACTCAGGGTGCCTTCCATATTCCAATTCTTCCAAGCGAGCTTTCAAGAGTTCCAGCTTATGGAAATACATCCTTTGTAAATCAATAAAAATCTGCTATTAGTTTCAAAGTGCCGGTAATCAAATAAAAGACATTAAATCAATAAAAATCCAACTAAGTAATGAATAATAATACTTCTATTTATATAATATAAAACCAAAATTACTTGCCCCGAAAGTCAGATACTTATAATATTCTACAAAATCTTAAAAACAAAGACAAAGTTAAATAAATCGCACAGTTTTATTATTACATGCAATGAATAAAACAGGTTTTCGAAAAATTGTAAGCTCACTGTTCTTTCATTGCATGAACGTCGTGCCGATCATCTCCTCCGCCGTCCTCACTGGCATCCTCTGTGTCTTCGTCACTGTGCACCTCATGTTTCACCAAGTCTAAATGACAAAGCCTCCTGCTGTCACTCCCGTCCAAGTTAGAAGCCCTGTTCCATTCGGCTATCCCAACCAGTTCTCCATCCAGGGAATCTGAAGATTTCGGACTATTCATAACATAATCTTCCATTTCCACTGATTTTTAATCATTGACTTTCCAGGAGGGTTCTGCAGCATTAAACCGTTTAACAATAAACACACCAATAGAGAACTGTTGAGAAGCTCTAGAAATATCAAGAAATAATAAAATATTAATTATAGAACTGTAATTGGTCGTTGCACACAAAACATAGCTGACTAAGAGTAGTCAATGAACAATCTCATATGGGAAACAAAAATACTTCATGCAATATATAATATACTCTAAAATACTCTACTCTCTTTCATCTACTTTTTTACAAATTATGTTTCTCATTTATAATTAGGACAATCTATTATTTTATTCCGTAATAGCCTAAACATTATTAAAGCAATTTTATTTGTAAAAGTATAAGAACAATAGGCAATAGATTGACGAATGTCTTAATTTGAGCATAGTACTAGTAGGGCTAAAAGACAAATTTCTTTGGGTCAATTTTATTACGACTAGGAAAGAAAGAATTTTTCTGGTTTTCCATTTCCCAAAATTATATTTCCGGGTTTGCATAAAAATATTTTTTCGATTAGTTATTTTATTCTTAAAAAGCAAGTCCCTACTCCAGATGGCTTTAAATAATACCCATACTAAAAATTGATAATACAAATATTTTGGTATTTACAAAGCTAAACATAGAATGGTACAACAAAATCCTAACTTTCAAGTATGTTGTTGTAAAACATTTAGATAATATTCTACATGCTAAGTAATAACACAGACTAAGTTCAGGATGAACCAGATGATTGCTATGTGTAATTTATGAAAATGTCCAAATCCTGTTTATTATTGTTTTACTACCTTAAACTTAATCATACATCGTTATTTGAAAGCAAAGTCATATTAAAAATTGGGATTAATGTCAATTAAAGAGGATTGTTGATAGAGCAAATGGAAACAATGTGGTTGAGGACTAATTAATGGCAATAACAACGGAATAGTCTTATAATGGGTACTTGGTAGTGGTTTTTGTTTACTTACTTTGACATTAGAATCCTTATTTCACTGCGTAGGAGTAGGAAAACCGTCCATTTTTGTTGGGTGAAGGTAGTAAAAGCAATCAACCTTACTTTGGGATGAATACGTAATACGAGTCAACTGGGATTATAATATAATACATCTTATATTACCTGTGTATCTATATCTGTACCTGTGTTGGGTAATTTGTGTGGAGGATTGCAGTGCAGTTTCTTCTGTAGCACAGAACGCAGGTATACAGCCAATGCAATACACTCAACATTGCACACCACACAAATTTCACTACAAGGTAGCCGACAATACGCGTCAAGAAAAAATACCTATTAAACGTCTCTCTTTCCTCGTAATCTTATGCTTATGTTTATGTATGCAATCAACGTCTTTAATAAATTAAAACACTAAATTTTATGTATTATGTAAATCTTGCAATTTCATTGCGAACCACATTTATAACTTCAATTTCACTTATTTTTCATCTTCAATATGAAGGAATAAAATAAGAACATAAAATTAACTTCGAAAAATGATTAGGTGAAAACAATTTATGATTAGGTCATTGTTAGTGGATTTAAATGCGGTGTTGGGAACCGGACCTAAAAATAATGTGAAGAATTTAAAATACAGATGAACAAATGAAGGACTTATACTTAAAAATGTAAAATGGCACAGTATTATTTGACAGTTGTGCACATGTTTGTACCCCAATAATTACATTACTAGGTGCCATTTTACATTATTTGTTTTCCAAATTGAAATGAAGACTTTTCATGCTAATACGTTTTGAAGGATAAAAAAGTGCGTATTAATTTTATCCTTTATGACCACAAATAAGTAAAAGTACCACTTCTGTCAAATATCAATCAATATAATAGGTATTCCTAAAGTAAATCCACTTTGAAGTGATATTTGCATGATTCCGTGAAATTATGAATAATTAAATAGTCTTAGATCGACGTCTGTCTTAGATCGACGTTGTTTGGAGGAAGCCATTTAATGATTGCCAAAAAGGGGTTCGGCTTCGACTGTATTCTGCATTCAGCTGCCTTGGTTTTTTTTGCAGTCCCAAGTAGGTGTAAAATCTCACTAGTGTTGGAAAACGTTTACTTTTATTCAATGTTTTCAACTACCTTGTTGTGAAATATTTATCACGACTTCTCTGTGAACCATTTTTTATCCATGCGAAGTCTTTGGACACTCGTTTTCCAAAACTTTCTTAAAAGTAGTCACGAAAATTTCGATGCCTAATTAATTGCGAGCAAAACTTTCACACAGGGTTAATTATGACAAATGCAGTAAGACGTCATTGTGCACATTAAAATTGAAGATTTTCGGTTTATTGTTTGTCGATTGCTGAGTAAATGGAAACTTGTGAGATTTCAATCATTCAGTCATAATTTCTTGCTACATTACATGTGTAAAATTATGATGTACACCTGACCTGACCTAGCGCAACGCCATAGAAAAGTTAGCTTGGCTTGATTTGTGTAAGGTGTAGATCCGTAATGACGTCATGTGAATTGTATTCTGCTGTCGTACAATGAATACGTCAAACTAATAATATTGCTAGTTTTCTTATATGCTAATGCTGTGTGGGATAATACCAGACGTTATTGTACTGCTTGACTCTTCCTTCTTCGATTGCAATTTACAGTTTTTCTCTTTGAAATGTTTTATTTACTAGAGCCACCAATACCTGTATTTCAATTTCCTATGTCTAATTGCAAGTTATTGTAGCATTTAATGCATGAGCTACCATCATTTAATTTCTCCAATTCCGCCTTCAAACTTGTCTTGGCTTCATTTCTTTAGGTGGAAAATTGCACTTCCTTTCATGCAAAACTTAATTATTGACAAGTGAGACAGAATGGCTTCACCTTTCCTTTCAAATCAGTTTATTCGAGCAATCTAAAAGATCTTTCATCAAGTGTCATGAAGCGTGCAGAAGTCACCAATGATAATCCTCTCTATTCATTATTTCATGTAGTTCACTTCCAAAATGTATTGCCATAAGTCTATGTTATAAGAGACAGTTAGCAAAGCGGATATGGCGTATAACTATAGCTAAATTTTGTTGTGTATGCAATATACGTTAAATCGTTCAGTTTTTATTTATTGAATGACAATTCAATAAATAATTGTTCCTTATTGTAAACTATTATTCATTTATTAGTGCTAATAAGGAGGACTTCAAACCATATTTCTATATTTAGTCAAATCAAAGTAAAATACGAATTTAGTTTTCTATATAAATTTAAAAATGTTGAATAACTTGAAGGAAATGTTTATAATTCGTTTTTTTTAATTCTGTGTCAGTACAATTGAATAAGCTGAGGAATCCGTGCAAGATATTACAAAAAGTTGTGGAAATACGATTTATCCTTTTCCTATATATCTCGAAGGTATCAATATTTGATTGAAATATCTTTGGCAAATTTAAACATTATGTTTTGTTACATAAATTTAAGGATCCTTAAGGAATAATAATCTCCATGAGTGGAATGATAATCCTGATGAGGAATAAGGATTTGGTTGCCCATTTTACAGCTGTCTATCTAAAGTAGAATATAGATAGGTTATTTAAGTGGCACTGACAAGTTAACAATAGGTTATAATATAAGAAATAAAATGCCAACTAGTGTGTACCTTAAATGCACATAATAAAGTATCTACAGGCGTATGTATAGAGTGGTGTATCATATAATAGAGGGATGGAAGTTATTAGTGGATAAAGTGGATTATCTATTTCTCAAGTGAATGATATTTGCTACATGAGTACCATGAACTTGGTTTAGTACAAGGCTGACACAAATAAATATGAGAGAAACTCTTTTATGTATTTAATATAAAATTATGTACATATGACTGCTTTGTGTAGTTTAGGTAGCAGTAGTGTGTTAAAAGATTATAAAGTGGGTTAATACTTATTTAAAGAAAACTGCATCGTCTATATCTACTATATTACACTTGTCAGAGTAAGGTGGAACTATTTGCTATGTACTACGACGTATAAGCACTACTCTAACGTAAAATATAAACTATATATGAATAACGCAAATTGCAAAACAGGGGATTCTGTGTATTTCTGTGTAAAACCCAAAGTTTGGGGTTTTACTCCATATGCATGTATACCTAAAACGTAAGAGCGATTAATACGCATCACAAGAATTTCGTAGAAAAGTTGGAAAAAGTGTCTACCTGACTAGATAATGAAGTACTGGCATATTTGTGTCTAATATACGTAATGGAACTACATACGAGTTAAGAATGTATTACATGTCTGTAGTGACGAATGGCAAGTATTTAACTGTATAGGCAACAATTTCTATGGTATTTATGCAAAGACAAGCTAAGAAAAAATCTTGCATGTGTAAATTCTCATGAATATGTGAACTATTTAATCTAGAATGATATTTCAATAATATTATGTGCCATTAGGAATAAAACTCATAAGTATGGTAACAGTTACGTTGATCATATGATATTTATTAGCACACGATATCCCCTATCTATCCCACATCCCATAATACCAACCATTTTTATTATATCCCCTATGATTAGTTAATTTTGATTGTTAATGTATGCATAGCAAAGTGAGGTGAGCACAAATCAAATCCTCTATTAGTATTTCACTGCAAAAGATATAATATAGCAAAGTAATATTTCAAGTGTGTCATTAATTTATTAAGTAGGCTTCTTTCATGGTATTATTGGAGCTTAGAATGAAATACCACCAGTGAACAGTTAAGTGGATATGGAAGGTTTTTATGTATAGGATATCATTAAAAACCGGGGCAGATGTATAAAGGCTTATGAAAATGCAATTTATTTTATGGTATTTCCATTGTGATGAAATAAATGTGCTTTAAATAGCAAATACGGAAAAAACAATTATTACTATTTACAAGCATAGAATTACATTCCAATTTTGATTGTTCATATCATCACATCAACACTAATTGTAAGTTCATCAGAACTTCCCAAGGTACAAATAGATAAGCGAAATCTGATACAGAATAAAAACATAGCACAGTTATTTACTAAGAAATGTGGGAATTGGCACACAGCTATAAAAATCAACCTTGTTTGTTAACTGTAGTTACATACGCTTACGTATTTTACAAGAAAAAACATTTCTATTGCTGATATAAAAGAGGACTTTCCTACGTATTTTCAGCCATCAGACGCATTCGTGTAGTAATATGTAATAAATAGACAAAAAAGAAGGTTGTCAGATTTTTGGAGGCAATGGGATATTGCTGTAAGATTTTGGCTATTTTTAAAAACTAGCTGCAAACTCCAATTGGGAAAGTCATTTCCCTACTTTTTATGTTCATGGGAAATGAGCTTTGTAACAAAGTTGCTAGATGAGGGACAAAAGGCCAAAATGTCCTCAAAGCACAATCTCTGCAAAATTATTACACTCAAAGATTATTTCTATAGCATTGAGTTGATAAGGAAAAGATGAAGGCACAAGAACACTAAATATTTTTATATCAGTTCACACAGTTTTTACCATATTATTAAATAATCATTCAAATAACGTACGATACCAAACATCCTACTCTTATTCATTATTTTATCCTCACCAGCGGTGATTATTTGTTAATTAAGATGTTCCTATTTGCATACTCATAAAATTAATCATTAATGCCTGTTATCAAGTATACATTTTCCTACTTACACACAATTAAGTATGTAAATTAACACAATCTCAATTCAAAACGATATATTTTTGCTTAATGATTATTAGTATGGGCAAAATACTTATCAACTATGACCTATGCACTACGGTAGTGTGTAGAAAAAGTATTAATAGAATTTGTTAATAATATTTGGCATTCAATGGACTGCATGTAAGACACTGGCTCACAAACTATTAGTTATTTAAGAACAATAAAAAATTCACTTGGACTACCTTCTTATATTAGTTTGTAATTGTTCTGTACTGGCCAAATGAAATAATAAAATGAAATACAGAGTACACGAAGAATAGCAAACTTAACATTGTAGTTGTAAACCGTAATTAAGAACACGCATTCATAAAAGCTTTATGTTTGGATTAATTGTAATAGTTATAGCCCAAAAAGTGCTAAACAGATTTCAATGGGATGTATACTTGTAAACCTTGGCCACAAAACTTAGGAAATACTTTTAACGCATTTGCAAAAGAAATTAAGTGTAGTTCTTTGTTACTTACATAACTAAATATAATGCCAAATAAGAAAGCATGAACGACAGAATTTTATAAGTATATTCATTTGCCTACCTACAAAACACTATTATTAACTATGTACTTAAGGCATAATACAGGGATCCATTACCTGAAATGGAAAATACACTTGCGAAATTGAAATGTACGTATGTACGTAATTATATAACATAATATTATTTATTCAGCAGTTTTAAAAATTACGTAGTAGTATTTATCTGTGAGTATTAAAGATGCTTGTAACATTGACATTCATTGACTCGTACAACACGGGATTGATTTTTACAATTCATGCCTTACTTGTGTAGAATTATTAGTAAAATATTGTATTCATAATAAATAGCATATGGTTTTCCTTCAATACGTTTTATTTCTTAAGTAAACATAATACAAAGGTGCCTAGCAAATGTAGAGTAAATGTATGCCATGTGAATTTCATATTCTTCGAAAAGTTCATGATCCAATACAATAATATTATTTGCATAGACTATCTTAAGTGTATAAGTATACTTTGCTTTAGCTTTGGTGCGTCCCTGTCTTATTGTATTCAAGCATATTCTAATTCTGTTATCTACTTTCTCAAGTCTGTCAGTGTACATCGGCAGACAGGACAGATGTTCTAATAGATACATGCTTCCATTTAAATCTAATAGGTATGAGAAGAAAAATAGTAAAATGTTTAATAGTAGTCTTAATTCTTAAGCTTATAAGTTTATCAGTACTCATTAGAGCAGCATTAGTGATAGCGTTGATTTTTATGTATTAAAGGAGTGGAGGTACCTATTAACAATACCGTTTTGCATTCGTGTTTCATGTGTGGTTAATTGTAAGGTAAACTCTACTACAGTGTGCCAGTGTGCCCTACGACCGTTACACGGTTCAGATGCGATGGCAATGGCAATGTTTATAATGGCGTAAACAGAAACCCAACAAGCAAAAACGATTTGCCACTTATATGCAAAATGTGTATGTTGCATTGCATAGAGAACCTACCTACTTAATTGTAAGAACTTACAGAGCTATATAATATTGCAAACTTTTTCTATTGCAGAACCTGTAGAATAGCTTGTTGGATTGCACTAATACATAATAGAACCTTAGATTTTTAAATAGCATTCTTTGCTGCTCCTGTGCGATAAAACTCTTAAAGTAAATACACATGTATGAAACACCTAGCTTAAATGTATACTGTCATACATAAGTAATTATACACTCTTTGCGATTGTTACCGAGCATTTGCTGTTATTAGTTAATTATTGCTTTACTTTTCAATACCGTACGTAATAATTAATAATAGTTACAGTGACATAGTACTATTAATTAAAAGTATTGCTACCAAAGAAATTAATACTACTTCATACTGCATTCTCAAGTTTGTCTTTGTAATATAATTTCATAATTTGTCATAAATTATATGCATACAGTATTTTAATAAAAGGTATATTAACTGTAACATTCAATGGAAATAAAAATCGTGTGTTTTGTTGTAATTCTAGTAATATGTAGCACTATACTTACTTAAATAGAATTTTTGTTCTTTTGTGTATCTTTGCATAGGTAGGTTGATAATACAGGAATTTAATAGTAGATGACAGGTGAGATAATACTAACAAGTATATTCCAAGTATAAGGATAAGTAAGTAGGTAGATATGAACTAAGAGACAAGAGACAGCCGATGATAGGACTAGATTCTATCGCAGAAGCAAAACAATACCTATATAGCAATATCCGAATTATCTATGCTGCAATCATTGTTTCACATGTAAAGATTACATATGCTCACCTCTGTCTATGTATAATGATAGTGCATCTTGAGTAGAATTCATCACATCCTAGAAATGTAGCCAGAACAGAACTTTTTTCTGTTGCCTTTGTGTTTGTGTAGAATTATGTAATGGTTAGGTGGCAAGTTTACTTCATTCACTGCATGGCACTTTTGTTTTTCTGAGAGTAATAATAGTAACCATAATTAGATATTGTGATATTCTTGCAATAGCTACCTACTTGCATCAAATGCCTTAGCATGGGGAATAGTACATGACATTAGGACACACACCTCAAGGAAGGCACTTCACAATATCACAATCAGTATGGCTAATCGTAATTCGTGCTTAATCATCGTCTATGGCTTCACTGTCCTAGTGTCTCTCTTTAAATATTCAAGTTTTCCCAAATTCCTACTAATTAGCAGCATAGTTAAACTTATCATTTCTTTTGCATTGAGCAAATTATAATTCAAATGATATAAAAATGGAATAGTTGCAATGTTTTCATGACAAACGCAAGGTAATGCTAATAACTTGTAGGTTGCATGCTTAGTCAGTAAGAAAATGACAAAAGTTAGTTAATGAGAATATAATATTGCCAAGCCAAGCCACGTAGAATCTTTTAGAACGGAGATAATCTTTATTTCACTTGGAAAATTAGAATACAAGGAAAACTTGATTATTTCTATCTGTTATTGTCTACTTGAATACTTTTTATATCTGGCATTTCAAGTCTGACGTCAATTTACTCCTCAGTAGGTATTAGGCGAATCAAGTTGCTAAAATCTACTTAATTGTTTAATTATTACGTAATTTTGTACGCTTTTGCAAGCAATGTTGATTTTAGAAAGAAATATATAACCTTTAGGCCAGGATCTCTGCTTTTAATTATTGCTTGTAACATACTTATCACTATTTACTGCTACAATTGCTCTATTGCTGTAATTACTAGACATTTAGAATTACTCTTTTTTACTTTATTCTCTATTGTGCGTTTCGACTAATAATTATGTTCTTGGCTTGTGAATTCGTGGCAAAATAAAATAATTAAGCGTTAACAGTAAGTCCACTACAGTTACAATGTGTAACAGTTACAACGCAAATCTAAGCCGAAAATACACAACTTAATTAAATTCAAAATCAGCAGAAATGTAAGTTTGCTAAGTTTCTTTGTTTACAAAGTGTAAACTATTTTGCGTTTGTGAGTGTACTGAACCTGAGTGAAGATATCTACATAATAGAACACAATATACTGACACTAACATATGCAATGCATTGCAAATGTAGTCTTTCGCTCATATGCACATTAAATAGCGACCTGCCAATGTCTGGCAATCTCAGTTGATCTGATCTGAACGCGGAACGAAGAGAAATTATAAATTTTAATTGCACTGTTTCAAATTAACATCATACGCAGAGTTCTTTAGTCTTACAATCAGACTTAATGGCATTGGATATAAATAGACAATTTCTCCTGCATTCCCTTCCTTCTAATAACTGCATGCCAATTCCACAATCCCTTTCTGTGTTCTTCAATGAATCTAACAACCACCACTACATATGTGTATCAATCTCAAAACGCGAATATCTAGACTTTGCGAAGAACTATACGAATCAGTAGTTATGTATAACTTATAATTAACATTGCAAACTCTGCTAACAAATACCCTACAGCTCTACAACTGCAATATAACCCTAAGTAATTAGACCAATAAGTTATAGGCATTACAATAGTATTATGTGGATCGTGCTTGTCCAAGTTACGTTGCTACACAAAATATCTCTCCTAACCATCGAATTATTATCACACTTTATGTAAATACTGCAGTTCTGCAACACAACGTAAAAAGTAATCTACTTCTGAGAGTAGGTATCTATAATTGGCCATTATGTCACAGTGGCAGTCCTTGCTAACATTTACTTTGTAATTTCATTTTAATGAGCTATGTATTTAACTAGGCTTTCCATAAAATAAAATCTTTTCACACTTTTAATATCCTAGAGCACAATTCCCATTTTCGTAAATAATAACAGAAACAAGATAAGTACAAGAGAAATTTTAGAGTGGAATTCTAAATTGCAAGGAGGAAACGGAGTATTGACTTCCAAATATTCTTATAATTTTCGTTTAGAACCAAGTTGAAAATAGTCGTATGCCTCAACTCATGAATTAATTATATGGAAGGCTGTTCATTATATAAAAGTATACCTTGTTCTGACAATAGTAAACAATAGTTTATTGACCAAAATGAAATAAATGTGTCTTAAATCATATAAACAGGATAACACTAATCAATGTGACTTTAATGGCAAAAATGCATCAAATATCTTTTAAATATTTCTTCTGCGTTTCTAATGCTTGCAGATAATATTCGCAATCAATGGACAATGGCAACCTGAGAATGAGTAATGAATAGTTCAAGTATACCCATAAATATTTTTACGAACTACTTATTGAGTAGACGTTTAAGTTATTATTATCAATCTATTCCTAATAAGGATAGCATGAATATTTTTTAAAGTTAATTCTGAGTGCATTTTTCAGAGAATCACATTTGTTAGATTTTTTAATGTCTTTAGGTTAAATATAACGAATACAAATATTCTTGATATCTGTACCTGTATTTATAAGTCAACATACATTTTACTGTATTGAAAGTACTTGTGGTTTAGAATTAAAGAACTTAAGTATACCTAACTTAGCTGCAAAACTGAGATTCGTATTCTTAAATGGGCTCATTTAGGTGATTGTAAGCAAAGTATGTAAACAGAGTACCTAAAGAGATAATATTATTTTATGCACTGCCATATGGAAAAGTTGGGTGAGCATTATTGTAGTTTGTGCGAAATTGCAAGATTATAATAAGATAATTAGAGTGTATTTGGAGAATGAGAAGATGCGATCTATTGTTGGTACTATCTCTTGTCATCTTGTTATCGTTTACAGTATCCTCTAATTTTGTGTTTATATTTATTGTATCGTGTGGTTATTATGGCTCTAATTGAAAATGGAGGGGATAACTGTGTTTAGAAATGTAAATTGGTTAGCTGGGTATTTGACTGGATTTGAGTTGTTAAGTGTTGACTGTGATAAAGAATGAACTTGTGAGCATTTGCGTGGAGCCCAGTGGAAGGAAAAGAGGAATCCATCAGAAATTTTTATAGTGTGCAAAGATTTCACGAGTTTAACATAAATAGAAAATAGAAAGGACTGGCTGAAATAGCAAGGTGCATAAGAAAGTGTTCTCTTTACAATTTGAAAGACATTAGTACGATAGAGCAGAGAACACAATAATCCTTGTTCAACAGTTTTCTTAACAACCATAAGCCATTATAATATATCTATAAGAACTTTAATAACTTTAGTTATTCACTCTCCTGCTTCCCATTACCACTTGCCATACTATTTTACTATTTTACTGCCACTGCTCAACTCCTAATGCTAAATACCTAGCAAGCGCTAGAGAAGAGAAGATCATTGTGTTTAGAAAAAGCTAACCACGTTGTAAATTGCAATGTTCAGTGTGGCTTTAGCCATCTGTCTGTAAATGGAATGATCTCACTAAATTCTAATACCGATGAGAGTGGCTTGATAACATTTCTTAGTAATGCACCTTAAACTACATGGCCACAATATTATATTCCTCTGTCCTAACCATCAAAATAATAGCTCACACTATAAAAATGATTTATTTTTGTTTTTATGTACCTATGTAGAAACACAATACCAAAATGTCTCTGTACTCTCTTACTTGTTGTTCCCGTTCCGTTTTCTATTCTTTCAATTTCTAAAGATGTTTACACACAACTTTACAACGTTAGTTAGTAGCTAAACTGCAATTAGGTAGCTAACTACCAGTTACCAACAACTGCCTCGATAAACATTTCTACCTCATCAATACATTATCACACTGCCATATATCATACAGATTATGTGTACCTATACATTCTATAAGTAGTTATTAGTGTACCAGTCTACCTATAAGTCATACACATATGCAACGAAAAAACTCTAAAAACAACTATAAGTTTTCTACAGCAGCTTTGTTTGTACAATCCGAATATGGCACTGGTTACAATATTGCAATAATTATGTGCAATTAACTGTACTCAAATAGATTTTGCCTTATTCGGTAGTTTATGCCATCCATTTACACCTTCAACATCACTTTAGACACCTATTACCACTTTTCCATTCTAAAAATGGACGCAAATGCTCAAAATATATTTATAACCAAGGATAGCACAATAAAATAGAACTTAACCTATAAAATGCATTATACTATAAAGTAAGATGGTAAGAGATACGTTAAATGATGTAATATTCATTGAAATTCCACCTTTAGCATATTTTACTCTTTTTTCACTTCACTGATAAAAAACTATTGCTGTATTAAATGTCAATTTTTATATTGTATGCTAATACATTAGTATTCACCTGCACAGTAGCTGGAATATAACTTATAGGGATGAATTAATTACAATTTATTTAATTACCTTTAAACTGCATTGTGTCAAACTATTATTTTGTTTTGTTTCCAAATGTATGATGTATACACATTTGATGGTAAAATATTAATCTGTCATGTTTCGGCAAGAAGTTTTAATCTGATATACTTTCATGGGCTATAAAATCTAAAATTTAATCATGCATGGTGCCCAATAGGATTGATGTTGCATAAAACGAATGTGATGGTTTTGATAACATGCAAGAACTAATACACTGCTTATTAAATTAACATAATGAAATTAGTATGATGTCACTGATGTCCATATCCGAGTAGATTGCATGTGAATTTTGCCAAAGTTTGAGAATTGCAAAATGTTGTGAGTGAAGATCATGGATTTGTTTTGGAGAGTTGCCTGAGAGAAGGAATTGAAATTGGCAATTTAGTTTATGAATATGATGCATGTTAATTATGATCTATCAATACAGACAGGACAGGAGCAGCTTGGAATTTGCATGAGAGTGAAAAGAAACTGCATATAAACAATGAAGCACATTATTATAAATTGTTGTTGAGTAAATGCATAATAATAATAAAAGTGAACTTTTAGATTGTACGAAAATCAATTGTTGCACCACACCGATGATTCTGAAAAGCTCTTTATGAACTCAAAGTGTGAAATTGCATTTTGCGTTCTCAGGTAAGTATATCTGAGAATCTGAAACTGTACTATTACTATTGTAGCAAAAGTAAGTGTCTATGTAGCAAAACATTGCTTTATCTGTCGTTATTACACAAATGGAATATTATTCATCTTGGAGCGATTATGTGTAGTAATTACAGATTCGTGCCTCCGTCTGTAGTTCAGCTTTTTGTATTTTTCTTTGTGGAATTACGTATTAGGGCTTCCTAAAGCTATAGATGAATTGTGTACAGACAGATATCTGTACAGCATAATAATGACCAGACCAGCAGTCCATCTCTGTATTCGTTTGTATTATCCTGAAAGATAATGTTTTATACGACTTTTTACGCTTTCCTTCCTTAACGCACAATTGCTTAATGTTCTTTCATATTGTAAAGTGCATTGTACTGAATTTACTCGCTGTACAAGCCAATTGCAAAGTTTACGTGTAGACAGTATAAGGTAAATAGTGAAATAGAACTACCGCAGAGTATTGCATTACATATTTTAATTTGCGATAGTGATCCAGAATATCCTTATAGGCATATCCTATATATTACTCGCAACCATGACATATCTCCCAAAAGTTCATTATATGCTCCCAAGTGTAATTTCTATCTATGTAAATGAGTGAGATAAGAGTTAGAGTAACAAGAAACGATTTTTACACTTTTATGCAAATACATGGTTAGTACCTTGTAATAAAGCGCTCATGAATTTACAAGTAGAAACGTTTCGTTCATTACCATTGCCTTCTTAACAGGAGTTTTATATGATTCCTAGAATGAATGAAGCATCATCCGTAACACAATGTTGTTAAGCAGGAGTTAAGTGTATTTGCTTAGCACTTAGCCTTGGGAGGAAGAGATATCGTTTTTAATTTGACAAAACAAGCACGGCTTCTTTAGATGGACAATGAAAACATAAATTAATTATATTTTTAAGAATTCTGGTAACATTTGTATGGGGACTTAATGGTTTAATTGGAAATATTGTTCCACTGTGCCAGATTAAGAGAGAAATCTCTGTCATCCCATTTTTCGAAATAGAAACGTATAGAAATTTGTTGAAAGTTAATTGTCTGACAATGAGACTCTGGGAGATTAATTTGCGAAATGTAGATCAGTTGGACGTGCATTGTTTGCATTGAAGATATAAATATTTTAAGTAGACCTTATTAATATAGAGTTAGAAGCGCAGTTAAAATGCAGAGTGGAATTGTAGGGCCGTTAGATTTAATTGTGAGAATTGCGGGATACGCTTTTCAACTCGTCGCCGGTCAGGTGTGTGATGAGCCCTTAATAGTTTAATACGAGACGAATAACGAACACGCTACATAATCGAACATAACCTACCTAACCTACTTATAATCTCGATGAACTCAACTACGACACGGACTACATCTCATCTCGTTAAGTTCATTTGTCTGTCTCTCTATTTGTGGCCATTTATTCCACTAACACAAAGCCAAACGAGTTATCGCTCACTGCAGCAATTATTGCTCTAGCTAACTTATTATCCGACGACACTCGTTTCCTTGTTTTACCTGCTCCTGCAATATAGAACTAATAAAAATCAGTACCTACCTATCTACTCTACTTTTTAATTGTTAACCGCTAAATTATTAACGACTACGTACCCAAATAAATGATAAAAAAGTCTTTCTGCTTTGATAACTATTAGCCTCATACTAAATACGGTTATAGTTTCTCTACGCTAACGCCACAAGTACAACAACCAGATAAATTCCTATCTCTCTGTAATATATTGTTAGATGCCTTGCCCTTATTGCATGAAATATGCACCTACAGAGAGAATGCAGTGAGAATAGTGTGAAATATGTAACAACGAATAATGTTGTAGGATGTATGCTATATGAATGAGTGATTGTACGAATGAATAGCAAAAACTCTATGATTATTGCTACCGTATTAGTATGCATTCTGTATTCTATGCTTAATTGTATGATTATAGGAACGATAAAAGTAAATGAGCCGAGAGATTTTCACTGAGAGAACGATTTAATAATTAAAAACAAATTTATTATTAAAATTGCGTACAAAAGGTCCAGCATCATCACCGCCAAGATAAACGACCAGTTAAATGACTTTATAATGTTTGTTCACCACTTTATAATTAATTGGAATAGTTAACGAATGACCGAGTAATTTAGTAATTTTAGAATCGAATGCAATATTGAGAATTTCATCATTTCCTGGATTTTTCTCTATCTGTGCTATGTACCTATTGAATTAAATTGAAATCAATGGGAACCATTAAGGTAGATAACTTTAATAAGAATCATATTACTTAGTATTACAATGTAAAAACAAATACATACAATTAAGACTAACAAAAATTAGAGTTAGGGTTTGAAACAACGAGACATAACCGGTTCAGTATGACCTGTTTACATTTGGTATTTAAAAAACTGCGATTAAGAAATTCAGGTTATTAGTGAATCTTAATCAGCAGGAATCGATCGACTGCAGATATTATACTCTGCACTCTGGTTGATTAAGCTAAGTTATGTTAGCTAGACAAGTAAATATTTATTTTACTTAGAGAACATACGTTATTATAATTTAGCTTACTAAAGTACGTAGCAGTTACAGTACAGGTACAGTGCAATGTATATTTAAACTTACGATTAGGAATCCGTTGAAAACGCCTTACATAGTTAACATAACTGTAGTTATCTGTATTGTACATAGTTTTGCATATTAAATATGTTTATCAATTCTGATGGATGTGAACTACTTAACTGTCGTGTACCGCAATAATTATGTAGGTACGAAGTATGTATAACAATGTTGACTGGAGAAAATCAGTGACACTTATCTTTTCAAGTACAAAATTAAGAATATATAACACATTGGCAGATTTCTTAATAAAACGAGATAACTGCCTAATGCTTTATCTGTTTAACTACAGCTAATCGTACACTAATCGCTTATTGTATTTGTTCCAGTAAAAAATTAACATAAAAATGTCTTATTTTAATACGGCGTCCTTTCTAGTATTTAACCCTAAAACTAACTATCCTTACACATTTGGCTGTGTTCATTTAGTAACATTTTCATGGACAAAGAGCAGGAGCCCGAATTTGAGGAATATTCTCGTTTCACCAGACGCATAATATAATAAATATGCTCTAATAGTGTAAATACGAATGCACAGAGTGTGCATTCCGTATTCGTCACGAAACTTTTGCTTTTCATATAGGATTGTAGTAGTACGCTTACGTTTCCTTAACCCATTCACAATACTTAACAAACAACTCTGTGAACGAGTCGTAAAATGGAAATTTTGCTTCACTTTTATTCATCCCTGCCCACATTGGCCATTCCGCATGTATATTACTTGCTCTTCGCACACTAATCACTAATAGCTTCATGTACTCACAAAATTCAAAAGAGAGTCTCTCTTCTGTCCTAGTAACTTTTCTTTCATGTATGCAGAGATACCGACTGACAATAACTACATGGTTACACATGCACTTACATTGAAAACACATACACTTATTGCAACTTACGATTAGGTACACATTATGTGTACTACATAGAGAAACAATGAAGATTGTCTATTAGCCATAGCCTATTAAACATATATTGTCTCATTGTTTACATTTCACCAGAAAAAATATAATGTCAAATAGATATTGCTAAACTACAATACTTACTTTCAAAGTATTCATGTTTTTTAATGTAATGGCCAATTTTCAACAATAACCATTCTTTGTACCTAAGCATATACACTTACATCCATGTTCTTCGTGTGTGAATCTACAAAAGCACGTTAAAATGCATTTTATACACACAGTGACACATTTTTTACTATTCCTTGTAAGTTAGATAATTCCCATGCTTATCTTTCAATGGAAGACCAACAGTATCATTTCAGATATATCAGTAATCACAATCTCTCTCTTTGAATTACAGCACATGAACATACGTGTACTTTGTGTAAGGCTATAATGTGGATGAATCTTGTATGGAATATCTGATGGGAGAAAAATTTACATTTTACTCTTCAATAAGGGTGATAACAGTTTAAGAATTATTTAATCTATCTAGTATTTAGTTTACACTAGTTTACATAAACTAGTAACGTACAAGCATACAAAACAGTTTAACTGAGCGACTGCTTAGTTCTTTAAGAATACCACACAACACACTGTATTAGGTAGAGAAACCAACCTTGTAATTAAATGTGCTGTCGCATCACTATCATCTAATAAATATCCTTTCTCATTAATAAAGTAGATTTAGTTCGTTTTAAAGGGATGGGTTTAGAATTAATTTTGTATCTATATAATTTTGTTGGCTTTTGGCTTCCCTTGCTACAAAAACCAATGCACAGGTTTATAGATATTATTAAAAATTGCATTTGGTGTGTACCTGCAAATCCCTTACTCTGTCTATTGATATTATGAGAAATAGCAAAGAGGAAGTCAAGTCTCGGACAATAATATAAAATAGAATTGATATTTTACGACAGGCCATGAATGACAGCGAAATAGTTGGAGTGCTTAGGTACATTTATTTATCAAGAGGGCTTTGTAGGTAAGAAAAGGACACTGGGAGCTGGTTTTCACGTAATTTCACTCGAACAAGTATTATAACACATGAAAGCAATAAAGATCGTTTAATAGGAGGACAGGACATGCTAACGTGTACACGTTTACTTATTAGGCGTTCTGTACACAATGAAAACATGTGTGTCAAACCAAACAGACCTGTCTTCAATTGGGATTACATCGCTAGAGCAAAACGCACTAATGTAATAACGCTGACTAAGAGAGACACAGAGCGGCTCTTACTAATAAAGGTATTGACACTTTGGTTGGACGGAGCACTACATAATACATGACGTAAAGGACAGGTCAAAAGATCGGGCGCCTAGTGTTAATGTTAGAGGATATTTATTTAAGACATTAGTGACTGGCAAGAATTGCACTGCAATCCACCTTTTACATCTAGAAACGTGTATTCATTTTTTAGGAGTAAAAGGGATGTGACTGCTTATATAAATTTGGAGTGCAGTGGAAATCTAGGTAGGTGAGTCAGATGAGGTAGGATTCAGAACTGCAAGTGTATTCGAAGGAGAGGTGAAAAGTAGGTTGGTTGGGCTTCCTATTGCAATGCCTGGTAAATCCTCTATTACACAAGACATCTTGGCCGTCGCAGTGCAAGTGTACCACATAGAGCACAATATCGGTTCTCGTTTTGTCTGTTCTGTACACATCCTTGCCTAGCTCCTAGGTATAACAATTCTGCGATTGCGTCACTCACGGATGCATTACTAATACATGTGTGTCATATTCATATCATATCGCCCAAACATCATATTTTATCTTTTACCTATTTCGACGCTGCTTTTCTGAGTGATTCCAAGAGTGTGTTGTGTGGCATTCTGCACGTAGCGCCTATGTGTACCATTTGTGTATAGTTACGGCCAAACACGTACAGAAACAAATTAAATGGCAGGCAGGAAGGAAAACAGGTACTTTTTGGGCTTCCAAAAAGTGAGACTACAATAGAGACACATATAGATACGATTTTACACGAGTGAGTTTGTATTTGCTTGGGCATAGAGTATTGGTAGCTATAGATCATGAAGTCAGGTAGGTTGCAGTAGGTAGGATATAGAAACTTATTGTTGTGAGATGGTTTGACATGGAATCGAACAAGAGTCTTGTCATGTGAGGCAGAATGAGAATTCGCCCGCAGCCATCGCCAAATCAAATCAAATGCGAGCTGCTGGGTTACAATCTGTCTGCTCTCCTCATAAGATACTTTTACATAAGTACCCTAGCATGTAATTAAGAGTTATGTCCATCTTGGTGTAGGTAGATACGCTGAATACGCCGTTCATGTTAGTCCGCACCAAATGCTTAATTGAATTTCAATTACTGCTTGATGCTCTAGTTGTCCGTACAGATTTCAAATCAGCTCGCCTATAGAGCAACAGTTACTATATTTAGTGTGGTGGGTGCAATACTAACAGCTTGTGATTACTCTAATATTATGCTTCCACAGATTTCCTCGCAAACAAAGTAAAACAACAGATATTAATAATATACTAGGATCTAACTTGAGAAATGCGCAACTGCCCTCCATTTATATGGAACACTTGACTACGTTGTAGAAGTGTGTGACGGGAGAGGAGGACAAGAGCCTAGTTGTGTTTGTGTTGTCGTAGGACAGGTCAGAGCAGGATTTTAGACATAAATCCAATTAATTGCATAATGCCAGAGTAGAGCGGACAAGTCAAGCCTCTGAATATCATAACCAGTTATATGCGTAGAGAACTTCGTTTTTTGTATTTGTGACAAACGGATAATATAGTAATAAATGATCTGCACGCTCCCGTCCTTTAACTCTACTATTTCCACTGAAATAAATGACACATGGTATACATACATAAGATTATACTACACTGCACTAATAACTAGGACAGGAGGCGACACAATAGAAAAACATTGCAGAACCACCGTACTTACACACATTATGTCATTATTTGGGTAGACAAGACTAAATGGTGAGAAATCCTCAAAATGTTGCCATCATCGGATCACTTTCTCGACTAAGAGCATGGTGCACCGGAACGGCGTCTGACGAGCTCTCCAACTTGTCCAGAATATTCTTTGGTTGTCTGTTGCTCGCACTGCTCAGCTGCCGAGGCTCGCTCAGGGTTTCGTGGTTGTGGGAGAATGAGCGCGAGGGGGGGTTGATGTCCGCAAAGTCCCGGAAGTTCGAGAAGAAGTCACCCCCTGGGGCACGGTAGCCCTGTGGGGAGGAATGTCCGTTGTGGTGATAGTAACCATCGTCGTCGTCATGGGGATGGTGGTAACTGTTACCGCCGTGGTACCCGTCGTCGTCATCTCCGTAGTAAGTGCCCCCGCGAACCACTTCAAAGTTACCCGACCCTAGTAGATTTGTGTCTTGGTAGCGATCGTGACTTTCGGCAGAGTACACATTGCTGGGGCCGCGGTTCGGGGCTGGTGCGGTGTACTTGGGTCCGAACTGGGGGTGGTACCGCGATGGGGCTCTGTTCGCAGCAGGTCCAGGGAACAGGGGGGGTCTTCCTGCTGGACCCCCTCCGAAGGGGTTCCCAAGTCCTCCGAGGTATGGCGCTGAAGCGGGAAAAGAGGGGAAAAACCGTTGTTCGCCGCCCTCAGTGTCCAGGTAAGTCGTGTTCGGCGTCGAGTGGGCGGGGCTATCTTCCTCCTCTACCTCCTTTTTGTACCTGTCGAACAGAATGAATGGCGAGGACAACTCCCAGTACGATTCCTGCTCAGAACCATCCGCCTTCAAATCGTCAACAGGCTCTTTGGCAACCAGCGATTTCGGCTGCTCTTGCACTTGTTCAGCTTTCGCGCCTTGCTTCACCAGTTTCGCTTTGACGATCGCCAGCTCTGAAGCACTTATTTTGCTCTTTGACTTTGTCTGCACTCCAACTTTCTTTTCCGGTTGAGGCGAGGGAGAGTTGTCTTCTTCGCGTGTCGAGCGACGATATCTGTTGTAGCGGTAATTATGGTTCGAGTTCGATGGTAAAAACGATTGGCCTCCTCCGAATCCACTGAACTGACCTGCTTCCTGAAACGTCCAGAAATAAATTCTCGTTTACTACATCGAATCTCGTCGCCACATCCAAAACATTATTTTCCTCAAAAAATAAGTATGGTTAATTATTGGTTAGTCGCTTGGTTAGTGCACAATAACATTGCTATTCAAAATTCCAATGTTAAGTTATATACATGTAACAAGTAAGTATACAATACACTGTACAATAAAAAGCATACTGTGTTATATACTGTACATATCAAAGGCACACAGTAAGAGTATCAACTCCATAAGCAATTACATATTCCCCACACCACAATTCAAGTATTTACCTCAGCCTTTAAACTTTTGCAAAATTATTTACTACTTTTGTACCTACCCATAGTTATAGTTAATTGAAGTTTATACTATGTGCAGTATGTATTAGGTAATAATTATAATTATGCTTTCCATCGTTCCTTACAAGAAACACAGCAAATGTACGAGTAATAAGCAAGCCAAGTGAATTTTATTTTCAAATGCCGAGTCTACGGCACATTATCTAGCAATTAACACGGCAATTTTGTTCTGCCATGTGCTTACATGCTAAATCGTTTCTTTTCAACCACATTGTTATAATATTTATTATGTTCTACTCATAGATAATGTGTACATACATATAAATTATAATCATAGAATTAGCTACCTACCTTTCTTATAAGACTCATGTCAGTAATGTATTACATTACATTGCATTATTACAGTGCCGTGCCGAACGGACACATCGCACACACATTACATTGAACCGAGCTCTTTCTTCACAATCGCAATTAGGATCCCAACAATAAAAGCTCTGATCTAATGCCCACACATTTATTCTATTGCTCCATATCACATTTCATTGTCATATGCACTCTCACAATCCCACCGATTGCTACTCAGCAACTACAAAAAATTACATACCTATAAATGCCTCATTATGATACCTAAGCAGAAATAATTAGAAAATGTAGCGTGATGGTTGTAAATTGTAATACCTAAAGTTTCCTCCAAGTTTGCACCTGGGTATGTATAATAATTCCAGCCAGAATCACTAAAGAGGTTAGCCCAAGTTTTCTTATTCCATCCACCCATACAATATTGTTTCTTTTCGTACGGTAGCAAAACCAAACGAATGCAAAAAATTTGTAGGACGATTTAGGGATTTTAAAAATGAAATAAAAGAAAGCTCAAAAAGTTTAAATAATTTCTCTTTGAAATAACCTTTTTTGCAAGGGAACGATTAAATTTTATGTATTTATTATTTTAACGATTATTTTATAGATATTTTACGTAAAGTTTAAGGTTTATTTTTAATGGGCAGGTAGAGATAAAGTTGGAGGGCCAGACAGAGCTCTATCGTTCTGTGAATTATGGTTATGCTTTCGATACACTGACCGTGTGCAAATGCTAACTCCTTTTCATTTCAATTCGCACTATTAAGCAGAGACAGTTAAGCCAAGAAACATTTGGTTCACTTCAGCAAGACTGAAACCCAATTCCCTAGTAAGACTACTGCACTGCATAGCTAATACTGCATAATAGCATGCTTCAGAAACGGTATCTATGCAGCACTACACTTAGGAATAATATTGACCATAACATCATATCATTTACAATAGAATACTTTATCTATACTAGATGCAAAAGGGGTACGTGAAATATTTAAAGTCTCAGCGATACTTTATTGTGCATAAAAGCAAACAATCTTGAGCTGCTAGTGTTACTTTGGTGTTATTATGGAATAACTAGAGTTAAAATGATTCCCAAGCATATTGTGTCTATTTACGTGGAATGAAAACTCCAAGTTACTCTAGAAAAGATAGTAAATATAGTAGAAGTTATCTTTGGATCTGTGGTATGGTTGGCAAACACACATAAAATAAAAATAGTAGAGCTACTTGTTCTATCCACGTATAACAGTAAACTTTTTGTGTATCAGTGCATTACATTCGCATTCAGAGAGATAATGTAGCAGTTAACTATTTACATTTACACACATTCAGCTGAGATACTCAAAGCAAGCAAACTAACCATTTTATACCAGTAACAAGCCAGCACTGAAATGCTAATGTCCATAATGGCAAGAACTAATATCTCTAAGAATTGTCTCGTTGTTGTTCTTGGATGCTTTCACACGTCCTGCGGTAAGGCACTGCTTTGTATTGTCACTCGCAATAAAAAAACTATTAGTGATTAAATTAAACACACATTTATATTCTCATAATATTCTGTTCTCTCAACACTACGACCCAATGAAATACCAGTACCTACCCATAACTAATATTTGTTCTAACAATGTACTATGCATTTGGTTGTAAAAGCAAAACCTTGCGCTCAGTCTATTATTAAATACATTTTCTGAGTTACGTGCGCATATCAACACCAGCTAGACATTTTTCATTCTATTAGGTACACAATGAACTTGGTTACACAAATAACAATTAAACGTGGGTGAATCATAATAATGAAGGTAATTTAATGTTCTGGTGCCCACAGAAATTATTCTCTGCTCCCTCGTTCCTCCATTTCATATACAATAATAAATATTCCAAACACTGTAATATATTGCAATAGTTTACAAAAGTTCTTTTAGAATCTTCGCAAATTCCTATAATTAAACTCCTTTGATATTCTTATGGAAAAAATCAGAATGCACAAGAATTGCCACACCAAAATTGATATCTGTATTTGATATATATATAGGCTATATCATTTGATTAGGTACTTACTAGTCTTCATTGTTTGTGTATGTCATATCATGGAGAGGAGATTATTTGTATTCGGCTGGTTGAAACTGACAATGAACCTATTATGCGAGACAGTCTGAGAATTCATAGAATCACTAAACTACATACTTAGCACAATGTTATTATGCAGTAAAACTACTTAATGTTTACAACATTGCACATTTATGCACAAGTTTACATTTTGTTAAAAAGACGTTTAATATTGTTTAGCTAGATATTTGCCTTGTGTTACTTAAAAAGTTAATTGATACTGATATGGCCAAGTGCAAATTGCAGTGTACACAAATATATGTAGAGTCAAATAAAGAATCCTGTAGTAATATCGTATTAGAGTTGATAAATAGTTATTTGAAGTAAACAGTAAAGTGTTTGCATTGTTTTTGTTATGGATGTTTATTTGTAGAGTTTAGTTAGTCTGAGCTGAACTTCCAACACAGGTGCATTGTATTTAAACTACAATAGAATAAGTAGTTATGTAGCTTGTAACAGTATGTCATCCATTATCAGAACATAAGTTACAAGCATTAAGACATGTATCATTCATTACTTGATTACTATGACACTTATCGTCATCAGCAACAAGTAAAATACTTTAAGAAAGGCCATTAGATTAAAGTGCACACATAAAACCTCCGTCTCTGTTGAATGTTAAAACAAAAATATTCACTTGTGTGTATAAATTTAAGATTTATATAAATATAGTGTATATGTTTAAGTAAGGGTAGAATATTAATGATATATTTGGTATAGCTACAGGTAGGTATGTCTTTTCCTTTAAATTTAGCTTGGTATGGTATAAAAGTTGATAGGTTGCATTCATGAAATGCAAAGAGCACTTTCTTTCGCTTTACTGATTCTGCTGATTGTTGCAATTGAAAAGCATTATAAGTAGTTATTTTAGTTTGGTTCAATTCAGACTAGTTCAGTGGTAATTTTACTTTGGTTCCCATTTTAGTTTCTATTAGATGATTAGATGTTGTCATGTTGATGCTGCTGCTAACCTTGCTCAATGATACAACGTGTGTACTGTATCTATTGGTTCCAAGTTCCAAAGCCATGACAAGAAAACACAATGGTAGCAAACTTATGATGTCATTACATTACACTACTACTTAATACGTGTTTGAAAACCTCACAGAGAATAATCAACTGCATTTGCTATAGCAGAAACAGTTACACTTGGTTTACTTGGAGTATCACTAACACTATTCTCCAAAATGCAAGGAGCTAAGTCATAAAAACCGCAGGCAAAACAATATAAGCAAAGTGCTACAGACCCAGCACAGGTAAATCCAATTTAGACACAGGTTACATACTTTGCAGGAGGTAGGGAGACAACAGGAAGTTTTTGTCACAGCTTTGTACACAATTCTTAGTTAGACTGATGGAGGTACCTCACTGTACCTATAAATAGTAAATACCAACTACTGGGATACTATTACTTCATTCATAACACATTATAATCGCAAACACCATTACATTACGTTGCAGAATGCAGTTTCCATTGTTTGTATCTCAAATTAAGGAGTCTCACTGAAAGTGAATTAGAAATACTCACTAATATTATTGAGAAACTCCTAAAACAAACATCACTTCAAGTTACACCATTTCTACATATCAATTCTCATCACTACACTTTACAATGCAATCTATTAATTGCAATTAATTCAAAAATCTCATAAATTATGTAGATTCCTATGCAGATATATATTGCTATCAAATCCCTTTGTATTTACCTACATACTTTTCTATCCTATGATGCTATGCACACAAAATACAATTTAGGGTGACTGACTGTGTAGAATTATTATACACTTCAGACGTAGTGCTTGTGGAAATATACCTAAGTGAAGTATACACTTATTTCAAACAATAAATAGACAGTATAAATAAGTCTATATAATATACCTTAAGCAGGTACTTCATTTAGTATACAAAATAAAATGTATTAACACCTCATTAATTACACTACGTTGTATATCTACTATTGCATAGCAGTTCACTTCCATTTGAATTTTCTTTCGGTAGACTGACGATTATCTGCATTTGCGTCTATTCAAAGGAGACTGCTAAGATATCCTAATCGCTATATCGATAAGATATTTAAAATTGTGAACAATAACTTTAACTGCCTTGAGTTTAAGTCTAAACTGAAAAGAGGCATTTACGTGGAAACAATGATGGCGATTGCATTACTGCCTATATTATACTAGATCCAGATACAGATACAATGAATGAACAATGACAATGAATTCAATGGATTCCATTGTATTTCTACTCTAGAATATTGTACAACGTACCAATAGGTACTCCTGTAGTCTATAAGTAACATTATCTAGTTGTGGTATTGTTGTTGCGTTTTCGTACTGCTGAATGGGCAGACTTGCTATATAAACTGTATATACAGTAGTATAACTTTAAATCGATTAAAAATAAAAGTCTGATGAATTGTACTCTATCTGTGAAAGAATAGTATCCTAAATATTTGTAATATAAATTGAAAAGTAAGGAACTGCGTGCGCAACCTGTTTGTAATTTATTTTAACACGTCTACTAAATACACCTGTTTAAGGAGACTACTGTCAATTACATAATTTATAAGATGCCCAATGGCCCTAAGTAACTAATACAAGTTGTAGTACAGAAACTGGCAATAAGTATACATTACTAGTTAGTCAATATTCCTGAAGGCAATAAGCAATTTGTAAATGCTTAAAGTAGAGTGGAGTACACAATGCATTTAGCACAATAGAATTGCACAAAGTTTGGTTACTTGGTCTTTGTAGTATTTCATGCATTAGATATCTTTTAACTAAGGTTTTACGATTCCACTCCCCGTCATATATTGAATCCACATTTCATATAAATTATTTTGGTGTACTCAAAGCCCAAACCTCCAGAAGTGGAATAGAATTTGCATGCATCGATTTCGTATAACAATACAAGATTTAGAGAATGAGAAACGATGACAAAAAGTGTTGCAATAGAAAGTACCTAGGCACAAAGTGCAAGCGAAGCTTATTTATCCAGGATACGTCAAGTTTAGTTTTCCATAAGTGTGAATTATTTTTTTATGATGCTGAATGGTTGAAAAAGGAAATTGTGCTCCGTGACTTGATTAGTGATCGACTGCACACTTTACTAACAGTGTCAGTGTAATGTAATGTAGTACGTTACAAAAAGGGATTGGTGTACCAAGTTTTGGTGGTTTGGTTTGTGTGGAGCATTCCTTTGTATTTATTTGTGTGCATTGCGTATGTATTGCATACATCTATCTATTCTGGGCAGATACTTATTGTACTGTTGACATTTGTCAATTTGCGCTTCAGTGCCTCGAACTGATTGCTAGGGGGTAAGACACTCAGTTAATGTAAACAAAATTAAACAGAAAACTAAGTAGGTGCCTGCAAATACAAACACAGGTCTATCCTATTCACAGATACAGAATAATTATAACTCTCTCACTAAGTAACCTAACTAAACAGTATTCGCATAGATTTTCCTAGTAATGCATAGCACTAGCAAAACTAAGTAAGGATGCTGTAAGTGAGAATAAACCAGTTTTAAGGGGGGCTGTACCTTGTTTTTGCATTTACTATCTTATCATTAGCATGGTGGTAGTATATTTAAGAAAAAGAATTTGTGCAGTTAAAAATAATTTAAGTACGGATATATAAATAATGAAAACTAATAAAGTAATGAGGTCTGTCTGATTTTGAATGGGAAAAGAAGAAAAATAAAAGTAGGATTCTGGCGTGATAATTTAGGTTTGCTGACAGTTTTAGGAGAGTGAGTGAGTAAATGCCATTTTTCAAAATGTCTAACGGATCTCGTCAGAAGCGAGCGGACAATGGTTGGGTTTCCACATCTCGTCAGACTGAGAATTAAAAATAGAATACAGTAGTTGGCTTAACTCGTATAATCATCTCTTAGCACAAAGGAAAGGAAAAGTTTTGCTAACAGTTATCTTATTGTAAGAGAGAGCCTTGCAAACAGAGACTAATATCCACATACATTTACTCTGCACATACCAAAGATACTTCAGTCCACAGAATAAACAAATAACACTGCAAAGACTGCATTTCCATTCCATGTGCACATATACGGTACAATTTGTGCTTTGGTTAGCTGCTACTGTGTGCGAATTCAGTTGTGTTATAACACTAACCCATTGTCGGTTGGGAACACAGCTGTGCCAATCTTCTAGCCTACTTGACGCGCAGAGTGAGAGAGTCACACAGATGAGTTCAGCGGTGACAAAAAAAATAAACGTGACTAGGACCAAAGAAGATTCACCATTTAAAAGGCAAACTGCTTTCTTCTACCAACACTCGCTACTATTTATCATTTAATAAGCCAAACCATGCCAGGCCTTCGCTAAAACTTATAATCACCCTTATTATCATCAGCTAATGACGAAACTGCCTCCTATTTACTACCATTCAAATCAAATTACCATTTCCATTCTATCCGTTTCCCTTTCAGTCCATCACACATGCATTTTCAATGCAGTTTTTCTATCATCCTCCGCTTTTGCTTTATGTAAATGAGAGATCAAGAGAAAACTCTTGTTTTTTTAAAAAAATATTTACAATTTTATCGGTCAGTACTCTCCGTACTGCCTGCAAACCTGCACATGCCTAATGTACCATTTGCAATTTAAGTATCACATAGTTTTTCAAACTACTCTTATTTTATACTCTTTTTCACCGTAAGTATTAGTGGCTTTCTGAGACTCATTTACATGCAGTTAAATTTAATCGCAATTAAACATTAGCAAAGCGTAAGTATATACATGAAAGCGTAATGCACGTAATTATAATTTCAGACTTAATGATCTATACAAATTATTTTTGGAAATAAGCTTTGGTAAAGCGGAGGATTTTAGAGGACAGTTAAAAAGAAACATATTCATGATAGGACCTTTCATTCTGCGACTCTATAGAAATCAGAAAAGGGGCAAGGAAGGACGTAGTGTCATTAGGACAATTTCTGGAAATTGTTTAAGTGTTGTAATTGTGATGATACTTTTTGTTATGTGCAAAGTATTTAGTGAGTAAGTACATACGTTAAATACGCTAAATTGTATGTAATTACGATATTAAGTATTTAAGAAAATAACTTTTGTGTCGGTGGGTAACTATGACTCTTATTATTTCAAAGGATAACTAATCACGCCTAAAGTGTATCCTACAAGTGTGTTCTAGTGTTCTATCTAGTACTAGCACTAATGCTTGTAAGTGAGTATGTGTTGAACATGTGTACTACTCAACCATGTAAATTGTATTTTAATGGCCTGTCATTTTGTAGTTTTCGATTAGGTTAACTGTGTACTTGTGTATTGCACGCAGTTGGGCTGCATAGAGATATAGATAAGAATCTTTCCCTCAAAAGTGTACTAATTTCACAGTTTATTGGGTAGACAATATCTCTAACAAGCATGTATAATGTAAGAATTTGTGTTTACTAATGGACTTTGGTTTGTCATTTCTTTTGTAGGTGCTCAATATTTGTTTTGTCATTAAATAGTACAACAAGTATAAATTTAAAGTCATGTCTTGTAAGACTATGTAGCTAGTTATGTTAAATATTCAGTTAAATGGCACTAAATTGTAGGGCAGTAATCCAAACATTATTTAACTAAATGTACATAATATGCAATCTATTTGTTGAGGGAAGAGTTATCAGGCCAAGTTAGATGAAAATCCATGCAGTGGTTTTACAGGGGACGAAATGTTTATTTTTTGTCATTTCATAACCTACAATTGCATTTGCATGTAATATGTACGAAGTAAGGAGATATACAGTTACTTTTAGATAATAATTTAGCTTTTTACCAACTGTGGGTTTAAGGTACCGTGGAACTATTTATCTGTGAGTACGAAAACATAAAATATCATTACTGGGACTGATTTGCTTTTGCTTGACATGGATTAGTTTGTGTTGCTTCACTACTCCTAGTAGTTTGTATTGCATTTGCTTAATTCGGCGTTGTCCCAAATAATAATAAGTCAGAGAATATATAATAATATGATGGATTTTGATTTGGGTTGTTGGTTTTTTATTACGGGCCGCACTGTCTACAGACGAGATGAATGCGATTGTGACTCTAATAAATAATTTAGAAATGAGCGGAAGTTAGAACAAAGCGGCCACGTCATAAGATAAGTACACTTGTCTTACTTGTCCCTCCATATCAATGCATTATATGTATACGACGACATAGACTAGCACACGTGTACATTTCGTAGTTAAATACTTAATAGTATTAGTCGGTTTGTACTTCTACTGCTGTATTATGTATTTATTGCAGTTTAGTATGGATAAGTATGTTTGCATTACGATTTTCTTTTTTAGGGGGAGATAGTTGAATTAGCTCAGCATCGTGACTCTTGTGCCCTGCAATCGTGACCAGTCGTGACAATCCCGCCCGAGAGCCTTGTCGTGCTAATGCATCGTTAACTAATCGTATCTCGTTTCTATATTGCAAACATAGTGCAATGCTTACTACTATATATGTTCTAAATTGCTAATTTTAGTGTATTTAAATGTACACTGCACTCAACACTGCAACGAATATATTTACGAAATGTCAAACTGCATATAAAAACTGACCGAATGGTAAATTGGGTTTATAAATGCATTTTCCCCCAAATCGCTCACATAAATCATTTCTAAATTACCTCAAAACAATCTTATCACTTAAAATAATAACAATATTTTTGACATGCACCTTTTTCAACATCTCTCAAAGAGACGTGATGAATAAAAGAAGCGTTACGTACCTAACTGACATAACGGCTGTTTGTGTGCACCTATTTATATAATAAGTTCAGCACAGTGGATTTCATTGAAACCAAAGTGGAAATAGTAAAAAAGAAACCTGTCCTTGCCCCTAAGCCTCTCTACCTCGTGCTCAGTAGCCTTTTCCTTAGGTGCACGACAAAAAGTCAATACTCATTGATGAGACGATTTGAAATGACCAGAGACAGGAGATAACTCACCATATAATATGATAGATAAATGTACTAATGATTGTAATCACTTTCTTGTCTTTTCAACAGAATGTTTAAAAACTATTTACCTAATGACATTCAAATAAACATTTTCTGAGTTGGAAAGTTGTATACGCAATAATTTTAGATCGTTTAACATACATAAGCGATTTCAGAGTGTAAAATGCAACGCCTAATGCTCTTACCTACCTAGATGATACTACAGTAGTAATTCTGGGGTCAAAATTTAAGAAGCGTCTAGACTTAAAGTGGCAGTTCGGTTGGAGTAAAAAGTAAGTAAGTTATTAGTTATTTGTAAGTAGTAATATTTGCATGTACATTAGCAAATGTTGTAATAAATATAATTTTAAGATGCACAAAGTGGTAATTAAGTTAGTCACTGAATGTAATTTAAGTAGTTTGTTAAGTCGTACACTACAAACGTCGATTGTTAGAAGTGAGTGGCAAATCTAGTGTTATAGTTTTGTGTTAGTGATTGAATATTGCTTTGGAGCGAGTAAAGTGATTGAGGTAAACCAGTGAATGTCGAGGACAGCTATACCTGCAAGTGACTAGGGTTATGTGACTGTATGTTTAGTTTTTTGTCTGGAGAGGGTGCGTAAAAAACAGGAGGACCGGGTGGAAGCTCATGGTGATGAATATTCTTGAGTGAGGATACCTTGAGAACTATTGGCCGTTTAGCAGAGGCGATCGGAGGGTGGGCGGAGTGGTGGTAGCCCCCCAGACTGTTCCTCTGACTGGCAGCATGTGTCTGGAGACCCCCGCGGTTGTAGTGGGAGGTGCTCGTCGCGATTGGTCGCTGGAATTTGTCTTCCCCATGGTAGGGGCGGGGCGAGTAGGCGTGGTTTTGTTGCTGGAAGGCTTGCTGGTAAGGCGGGTACCTTGGATGAGAGGCTGCAGTGGCCAGAGGTAGAGGAATGATCCCACCCACCCCTACCCCTCTTTCGCCTCCTCCATGGGGTCCTCCTCCTCCGTGGGGTCCTCTGAAACCAGATTCTAAGCGGTGGATAGAGTTAGGTCCAGGGGGTAAATATTCCTCTTCTCTGTCGTCATTCTCGTAGGAGGCGGGTGCCGACGAAGCTGAAAATTATATACGAATAATTATTAAGCAAAACTGTTGGGAAACTGGTGTTTATATGTAGCTATTATTTTTCAGATGGTGACGTCATTCTTTTATTACGCACTTGCGTACACTTCCTGCTACCTATTTAGTGTACTGCCATTGCTGCATTTTAAGTGCTTATAAATAATTCAAGTTGTGTGGTGCAATGTACCCCTGTTCTGTCGTAGGCAATCTTGTTTACGAATTCTCAGCTTTATGCAAAGTTTAATTACAAGAGCCAAAGGACTATAAATTTAACCTAATCCGTATATGAAGATGAAGCGATTTATTAGAGGCAGTTATAACATCCTTAATAAATCAACCGCAGGCTTCGTAAATACACCTGCAATATGCAAATCTACATATTTTATTATTATTAGGTAACAATGTTCTAACATAATTGACTTAATAATGTTATTAATAAAAATTGCCTAATTTTTCATTGCGTGGGCTCTCGTGTATTTCATATTGTGCATTTACACACGTAGTTCGTCGCTGTACGAATGTTTATTGAGCATCATAGAGTACAGGTGTGCTCGGCTCTTTAGTATTGGTTTAATTTTAATGCTGTTGGCTGAATGTACGATTGCCTGTAGGAAAAGCAACGCGATTATCATCCTAATCTGGCACACGTAGATCCCATGAATAATGCATGTTATGTGGAATGTTTTCCTAAGCAATTTTAATGTCTTATTACTAATTTTTATTAGTTCTGACTTGTCTCCTCTTGGCACCGTGCACAATTAATACGAAACTGATAGGGAACGATGAATCTTTTGTTGCAGTACATTTTTGGTCATATTTGCATACAGTGTAGGAATACGTGTGCAGAAAACCTTTACCTACTACAAATTAAATATAGTTAGGCTAATAATGAATGTGTTCATGTAAAGGCTCTTGGCTCAATGCTAACAAGCCAAGATTAGCCAGTGAATTACAAATTACGGATAGAATTTTCCATCTCATTTTAGTTGAGTCAGAGATGTTCGCCTGAAAGTTGAAAAACCACCAAAAGCCTGACGAAAAGAATGTTGTTCTTAAATAGGTTGCATTGATTGTATGTTTAGTGCTATTAGTACCTACCTCAATAATAGACACTACTACCTTTATTATATGACAGAGAAGTGTAACTGCCATTCTTCTAAAATCATGCATCGTTCAAAACCAAGGAATTTGAATACTAAATGTGAATGGAATTCAAAATGAATAATGAATCTGCTAAAGCTCAGTAAATTGCCACAGTTGACACATATCCCAAAAAATGCAATTGGCCCACAGATATGCGTACATTCTCGCTGGCATAGTCAAAAGAGCTAAGCTTCGAAATAATTGTATCGTTGCCATTTATCAGGTCAGAAATGATTTGAATTTCTTAGTCGATTGAGACAGAATTATGGTAATACCTTTGAATACCCCACATTAAAAATTGATTCGTGTCTATCTATCTGTCAAAATACTCAGACATTATTGTAAACAAGATTTAAGAGACTCACAATAAGACCCATAACTAATCTACAATCATATTTACTTTGAGGGCAAGAACATTTGGAAGGAAAATAGTTTGTTACTGCGTGGTATAGAATATACTAAAAATTATGAGATGCATATAGCTACCAGGAGTAATAAAACATGCAATGCTCTGAATAGACTATGGTTCAGTAGAAAAAAGTAATTATGTTAATGATTAGTTAGAGCTGTGCTTTAGCTTACCTTCTTGATGAGGTTGATTAGAGTAAGGACTGTGATATCTCTGACGTTCACGTTGCTCACCAGAATTTCCATCGAAATTTGGGAAATCAGCCCCTAGTGAATCCAAATTGGGAAAGCCTTTCGGTGGTCCATGAACGAATCCCAAGTTCTCATTATCAGAGGCAGCGTTTGCTTGTTCTTTTTGTGAACCTAGCAGTTTCAAGGAGAGGAAATCCCAAAAGAAAAGGAAACGCTTTAGTTTCACAGTCTCAATCAATTAGCATTCAGATTCACTTCATGTTTAGCCTTACGCATATCATTATACGCTGATCTTGTCTCTGTGAATAATTCTTAACTAACAATTCTTAATATTATTGTCAACATTCATTCAACCATAGATACTTTCAGATATGTCAATTAAGAAGTCATGCACTTTTTAATACGTAAATCTAAAGTTCTACCATTTCCTATTCATTAAAGCTTATACACTGTATTATGAATTAAATTCTGTCAAATTTTTCCATTCCAAGGACACTTACCCCTTCAGGGGCAGAGGAATGATTTCTAGGTAACGTTCGTTATGAATACATAGAATATTGTCTCTGAGGTTTTACTTTACATCAAAGTTGCGTGCACCATGCTTCACTAACGCTTACAACCGTATTCCCTGAAGGCTACATGTCTAAGAAACATTTATTACTATTGCTGCGTGCCTTATTGTTATGCTTTAAGAAGTTGCCCAATATTTCTTTTACAATTGCAATTATAAGAAGTAATAATATTTGACTTTGTTGGTTTATTCAGAATTTTTGTAATAGAAGCGGACGGAGATAGAATCTATTAAGTTTTTCATGTAATTATTTAATTAGCTGATATAATTATACGAATATAGTTCTGAGCAGTGTGTTTCATTCAAAGTTTAGATATTTACAGATACCACTGAATTACTGAGTGATATAACCTTACTTTACCATTAGCATTGTGGTTACAGTAAGGCAAACTTAATATTGTACACACAAGAATTAATCATTTTATGCTTAATGATTACATAACCAGTTGGAATTACTTAGGTATACCTGTCATAAACACAAACAGATAGATAGTACGCACTGTAAACGTCGTAAAACTGACCTGTAGGCCTACAAATAAGTAATACAGTTTTTAAAACGAACAGCAGCTCTAGTCTATCGTACAGTTTTATGCATAGCGTGTATGCACAATCACAATCTAATGTTATATGTAATACTTATTTTGTTTTATATATCTAATCACGAGATATGAACTCTGTTTATCCACGTGTACCTACAAACGCGTAGAATAATGTGCTATGCCACAACATATAAAATATCACGAACGCTGTCCCTACATTTTTAAGTTGCAATTAAATAAGTAGTCAATTGCAACCTGACTGTCTAGATTTGCTGCTGTAAAGTATTTAATAATGGGTTCAATAAGACTTTACTGTATATTTATTGCGGCTCGAACAATGTCTTAATAAATATAACGCTTACCTTACAGATATATACAATAGCACCTATAACAATAATTTAATTGATAAAACACAAGTATAAATTCTATATCACTACCTATGCCATTTGCCATTCATTTCCTTTACTATTGTTATTTATTTGGAATGATCGTAAAATATGAAAACATATTTCCGACTTCCGACTCTTTTCTCAATTGACTATCTTAATCCATTTTTGAGGAGAAGGAAATACTATTCACCTTTTATCATGACTTACTTATTTCTCTGAAAAACGTAGCAAATCTCGCGTTATAGTCGAAGTCAGACACATTCAACGCATTTTCACTGAAAGAGCACAACAAACGGATAACTCACTTGCGGGGATAGGTCCATTAAAATCAAATGATGGAAGTCCTGCGGCGAAGCCTTCAGGGAACCCCCCTGAGTAATCATATTGCGGCTGGAATGACTCGTCACTCCCACCGATCACTGATTGTCTTCTATTTCTAAAGTTGCACAGTAAAATCATAACGTACAGGGGAATTCTTAAACATCGTCAATCCAATTCCCATTTTTAAAAGTTTTACTCCCATTCGCCTTTTATTTTCTGTATTTCTCAGTACTTAACTTTTAGTAAGCTTATAACTTTTTAAAATGTCCTTGCTCGGATACAAGTAAGGACTGAGCAGAAAAGCATTTTAATGATAAATTTTGTTTTTGTGTCCCTTTACAAGGATTATTCCACATTTTACTTTTTTAATGTTTTTCTTGCCGTTTAACCAAATCTGAGAAATCACAGTTAACTTAGCTACACAAAATTTAAAAGGATTTCCAAAACTTGGTTTATACTTTTGAAAATAAGCATTTTCCTTACTGCACTGAAATTACTAGTAAAAGATAAATACTACTAATATAGAGATATCAATAACATGAACCAAATTGAGCGCACTGTGTTACAGTAAACATTATTACAATAGTACGACTAATTCGTTTATTAGACAATGTGAATTAGGTTCGTTAAATACTAATGCTGCCGACTTCCTGCTACTGCGAGATAAGGATTAATTTAGAAAAATGTCTTACGATGCAGCTGGTATCTGCGAAGAAAATTTTATTGGACGCTTGACAGCATTTGAAGGTCTATCAGGAGATTTTGATCCACCTGTTGGAAAAAATAATAAAAATGCAATAAGTTTGATTTGGAGAAACTTCACGTAGGATGTGATGCTACTAGCAAGGAAAGAAGTGGAGGAAACTAAAAATATATGCAGGAGTAGATAGGTACCACTAAGTGGCGCTATGTCAGTGTCATAGCACAACAGTGAGCGAAACTAATCTAACAAGACCTAAAATTTCATTTCTGCTACGTGTAATTTTTATTTAAATGACTTGGATTGCAGGTGAGAGAGAAAGTTATCGTCCATCTCAGTCAGTCACATGCGTCTTATCGCGATTCTGCATAAGCAGAAAAAGAAACGGAAAATATTGTTTTTTGACATGTGCATTTAAAGCATCAGTAGTCAGATCACATTTACTTTATTTAGCATGTCATTGTCATTATGCTCATTATCACAAGTTTTAGTGAATATATTCAGCCTAGAATAAACAAGTCATCAATGTGCAAATAATTTGAGTTTTACAATTTAAATACAATTGCTAGTGATACAAATCGAAAGCCTTTAATTGCGTATTTGTGAATTGTTGCACTATGGTCATGGTTGTAGGAAATATGGCTAATAATGAATTCTCAATTGTGAACTATGAATTATGGATCAGTTTGTAGGGAATTAGTGGTTGGAATAGTTCGTGATCGTGAGGAATAGGGCAGAACATTGTGAACACACCTATTTTATTTATTTAGTGGCATTATATAATATTGTTTTACACCAAGCACAATAAATAATTATGTAAAATAGAGTAGTACATTAGTTACACGTACATGAATGTAGTGTTCAGATAATTTAGAGTAGATATGCATTATTTATACATGCATGTACAGTAACTTACATGGGCACGTAGATTTTGACGTGATTTACTTAATATTTACACGTTTATTGGGATGATGTGATCTTACTTTTGGCATGGAGCTTTTCGGCACATGCCACTCATATACACAACTGCATATTTTAAATTTTCACTGTATACGTTGCACTAGTTTGGTGTGTGGACATTATAGAGATAGAGACACTTGGCAAAGACTAGCGTATCGTGTCGTTTTTTCATTCAATTATACTACGTATGGGTAGGTGAAGGGAAACAACGAGGAAATACTTTCAATTCCATCAAACTAATCTGAAACTATATGAAAGTCAATATTTTACACATTACACACGGTTAGTATATTGAACAAGACAAAAGCAAGGAACATAAAGTAATGCACACAACGAGAACAGAAAGGAAACATTATTATCTAGCATTTATGTAATGCACAGGGATAAACAATATATCCTCGTATAGGTAAATAGTAAATAATAATATGTGGATGACTTAAACACAAAACATGTATAGAAAAGTTGTGATCTGCTTTCTGATGCTTAAGAATTCACAATGCTTCGCTACTTAATAGTTAGTGAATTGTGTCTCGTCTGTGGCTGATTGTGTTTTGCTTTGCATTGTAAAATAGCCCAAGATAAATTGTCGTGAGAACTAAATCTGAAGGATGACTTGCATTGCATGCAGTCGATGGGATATGCTCAATATGTAAACTCAAATATCTTACGTAACGTAAATAACAAACTAACCAATTTCAGTCAGGTACACATTATTAACTGTAGGAAATAATTTAATAGAACACAGAATCCTAACCAACTGTGCAAATACGCAATTTTCAGCAACTAAGTGACAACACTAACACTAAATTTATTTTCAATTGTTCTCATTTTCTCGTTTTCCATAGATTCACAACAACCAGTCTCTAGACTACCAACAAGTATCAGTCAAAGCCCACTCCCACAAACTCCAAATTAGGATTCACTCACTTCGCTTGCTAAATCACAACAAAAAGAAGACATCCTAATTTTTATTCTATTTACTCGTTTTTCCTGGGCATTGAACATTCACAGATGCTCGTTGCAATTCTTAGTAGTGTCACAATACAAGAAATGCCATATTAAGTGTAAAAATGGTAATGCATTGTGCATAACTCCTCAGTTGTCATAATACACTGTTTGTAATTATCTTCTGCAGCACGTCACTCCTCTTAAGTAAATTTAAACTATCTGAACAATTTACCGACCCAGTGGATAGTTACTTATTCAATTGTTTTCATTTCTTCGTTCCAACAATATAATTCATAGAAAGTTCGACTAGAATCCAATGAAACTTTCAATGTGAATAGACTCCTATTCTGGGGATCCAAATAAATAACTTCATAATAATGCATAATGGATTCCTCTAAATGGGTTTGCATACACATTTAAATGCGCCTATATTCACTAAACGGATTAACTTTCTCTGAGTGAATTACACAAATATGGTTTGTAAATGAAATCGTTATGTCATGAATGTCTTCTCCTAAAAACTTGCAAAAACCATTTTAAGCAAATTATTCTACGTCTGTGAGAAATTATCCTGGTGCTTTGTGGTTCGAATTGTGGTTGTCATTTTTGGTGATCTAAAGCTCCTGCACTATTAAATTATATTTTACTACTGTAATGAAAAGATAAAGTAATTAAATAACAACAGTGTACTTGTCTCCTATTCATCATAAAGTCTATAGTTTTTATGATTCTACACCAGCTCGATTTGGCTTACGTGAAATCTCTTTTCCAGCGCAATTTGTGTCTCAGTCGTCCATGCTCTACAGTCATTAGATTTCCTTCTATTTACTATTTCTTTTTTAGGTAATATTTTTCTCTCTACTATACATTCACCATATGAAATTCCAATATAAAGAAATGAAGTGGTAGACTTATCTCTGTTTGCATCTCTGATTACAGTGTAAAAATATATTTAAACTTTTGTTTAAATTTTAAAGTTTAAAACAAATTCAATGCATATCTTACTAAATCTCTATGTTCAATTCATTATTAAATGCAATAAAAATTCATATACCAATTACGCCTCAATTTACTTAAAGTTATTTGTTGCATAGAATTTGATTGTCCATTTTCAACGCTGTTTTCGGCAAACCTCAGAAGTATAGACTTTAACCTAATAATATCCAATAGTAATAGGTAATGGATTTATCTATCTAGTTGAACAGTAATTGAAATAAGAACGTTTAATGCATCTCGATTGCAAGAACATGCACAAAGTTCAATAAACTGCAGATTTCCAGGCTTTCAACTTTGTATTCGTATATAAGTAAACCAAAAGCGAGATACTCATTTTTTGAGATTGTGCCATTTAATACTGAAATATTCAAGGGCGAAAATTGAGTGCAAGGCTTATTTATGAAGCACCTCTTAAACGTTACATTATTTGTACCTAAGTGCTACATATACCTTCAAATTAAATGTCTCATTGATAAGGTAAGTAATGGCAAGTTAGTAGCTTATTAAAGTTTAAATCATACCCAAAGAAAATACCTTCATTTAATTTTACATTACTTTTGCAAAAATATTTTTAGATACAGTAGTAGTACTTCATATTAAATAACAAGAGCAGCAAACGATATTCTAGGCAGTTATACTCCCTATTTGGTGGTTTTGAGAATTTTCCTTGCGAGATAAAAAATTTTGGGAATGCCCTTTTCATGCTTCAACATAACACCAAATGTATTCATTTGATTACTATATAAGACATGATCTTTCTTTATGAGGTCAAATGAATACTATTTTACTATACACGTCAATATGTGAATATCATTTTTATGGTTTCTAAATAACTTGCAATAGAATTTTTATTAAGAATCCACCTGTTTACCTTTGGTTTATGATAATGGAATTATTTGCAGTACATCAAAGATACTGATTGAATAGAGAGAATGTAAAAGCGTTATTATCTGAATCGTCTATTAATACTAAATAATTTGTAGAGCTGTAACTATTAATACAAAAATAATTAACACATTTAATGAAGCAAAAGAGTTATGAGTGCTACTTTAAAAAAACAAAGTTATTATGCTTATAAGTCTCACAGATGTTATTAGAAGGGTGTGGATATTGATTATCTAAATTTAAGTGCTTCGTTTGGCTGAGAATTGGGAACAACTTAGACTAACTTTGTACCCAACTAAACTGTCAAAGACTAACTGGAATGAACTAGTTAGCGCCGTGAGACAACAATTTGCGTATTAACATTACAAAATAAATATCAACCTTTAATTAATCCACTGTCAAAGTTCTAACTGGTTTTAAAACAGTAATATCAATTCTAACCATGAACCAGAAATATTACATAAGTAAAGCATACATATGCAGAACAATTAAATATTATCAAGATCAATCAGCTTTGTGACCTAACTTAGAAGTTGAAACTCTCACAGCTTAAGTATTATACTCAATTATTCTTTCTAAAAGCATTTATATTTTTCAGTTTTAATTATTTACTTTTCAAACCAAATTGATAACAAGGTCAATTGTATGAATACAAATACAGTGTACAATTTTTACCTGTATTTTCGAACCAGAATAATATTCATTGGTTAGTACGTACTTATGTAATTAATATTCAAAAATTGAGAGTATTCATGCATTCTCAATTCTAATCTATAGGTATCTGTAGAAATTATTGGTATGTGAATTTTTGTCTCTGCTTATGATTATTAATTACCAAAATCATTCCATTATTGGCATTATGTCGCTGAACTTATAAATTTTATAAGCAATTTTCACAATTTTAATTGTTTGAAATAATTTTAATAATTTTATAAAGTAATTTCTATTTGGTAATCCTGTGCCTCAACATTATGTACATTATAATTGGTACGTAAAAGCTCAATATTAATATTTTAGCATTTGAATGTACCTACTGTTACAAATGAGAATGAGAAAACGGTCGCACACGAGAAATAGAAATACGACTTGAATATTTTGAGAATGCTGTCTCACTTAATGTTGTATATGGCTTTGGCGAAGACTTTGTAGGTATCTACTGTACCGTGCATGGTTTTGTTCCATTGTAAAATTGACTAAACATGGTATTTCCATTATAATTTAGAAAATAACTTACTTATGATATGGAGAGTCCCAAACAAAGGAATCACAATCGCCATCCACTTACTCCACATTTTGGTTTTGGTAGTATTCAATTACAACAATTTAAAAGTTACACTAACTGCACACCAAGCTCTGTATATTCAGTGAAGAGATTATCTTGACTCTGTACTTGTGTATTGTGTACACATGAAAACGGTTTTTGCACTGAAATAGCGTACCTACACAGAAGGCACAAATGCAGACACAAAAATGGTGTTTTACATTTTTCTCTTGATTTTCTTAATAAAAAATGATTCCAAATATCATTTTTTAAGATTCTCTAATTTTTGAAAGAACGTTAAAACGAAGAAGAGAAATTGTGTAAAAGAAACTACACTAAACTCATAGCATCCACAAGGAACGGTCGAGCACAGGGGAAGTCGAACTGTGAATGAGACAGATCGCTCAGTTCTCTCTCATATACACAGCACAACTCTGTTTTGCAGATATACTATGCATAGGGGGTGAAGGTGAACACACTACCAATGCACCAGTACATTTCAACTAGTAAGTACACCAGCAGTATATAGTAATCTGTTATACGCACTTAGTAAAGAGGTGGAATGGCAAAAGTTAACAATAATGCACTACTAGTAATCAAGATATTACTGAAAACAATTATAACATGACGACTGAAGATTACTCACCAATTGTACTCATACTTAAACAATAAGTATACTAGTAAGGATAAAAACTTATTAATGCTCTGAAAAATTCACTGTTCAATTGTGCACTGGCAGGTATAAAATTCTAAGGTTCTACAATGCCACTGACTTAGATTACACACTGGCAATACAAAAGTGACCCTCTTTTGTGAAACCACTCTGCAAAACAATGGTTTTTGAATTGAGACAGCAAATTCCTGCATCGAGTCATTAATTACTAGGAATTTATCGAAAGGAGTTAGTTAATTTATTGATTAATTTTTTTATATTGGATGATCATTCTAAGAAATACTTTCCCTATACTGTAAAACTGAAATCAAATGAAAAATTACTGATTGCAAATGATTTATAGGGGTTTACAATCATTTCATTCTTATGTTGGCGTAAATCATGGGCTTTCATTCGAAGATTATTATTTGGAGCGTTCAGAGAGGATTATTAAATTATCTTACTGCAGAATTTAAGAATTACACAAGTCAATGCTACTGTGCTTATTTAGTGTTGTTGTCCCACAAATTCCAAATTAGCATCATATATAAATGAAGGGTGAGTTACAATGGAGAGTTACTTTTTTCCATTTCTACCTAATTTTCAATTACTAGTTCTACTTTAATTATGTGTTCCTATTATATGCTAGATATGGAAAGCGAGTGCCATTAAAGTAGCTTCTTTCTACCGTTCTACCGTTCATCAGCATTAAAAACAGATTTTTAGCATTTTCTATTTATTTTACTCGAACTTTCGGCTTACTGGCAGAATGCCATCTCCAAACCAAAATCAAGATGACACTAATTGATGATAATGATATGCAAAATAAAATCTATTTTGAAAGGGGAAATCTTTCAAGATTTTCTACATTTGCTAACATTCACTTTACCATTTTACACAACAATTAAGCACTGTTTGCTCTTTCATTACAAACAAATTATTAATACTTGTGAAGGCATGCAAATAAATCTATTTTGTTCCATGATTAATTTGCTCACTTTAAATAAGTACCTATTTGTGGAACACAGCCTTTAAAAAATTCTTTTTAAGCGAACATATATTTCTGAATGAATTAAGATTTTTGTGGCTTTTAAGAAATTCAATAATCAAAACTTGAATGCAGATCATGAAATCAACCCATTTAAAAGCCCATTTCAAGACATTGCATTATGTTTTACAGAAATTGCATCGATTTCCTTTTCCTATTTAAAACTATCTATCTATTTATCTAGCATTACATTAAATCAATTAAAATTTATACTGTCTCACGTTTTCACAAGTTCATTAGTTTCGATTTTTATACTTCAAAATTTGAAATACATTACGACAGACTATATCTTTCCCAAGTTGACGTTTGCTTATGGTGGAAAATATTCTGTCAAAATTCTTTAGATAATTCTGATTACCTTTGGGTATTTTAAGCCATATTTCATTATGTCATGTGAATGTGAACATCTACGATGAGACTGGCATTGCGAACTATTGCTGCACTCCTGCACTGTGTCAGAAAGGTTTATTGGTTTATTAGGTTTGGTGTTTGGATTAACACGTGAATAAAGAGTGTTGCTTATAGTGTGATATTAAAGAAGTTGCCCGTTGATACTTAACAGATTTCTAAGTAACTCTTACGTTGAAATGAAGCATACTCCGTCATCTAGAATCAAGTATTATAACCTACGAATTCACACTTCGTACAAACAGGTTGGTAGTAAAGCCACAGGCTCCTGCCGAAGTGCTTCAGATCGGCAGCCGTAAAAGCTAAGGCGGCTTGGTTCATGATGTTTACAACAAATTGGACTTTTTGCAACAAAAGTATATTTGTTTAAATATCGGCAGCAAATAGCATAAAGCATAAATAGGAATGTTTGCTAATTTTTTGTTAATGCAGCAGTTTTATACAGCAGGTTCACTTTATGTGCTTTACTTAGGATATACAGGCAGGATGCTTGAAAATCGTAGGGTGCTAAGCACACTATTTTTTAATACTGCAAATATTTGTGCTAATTACTTTGCATCAATTGTATACTTATGTTCTTGGTCACAGTAATTAGTTTTAATAATAGTTTTACAAATGCTACACTCCAACAATTGCATAGATTAAAAAAGTGGGTTTTTGTATATATTTTGCAACGGAAAAATACACAAAATGCTGCAAAAACAAAATACCTTTTATCTTTTATACGGGTAACCTTATGTCATATAGGAATAGGAATACATTTTTTGGATCTTACGGATTTTGCAATTATTCCCACTGAAATTCTTGAGGGTGAAATCTAACAACCGACCAGCCTATAAGAAAACCTATTGCATTGTCATCATATCTATTTCCATTGTTGGTGTCACTTCTCGATTTGCAGATGCATTTTTTACGTTAGGTATGACCAGAATGCTATTGCCAGACTGTTTACCCAAGATTTATGAATGGTAGCTGAATTACAATGCGTTGCGATGCTGCATGCAGGTTGAGTCATCGTCGTCGCTCATCAGGTCGTATCGCATAATTATGGAAAGCTCGCATAATGGCCAAACCGTTACTAGTATTGAATAACTTAGTATAAATTAATAATTGTAAGAAGTTATCTTTGGCAGAAGTGATTCACTTTTGTATTATAACAACTCATGGTGCTATATACTACGATGATCATTTAATGCATTTAAAAAAGTACCTGCCTCATATAAAGCAACAGATAATAATAAATATTATGTGTACTGTATGTCAGTATGTCCCGTCCTACCTAGAAGTGGTTAGAATTTGATTAACAAACCCGTTTCCACCCTTAAAAGTTTTTCTCGGCGGCCAGACCTAGCATTCCTCTTACACCAATTTATTTTCTGTAATCTAAATAATGCCTTAATGTCATAAGTTAAAAAAGAATTAAAAGCAAAATATGAATAATAATTTTTGCATATTAATATATATTTTGCCCGTCTTTCTTCTAATTAAGAAATGAAGAAAACCAAATTACCGGTCAGAAATGACAATTACATGGATAGTAACAATTAAAAACTATTTATCTCAAATTTTAAACTAATAAAGAATCCAATTAACAAAAGACGTTAATATGTTGGGTATTTATGTACAGTTTAATAGCATTTTGAGGAATTAAGAATAAGGACCTTGATTTAGATCGGGTAAATTGGTTTAAGCCGCCGATTAATTAGAGTTTGTCGGTTGAAGATGCGGTATGCGAATATGCCGCGATTAGTTGCCATTGTATAGAGTAAGGTATATGAGAGTATAGTGTATGTGGAGATTACGGACGGCGACGGACAGTGCAGTATCTGTTAGTAAGTTAGCTAGGGTAGGCGAAGAGAATCCAACCAACAACAGCATTACATGATACGGAGCCGCTCCCAAACTCCCAAACATCCCTGTGTTAGAGCCACTTTATTATTATAACGTACCACAGTAAGGTTCTTGGTTGTCGGAGTCGCTGGGCTGCAGTCAACGAATACAAAATTCGTCAAAAATCAAAGCGTACTGTAATTTTTTGACAAAATTTTGCATTTATTTTCGGTTCTTAAGTCACAAATTATATTAGTAAGTTGAAAAGAGAGGTCTTGCGTTGACTTTTCACATATTTTTCTTGTATTTTGCATTTGTATCCTTGCCTTAACCATTGAAGGGTTTTTTGTCATTCCACATTTGTATTGGGTGTTGGGATTTAGCACTTGTGACTTGTGTTAAGTTACGATTACGACTCAAATTGTTAAGATTCGTTTCCCAAAGTTCCAACTTAGATTTTTTGCAATTTTCCCATTTATCTGCCAGTGGTGTTTTAATTGTTTTTTTATTTTATCAGCTGTCATGGCGGCAATCCGGAAAAAACTGGTAATAGTCGGTGATGGTGCCTGCGGTAAGACTTGTTTACTGATTGTGTTTAGTAAGGACCAGTTCCCTGAGGTGTACGTACCCACTGTGTTCGAGAATTATGTTGCCGATATTGAAGTTGATGGGAAGCAGGTGATGAAAATTAATCATTTGGGATTGCAAGGAATTAAATCCAGAGATTGCGGCCTAAAATTTTTATTTTTATTGTCCAGGTTGAATTGGCTTTATGGGATACGGCTGGCCAAGAAGATTACGATCGTCTCCGTCCGCTTTCTTATCCAGATACGGACGTTATTCTAATGTGCTTCTCTATCGACTCGCCGGACTCATTGGAAAATATTCCTGAGAAGTGGAATCCTGAAGTTAAGCATTTTTGTCCTAATGTACCAATTATTTTGGTTGGCAACAAAAAAGATCTTCGTAATGAACCAAATACTATTCGTGAATTGGCCAAAATGAAGCAGGAGCCAGTGAAGCCAGAGGAGGGACGTGCAATGGCGGAAAAAATCAACGCTTTTGCATACTTGGAATGTTCTGCCAAAAGCAAAGAAGGAGTACGAGAAGTATTCGAAACTGCTACTCGCGCTGCTTTACAGGTAAATACAGAAAATTCAGTTTTTCATGTAAATTGAGTCACTCAGTGCTGACTGTGAATTAACTGGAATTAATGTGGTGACAGGTGAAAAAGAAGAAGCGAGGAAAGTGTAGTATTCTGTGAAGTACCAATAAGGAACATCTAATTGGAATTCTGTATAAAGTCCTACTAAGAACATGGCGGAAATACCAGAGTGTAATCCAAAAGCATTTCTCTGCCTCTAATTTTTCCGATTTTGATTTTTCATCACACAGTTGATTTTTTTCTAAATATTATCTTATATTATATAAATCGATATATAAACTCCCCACCCTAAAGCCTACTAAATACTTGACTTTTCATCTTATAGATTAGTGTTCGCTTAAGAATATACTTTGAAATGTTATCATTAAATACTATATAGGAAGCATGATTGTTATCTTCCCTAAGTACATAAAGACCTCTCAAAGCTGAGAATTTGTTCATTACATATCAATTTGTTCATTTATTTATCATAATAATAACAAATCCTCGTCTACAAACTATAAATATAGATTTCAGATTCAGTCATTTTAATTGTTTTATATGTAGTGTTATATCCAGCTGTTTTAATTAGCACAAATTAATTTAGCACATTCATTCGATGTGAATTAACGGGTCCTGTGCCCTTCGTATGTATGTAGGTCCCCAAATCTCTCTCTCTCTCTATCTATCTCTTCAACTTCAAATTGACATTCAATAACAGTTATTTTATTTATGCTAAATGAGAAAGGTGTCAACTTTGAAAATTCCTTTCCAAGGAAAGATAAAAAGCTGCGTTGTGTTCCACTGCTGCATTGATTAATAAATACTTATTTAATTGTTACCACATTCCAGTGTAGACAAATTCGTCACAATATTTTATTTTAATAATAATTACTTAACGTGTGCAGTAGCTCACTCATCCACTCGTTTAAACGCCTTCCTAGAAAGAAACGCTTCTCATTTTCAGTTTCAGTGTTCTCCAGCATTTGCAATTCTAATCTGACTTTCAAAAAAGGAAGTGCGAGTTATTAATATATTCTTCCGAGACATTTGTGCGTCAAAACTGGGCCGTTAACGTTCCTAGGTAGAGCATTAGCATAATGCAGAAGAAAAGCAAGCATGGAGAAGCAACAAGCAATTAGTCATACATTATGTAATATGATTGCGCAATGCATCGCTATTGCCAAACGGTATACTAAGCATATCCCAGCAACATGATCTCATCCGCTCGCAAACATTTTCTTATTCACTGCCACTATTACGATATTGTGTTGATGATCTAATCCGCAAGTATTCAACCAACAACCGACCATCATTCATTAATTACGTCATATAGTACTCTCAACATGAGTTTCGTTTTCCGTCACCTGGAGAAAGCAAGAGAAGGAGAAAGTCTTCCCTTTCCGTCTATATTTTCCCTATTCGTCTTCTCCCCACGTGGTTAACTAAGGCGCTAAAAACGTGCTGTCCATATCCTAACCGCATACTTCTATCTTCTCAGTCAGAATACTCCTGGAGAAATGGCAGGAGTCCCTTCTGTCATTGGTAAGGACGTCCTTCAAAAAATTTTACCAAAATTCCCTGCAAAATGTAGTTACTGTTTTGCCTACGGATCGGCAGTTTTTAGCCAGGAGAACCAGAAACCTGGAAAGGTAGTAAATCAGGAACAATAATTCATTTTCTGCGTCACAGCTGATTTTTAAAGATTTATTAATTTGAAAATTTATAATTATTAGGATAAATAATGATAATATTACTCTTTTGGATTGTACTCGTTTTTAGATGACAGACATAGTATTTGTGGTGGATGATCCTGTTTCTTGGCACCGAGAAAACCTACAACTGAATTCCTCACACTATTCGTTCGTAAAATACTTTGGTTCTCGAGCCATTTCTAAAATCCAAAATGAAATGGCAACTGGAGTGTACTACAACCCTTACGTTTCTGTCGAACAGCAGGTTAGCTTCAGTATAACAAATAGCAGTGTTGAGACTTTTTTCAATTTTACAAAGATAAGTAAGATTGTGCTTAAAAAATATTTCAGTTACTTAAGTATGGGGTCATCAGTACCAAAGCCTTTGAATCCGATTTAACCAACTGGTCTCACCTTTACATAGCTGGAAGATTGCACAAGCCAGTATTAGATATTAAACCGCCGTCGAATTCCAGCATTGTCAAGGCCATTAACTCCAATAGAATTGCAGCTTTGCGTACCACTTTACTTCAGTCGGGTAGAAATTTAACTAAGTATCAACTCTTTCACGGAATTGCTGAAATTTCATACATTGGTAATAAATGTGGAAAATTAGTAGCTTATTTTATTTATAATATATCAATATTTCATGCGATTGGGCTAAGAAAATAACTATGCATGCATGTAGCACATGGTTGTTTCTACCGGTTTAATTACTATATTGAACGATTTTATTGTACTTTCAGGAGACTCCAGAATGAAAGTGGCAGAGCACCCAGACAAAGTAAGAAACATTGTTCTTCCTCAACTGATGGAGTTTGAAAAAGTGTACACTCCACACATCTTAGAAATGGATCCATCTATTTCGGTGGGAATATTTTCTAATTAACTTTACTTTTTTAAATTACTTAGCATTTTAAAAATTTGTATTACCCAGCTGAAGCTGCATACAATTTATTAGATACGTCTATGCAATTTTAATTGACAATATTATGCGTATTTGTTGCAACTAATCCATTTCATATGAATTTCAAAAGATTTGATTTAATATTCAGTTGTTTTAATTACAGATTGACAAACAGGGTATTATAGTGCAGGATACTCAACCGAAAACCAGATTTAACCACCTTATGCTGTTGCCAAATGAATTGCAGGTTTTAATACACTAGTAAATGTCTTACATTCTCGGCTAGGCGTGATAATATGCTTCGGAAAGTGTATGTAGATCACTTTGTATATGTTACAGATAGCTCTTACAAGACGTATGCTCCATGATCCACGTATTGTCGATATAGAGGAAGTTATGGCCGAACTTTCATATCTTCCTAATTTATCACATCACATTCGGAATTCAATTACCGATATCGTTTGGGGAGCAACTGTGCGACAGACGATTCAAGGGGTCATCTCGGCAGGAATATTTCAGTCTATCAAGTATGGATACGAAAAGTTGATGAAGAAAGTTGGAAGTAAAAGTGAAAGACCAAAACTGATTTCTGAGCAGCTGCAATCACTTACTGATTCAAAATTCAAAGGCCGACTAAAGGATGATTAGAGTTAGTCTTTTCAGTTTTAAGTATTAATATTTGTTGGAAGAAAGACTTAGTTTGATATTGATAATTTTATAGGAGCGTGCTAAAATAAGATTATTCTTTTTCTTTGCACAAAATATTTTCTAACTTTACACTTTACAACACGACAAATAATATAAATTTAGTTGCCATAATAATTTGAAATTTTACAAGAAATACTTACAAGTATTTTATGTACAGTACTAGCCAAATTTAGCATTCTTAAGATTCCTGTGTTTTTAAACCGTGTTTAAGTAGTCACGAACTAACTAGTCATTCTTACAGTAATTGCAATAAATTATGCAAACCAATTGTCTTTTCTGAAATAAATGGTTTCCGATTAACAATACTTAACTTTATTTCCATAGATGTATGGTTTGCCAATTGCAAATAGAACTCAAGATAGTTATTTATAATTTAGTAACTACTCTAACTGTCTAAATACATACATGTATTAGTACTGAACACAAATAATTCAAAATTACGTTCAAAATTACATACATCCAAAATGTGTATCTGATTTGGCGTTCAACCTTTATTTACATATCAAATTATACCTAAATATTACAAGGCAATTTATTAATTCTTAGCTGTTATTAAAGTTTTCGAAAATTTTCATTGGATTCAGTAGTTGTAACATGAATGAAGCATAACATCCAATTCGTCTACTAATGGTATACCTATTACAACAAACAGTAGAACAATTAGTTTAAATATTTTAACTACATTTTAATATTTTTATTTCCACTAAAAATTAAATATTTCAGAATCAAATAGCACTAATAATTTTAAGTACTCTAGTATTTTCATAATTTTGCAGACCTTTTTGAACTCTAGACATACATGAATATAGTTTATCAAATTGGAAGCTATTAAAATTTCAAAAGAAAAGTTTTCTTACTTTACTAAACATTGATGAACACAAGAATCCTCCTCTTCGCATTCTTCATCATTTAGTTGCAGAGTTGGAGTCGTGTAGCTGTCAATAATTAAACGCAAAGTTGTATGACACTTTCATGCAACATTTTATTACATTGCAATTTTTCCAGAGAAACTACAATTTTTCTTACCTCACCATACATTGATCTAACTGATTTATTATACAAGATTCCATCCGTTTCTCGAACTTCATCTTTTTTACTAAATTGCGTAGCTCACTGATTTTTGCAGCGAGGGTACTGCAGCAGTCAAAAAGTAAACGCCGAATTACACGAAATTTTCATTTTCTAATTGAGCACATTTGAAGGGATTTTTCAAGAGGAAAAAGCTTTGTCTTACCGTTCAGTGGATTGAGTTGAAGATTCCTCCTCTGAAGATGCGAACTTCACACTTTCTACTATGTAATTTGCTGACTGACTAATATAGGAGGATGCAATATTCAAACTTCCTATAATTAGATCCCAAAAAGTACTAGTCCACCCTTTGACTACGCCCACCAGAAAGTTCCAGTTATGCCAGACTGCTACTTCGGAATTTCTTCCATGAATTTCTGAAGCTGTGCTTTCTGTAGCTTTTGTTGGCGATTTGCTTGGTAAATTGTCCCAGTGAACGTAGAACCAAGGGGCTGCAATGAGGATATATAGAACGGCGACTACAAAGAGTAAACTTAACTCTGGGTCATTTTTCGGTTCAGTGCGCCTGGGAGAATGGATTGTTGTAAATAGATGCATGTCTTTTTTAATCCAATTCTCATCTTCAGAAGAGCTACTTGGTGATGACGGGTCGTCCAAATCGTCAGTTATAGAACAGTCACTCTCTGATGACTTGTCGCAATCGGTTTCGCCTTCCGAATCATGAGCCATAAATCCATTTTCCAACTTACATCTGAAAACAAAACGAAAACATTTATTTTACATTTATACATTAGTAACAAAATAGGTCGAACTGGCTTAATTATTTAAAGCTGTGGTATAAAAAAAGTATTGGCCGTACCTGGTGTCCATTTCAAGTCTACAATTTATTCCTCTCGTTCTGAGAATTTGATGAGTAGTTCTGTTTTCTTACAGTTCACGACAAGGAATGATTCTTATTCCTCCCCAACCTACAAATTTATGTGTTTGCAAAGGAAATATTATCCGTAAATGTGTAGAGATTCTAATAACTTTGATTAATCCTACCTGTATGCATTGAATACAACTTGAATGAATGAACTGCAACTTGTAAAACAGCCACTTATATATTCGAATACAACTACCAGCAAATGAATTGTGGTCACGGTTTTGTGCAGAAGACAGTTCGACCGGAAATTTGTCTGGCCCTTTCCTAATTTGACTATCTACTGCCGTTGTGTAGATAGTCATAGTAATACTAATGATTTTCAAATTAAATCCGTCGCCAAACGAATTGAACACTTCAGGCCAAAAGGTATTTCCGTATTTCGCTGGAGGAAAGCTGTGTGTTAATTAATCAGCATACATTATCATTATTAAATAAGTTCCATCACAATAGATATGTACCGACGTAAACACAATTTAGTAAAAAGCAATGCATCACAAAAGGTATCAGATTCGTTACAATAAATTCCAGGAAGGAAATCGTTAGCCGACTTTTAATTATGCTTAAAAACAACATGTGAATTGTTATGACCTAAAAGCAAACCCGCCAATTTAAAAGAAGTTTATTGAAATATATGCATTGAATGCGTCAACAATTGTTCAGAGAAAACAAAAATATAAATTTCTTGTCAAACAAATAAACATAGAGTCAGAGTTAGTACAAAGCTATTTTCTAAAATGCAATTCTTACAGTGCTCAGAATGCGAATGTAATCTTAACTGGTCAATCCTGACATTGACATTTATTCACCTCATATTGCTGCCATAAATAAAATATTGATTATGTTACGGTGTCAAGTTCCACAAATTCATTTCGTAAAAGTTTTTAGAATGCTATAGAAATCATATAACAGATTTAACAGATAATTCATGTTCTTATTCGTTTTCCTTGGTGGAGGAGTATGCAAGTATTTTTCATTCTGTATATTGTAGCGTTCTGATAAGAATGCTGTAGCCGGTATCTTTCTAAATAGTGGGATTACATTATGTTTCGGTGACGTGCCAAGTTTGAATTGTGTCTGTGTTCTTGCTAATTCTGCTGTTTGGTTAGAATGACGTGGGAAGTGACGTGACATCGGCGAGATGTAGTTAGTTATTCATAACAACAGAAATAGATTATTATTGTAGGTAAACTGTTAATTGTCAGTCGGCAGACTTATATATTCTAATAAAAAGATTAGTGTAAGCTTCATGTTCCAATTAAGTCATTAGCAGTCATCGGTAAATGGTTAATGTAAGTACAATCTCAAATCTAATAAAATTAAAGCTTATACTTAAAACGAATGCTAGTTATTTTATTCATAATATGTATGGCCTGCTTTTCAATGAACTACTTTTTAGGTGAAAGGTGACATCGTCACAGAATTTATGTTATTTACCAAAATATAAGCACTCATTACTGACAGTACTCCTTCTGACAACTGACACAGGCCTGACAATCTTTCATTACATATTTCGTGTCAGTTGTCAGTACTAAGATAATTATTTTCAGTTAAGAGACAGTTTGTTGTTTTTCATCGGTATTTCCATGTATTTTAATGACACTTGTTACAATTGGCGATGTAACATATGATAAATAGCCTAATTATCCCTCAAGTTTTCTTTCCCAATCTGGAAAATGAGAACGACGCAGTTCCATTAGTGAACAGATTCATTTGTAATATTTTCAATTGTGTTTCTTGAATAATAAGGGAAATGGTAATTCAAGGTAAATATTATTTGCTATTAGATTACTAGCAGAGTAGCTATAAAATCTTGTACCCTGATAGAACAGTTGGAAAGCTAACGACCCAAGTATTAGTGGAATTAAGAGCACTGCCATTTTTCTATTAACAAAATATTAAAATATGAATTCTCAAATGAGTGTTATTTTATTGGATAATTATTGAAAACCATGCTTTGTTGGTTGTAGATTTACGTTTCGTGAACATGGCTGGGGATCCCGTTAGTAACACAAATAACGAGAAGCTGGTGTTTGCATTACAGAACGATCTTAAGACACTTTCTCTGGAAAGTAAGAAAAAACATGGGTTTGTCAAAGAAGCATGCGAAGAAAGTATCGCGAAAATTAGAGCGGCCAACTCTACACCCAATAATATGACTTATATTACTAATCAAGCTCTGTACCCCGTAATTCAAGGTTGTGAAACAAAGGACCCAAAAATTGTAAAGGTAAAGTGGAACACTAAATAATAAATGTCAACCCACAAAATTTTACTGGTTCTAATATCATTGTGTATTTGTTTGTATTAGTTGTGTCTCCACTGTATTCAGAAACTAATTACCGGTGGATTTGTAGACATTAAAGGTGCTCGATCGATTTACGAAACAATAGTAATTTTATTGGAAAACAACATAGAGGAAATAAAAATCCTTCAAACAGTAACATTACTTTTGACAACAAACAATGTTGTGAAAGGCGATTTGCTGGCTAAGAATTTAGTTCTTTGCTTTCGTCTTCACTTTTCGAAAGACTCCACCACAGCTCATGCAGCAGGTGCAACTGTTCGGCAGTTGGTGTCTCTTGTTTTCGAAAGGATAGAAAAGGATAAAACCTCACAAGGTATTTTATCAAGTTTTTGAACGCAGTCCAAATATATTCATTACACAATTCAAATAATTCATTTTTAAAATATTCAGGTCCTGATTTACCACCTGAGGCCGCAGACGCTTATTTGTTGTTTCAGGTAATGTAATTAAAATTAATCAATTTTTGTCAAAGTAAAGGCCAAAAAATGGTTTTGAAAGTTTATTTTATTTTATGTTGCAGGATTTGATATTTTTAGTCAATGGAGAGCAGCCTAATTGGCTGGTTGGCATTGCAGAAATGTTCCGAACTTTTGGGTTAGAACTTTTGGAAACAATACTGTCCAGATTTCCATTTGTATTTGCTCAAGTAAGTTTCGTAATTTACAGTTCCCGATTATAAAACATGATCTCGCTGAATGTAATGTACAAGACTGGCTTTTTCTTATTTTTTAGTATGAACAATTTGGCCTACTACTTAAAGAACGCGTTTGTGCAATGGTAATCAAGTTATTTTCGCCAAATGCAAAATTCAAAGCCAATCAAGCTCAACAGTCGCAGTCCTCCTCTTCAGATTTACTGCTGGACAAGCCTTTCTACCCCACGTCTGTGCGCCTCCTCCGTATTGTGGATATCCTGATTAACAAGTATTACGTTCTGTTGGTTACCGAATGTGAAATATTCCTCAGCCTTCTTGTTCGATTTTTGGATCCGGACAAACCAACTTGGCAGCGTTGTTTGGCTCTTGAAGTCCTTCACAAACTTATAACCTCTCCACAGCATTTGTCCAAATTTTGTCGTTCTTATGACCTCAAGCCCCATGCTACAAATATTTGCAAGGTCGCATAACAGTTTAATATTTTTAATTAATCATAATTTATTCAAACACAGTCATTTGTTAATAACTTGCTTTATTAAGGATATCTGCCATTGCAATTAATAGCATGTATTTGTCGTTAGTGGTGACCAATGGCATTTTTATAGAATAAATGTCCATAGCTTAAATATAAATAGTAATTATTTAATTTACTGCAATGGAAATTTTGGTTTGCAATTTTAGGACATGGTGAATGCACTTGGTGCCTACGTCCAATCAGTGTTTGCGAACCCAGTTGGCGCGATGTCTACAATGATGTCGACTACAACACAGTTAGGAGGAGTTAGTTCTATTGGAGCAAATCCCACTAGTAATCCCGTTAATGGTCCGTCAATTAATTCTGGAGATCCCGCAACAATCGGGTTTTACTTTCGCGGAAGCATGGTCCCACTTGTTCAAATGTTTCAGCCATCCACGCCCAAGCCGCAATTGTACGGTTTGTTTTTAAGTATTTCATTTGTCTATAACATGGTGAAGAAAAATATGTTGTGGTTTGCAGGATGGAGCTTACAGATAAGCAGGAACCCCCGGTTTTTGCAACTTGTGAGTCTTATGGAGTTGCCATTTCCTTTGCGTGCCTCTCCGACTTCGTTTTAAGTTTGGTAGAAATCGACAGAGAAATACAAGAAGGGCAGCAACAAGGTTAGACTAAATAATCTAATTAAATATTGATGGCTACAATAGTAGTTTGGGGAATTAGTAAAAAGTTTAATTTTTGTACTCCATTGTGTTTGGAGTTCCTGTTAGCTATCCAATTCCAGTAATGGTCTTTGAGGGCTTAGGCTAAAAACAAACAAATAAGAACATTGACAAATTTTCTAGTATCACTTTCATTCATTCTATTTATTCGGTTTAGGAAATTATTAAGTTATCTTTATTTATGGATAAATTAGAGATGTGACTCAGAAAAAAAATTGAATATTAACATAATTTTTATTCTTAATTATATCCCTGTTTAGGCTTATCTGAGCTAATAATAACTTTATATTTTCGCTAGACGTACATACAGACAAAAGTAACAAATATCTCTTAATTTTGACGAGCTGATGATTGAGAGCTGTGATTATGATTTTAGAGGAAACGGCCTCTTTAGCTCCTTGCCTATGCATTAAGACTAACACATTATTTTTAGTATCATTTAGATTATTGCTTGATAAAGTAGTCTATAGATCGGAATAATCTGCCTTACCTAATTGCTTTGAGCTTAAGTCTAATTGAACCTGATATCAGTCGCCGTGTATCTAGACATAATAAGGTTGTAAGATAGATTTACAGTAATCTCGCACAACTTTTTTCACAAATTTTTTTATGTATATTTGGGAACTTTAACATAGATTCGGTTCTTCATTGTTGTGGTTATATATTTACATTTCTTTTATGTAAAATTGTTTCATTTCAGTAAATTAAATTCTAGGATAAGTAAATGATTTGCATCATTTCATATTGGCAACTGTTGTCTAATTATTATTTTAAGTACAAATAGATTTTTTATTATGACTAACAGGAATAAGTTTACATTTTATTTTTAAATTCCTAGATGCTGACGTCTTAAAGCAGTTATTGTCATCGAGTTGGCCGGGTCTTTTGGCTGCTTTAAATCTTCTTCTTGAAGCTAGGTAGACTAGAATACGGAGAATTTCGTTTTGTTGATTAATGATGATTTTGTACATACCTATATAAAATTCCCAAATGATTTTTAAGCTGAGTCTTTTTTACAGTATTGATGACGGAATTACAGAATCAATTTGTGAACGTTTGGTGGATTTAGCAACTCTTTCAGGAAAATGTTCTTTGCAACAATGCCGGGAGGCGATTGTTTTATCCCTGTGCGTTGCTACTCTACCGCCCCATTACGGTTACGCTGTGTTAAAAGGGACCATTGGTATGAGCCTTAGGTGTAAACGTACAATTATACACAAATAAAAGCACAAAGATTTTAATTGTAATATTTTTAATTGAAGGCCACGGAGAAAGTCCTCATCCTATTAATTATTCCGAAATGGATAACGGAAAGCAGCAAGTAGTTGTTGTGGGCACAAGTGTGGTTCCTTCCTTAGCTCTCCCTCCAAGTAACTTCTAAATTACAGTTTTATACTAGTTCGTTTATTGCGTGTGATTAGGCACTAAAATTCTTAATCTGTGTTATACAGCCTTGCAATCGACTCCTGTTATGCTGACTAAGAAAAATTTATTGGTGACACATTCAGTTCTTAGACTTTGCCTAGAATCAGGTGCCATTCTGTTAACATCTTGGTTAACAGTGCTGACGACTCTTCAGCATTTGTGCTGGGTATGTGGAATTGTGGCCAAGTCATCCACGGATTTCATTACAAATGCTACTGGACGATTAAATACCGGCGAAACGAAACATCACCATCAGAACACTTCGTCGTTTAGTAATAGTATCAGTATTGGAATTAATAATTCACACGACTTAGCCCTCAACTCTGGGTCACATGGGAATCACAGTTTAGGGACTGGAAACGACCCGTCTTCAAATTCACTTGGTGGAAAGCTGGGACCTCAGCAAAAGTCCAGCAAAGGGAGCAACGGCCCTGTGGGAACAAATGGAGGAGTAATGGGAGTGGTAGTGGACTTTGTTAGTTGTCTGTCACAAGGAGTAATGAAATTGATCGAAACAAGTGTTGTCTTAGATGACGTGTCTCTCCATCATGTTATCAATGCACTGACCAACCTTTCTCAAGAAGCAATGGAGATTGCTTATTCAAATCGGGTATAATTCACTTTGTGCATTTGTATACGTTGCTTATTAACATATTGTAGAATTCACATTAAACTCTGTATTTTCTTCTGAAGGAACCGTCCTTATTTGCTGTCGCAAAGTTGTTGGAAATTGGTCTAGTTAATTTAGACAGAGTTGAAATTTATTGGCGACCCTTGACAAATCACTTACTGGAAGTTTGTAGACACCCGCACATTAGAATGAGAGAATGGGGTTCCGAAGCTATCACATTTTTAGTTAGATCAGCCCTCCTTCACGAAGACACAGATGATGAAAAAGTCAACCAGCTTTTATTATCACCGCTATGCGAATTGTCATCGATACCTCACAATGACGTTCGGAATAAGCAGCTCATGGCTCTTAGTCAAATACTCCATTGCAAAGGGGATAAACTTAAGAGTTCCTGGCCATTGGCCATAAATATTCTTGGGGATATTTACGAAAATCACAGGTATGTTCTAAATACGATTTTTGTGTATTTGGCTAATTTCGGAAGTTTTTATGTGATACTATTTTTATTTATAACCGGAATAATCCATGTAATTCTTTTTTGTATTTGAGCAGCGAAGGCTTAGTTCGATCAGCATTTCAGTGCTTGCAGCTTGTGGTGACTGATTACTTGCCCGTTTTACCCTGTGGTTGTTTGCCACATTCCATTGATACCGTGGCTAAGTTTGCCAGACAGAAGCAGGAGTTAAATGTGGCTCTCAGTGCTATTGGTTTAATGGTATGTCAATATAGAACAAAGAACACTAAAAATGCCGTTGTAGTGCACTATACAATTTTTTATTTAAATTACTAGTGGAACATTGTCGACTTTTTGTACCAAAATCGAATGAAGATATTAGAAAATCTAACACCCGAAATTTCAGTTTTCCCGGAATTTCCTGGATTATCAGAAATACCACAGTTTGATAGATTGTGGTTGGGAATTTACCAAAGATTAGGTAAGAGTTAACTGGAATTGGGTTTAGTATTGAAAATAGCAATTAAGCACAATTAGTTACACCTTTTATTATAACAGGGGAGTTATGTGTTGACGACAGACCCGCAGTTCGCAAATCTGCAGGCCAAACTCTGTTCTCAACAATCGCTGCACATTCCAACATATTAAATCGATTTTCATGGGATTCAGTAATGTGGCAGGTAAAGTCTAATTAGTTCATGAGTTTTTGTAGCATTTTTCTAAGGGGATTTAATATGTGCAGGTACTCTTCCCATTATTGGAAGCGGTAGAATCGTCATGGAAAAACGCTAGTTGTGAGAAGGTGGACGGACAAAATGCACTGCTCATTCACCACTCGCGAAATACTGAGCAAAAGCAGTGGGCAGAAACACAGGTGAGACTTTAATGTTTGCACAGGTACTAAACTGGTGCTAATTGAGGATCTTTGGTGAATTGCTCTTGAATTTGTAAGGTGTTGGTGTTAAGTGGAATTGCGAAGATATTTGCAATAAAGCGGTCCAGTTTGCTAGAGATACAAGACTTCCCTAAAGCGTGGTTCTTTTTCCTTCAATTTGTACAAAGTGGTGCTATGAGCATGAATGAAGAAGTTTCTTTAGCTGCTTTAAAATCTTTCCAAGAATCATTAGTTGCCCCGCAGGATCTTTCCGTTCCTGGTATGTTCAACTTTCGATTTAGAACTCTTCCTTATTGTTTGCACACTTTTCATGGTAAATATTTATTTTAGAACCAGAGGAAACTTGGTCTCGCAGTTGGTTAGTTTATTGTGATCTTGGACAAAAGGTTATTTGTGAAAGAGGGGCAAACCAACAATATTTAACTGCATATGTTACAATATTTCAATATCTGTTCGAACCTTTGAAAACAAAGTAAGCTGCATTTCCTACTGTTTATACTCAATTATTGATTGTTATCATGTTTGGACCACATTTTGTATTTGATTGCTTAATTTCAGACTGACAGTAGATGATTTAGCTAAACTAAATACTGTATTTGCGAAATGTCTGGTCGTGCCACTAACAGCGGAAGGAGCGTCTTCGATTCTATTTCAATCAAGTGATAGTGGAATGAGTCCATTGCAAGATCAGATTTATCAAGCTTACAGCATTATCATCAAGGTTACTAAACAGCAATTTTAAATGCGAATTCAATAAATCTCAGTTTAATAAATAATTAAAATTGGCACTCGTCTTTTCTACGTTATATTAAATTAAATAATTTTTGTTTTAATTTAGGAGGCCAAAGAAACACATTCACTAAAAATATTGCTTCCACCAGTTATTTTACAGCTAATTGATTTTGGGGCATACGCTGTCAGAAGTAGCACAAGTGTGAAGGGAATACCATTGGTAAAATGTTTATTTTAGAATTTAGTATTTATTTTTGGCATTTGGATATTTAAAATTTTATGGTGCTCTAATTTAGGAAGGAGTTGTTCCAAACTGTATGGAATTTGGAGTAAAATGTCTTAAGAACTCTGTATTAATGTTATCTGCTATTTGTGAAGACAAAAATGTTATGGAGTCTGATATGTTTTGCAGAGCTATGAGGGTATTTTTTATTCTGCATAATTATTGCGCACAATCTGATAAATGTTTGTAAAAATTCGATGTATTCTCAAAGAATTTCAGACCAATACTTTCCTCAAGATTTCAAAATTCGGAAGGCGCTTGGAGAGAATGTGCTGTTCACTTTTTCCAAGCAGTTCCTCTTATGGTGAACACGCGGCCAAAAGATCCAGAGTTCTGGGCTCAATTGGCACATTGCTCTCAGGAATTTCTTTTCTTCTCAGGCACCGGTGAATGGATGACGAAGAAGGGATGGAAGGATGAAAAAATGGATGTTAAGATGGTGTCTCTTTTAAAAGACCTTGTGTTTCTTAATGATGGATTCCTACCAAGCCAATTTCTAATCGAAGTCGTTAAGATCTTCCACCGTGGATCATGCATTAATGAATATGGTAAATCTAGAGAATTTGCTTTGTTTACTTAGTTTGATTTATTTAGAGCGCAAATAGCCCTAGAGCAAAAGGTTTTTGTATATTTCTCTGACCATTTAAAAAAATGCTTTTAGTCTGCCTTTCAGTTTTCTTTTGCTATTGCTCTGTATGGGTTTAGAACTGAATTTAAAATTTGACGCCGCTTTATTTTTCTCATGAATGATGTGCAATTATGGAAATAATTAAATGTACAATTTTTTAAAACAAGGATGTGACTTTTCAGATGGAATTAACGTTTCTGAGAGAGAAGAATTTGTCCGTTTCTGTTTTTCATCTCTGCTAGAGTTTGTTCTCAAGGGTCCTAATAGTGTCTCTGAAATAGTTCATTTGCAAAGTGGAGATGATGGCAAGAAAATTGCTGTGTTGGCCCTTCTTCAAAGATTTCAGAATATTCTTTTGAATTATAAAGAATACGTTCAAATGAACTCTCACATTCCTATTCAAAGGTACGTAGCGTTGTTTTATTTTTGTATTTTCTCCAATGTCATATCTGAAATTATTTCTGCTAACTCTTTAATTTGCTTAATATCACCTATAGACACAGACTTGCTGAGATGAATTTTGTTCTGAGAGCCATCACGTCTTTGATCGAAAACTTAAAAACTGCTGATCCTTCAAGAGGTATTTTATTTCTTATTTGATTATTCTTTTTTATTACTATGCTTAAATTTTCGTTTTAATGTAAAAAATGTGAAATTCTTAGTTGCCTCTGGAACTTGGGATCACATAATCGCTATCTACCCTGATCTGGTGGCTATCGTTGGACTCCCCGGAGTGGAGGCATCCATAACAGTTGCCCTTCGTGATGCTTTACTCTCGTACCGAGATCTTTTACGGAGACCTAGTATTTCCAAGAAATAAGTCTAAAGTAGCGATGTTAGTCCATTTTATTTGCCTAATCCGCATACCATACATAAATTATAGTCCTTCATGTTTTAGTGCTTAAATATTATTGTTGTGTCACATTGCCAACAAAATGCCTGTAGCAAATTGTAACTGCTGAGAGGCAATATACATTTGGATACAAAAATCTGCAAGCAATAATTACAAATCCCTGCCTCTACTACCGTCTATTGTTATAAAATCTTCCCAAGTCATGTTTTAGTTTACTATACCACTTAATTATAGGAGTCCTCATGTAAGACTATGAAAGTAATATTTATCTTGGGGAAACAGCAAAATTAATGAATGATAGCTATACTGTAATCAAAATTCACGCAATATTAAAATTGGTATTTTACGAAATGAGTGTACATATAATATTGTACTTTTTAGTTTATTTACAAACTGACAACCGACAGATAAGCAATATTAATCCCACCGACTCACCAACCGTCAAATATCTTCAGGTTCTAAATAATAACTGTTAGTTTGAAATTGTATTTGGCAGTGTACTTCTTTCACTGACAACAGTCAATAAATCATCTAATAACTCTCCATCGGCAAAAAGGGTATCAATGCGTCTGGGTAAATCCTTGTATTTAGCTGGAAGAAAGCATGCAGTGTAATTGAATCCTGTTAATTAATAAAAGTTACATCACAATAAATATGTATCGATGTAAATACTATTTAGTAAACACAACATTGCATCACATTAGGTATCAGTGTAAATACTAATTTAGTAACAATTGTTATAATGAATTCGATGAACGGTAATAAATTCGTTGTGAGATGATTGTTAGAGAAATTGTGAGGATGTTGTGAGATGAGGTAATAATAAATGTAAATGACTGAAACTACTGTCCGAGTCTAATTATAAAATGATTCAAGAATAAATAGAAGTCACGGTGTAGTGCACAGGTGTAAATAGTGAGTAGCAAAGCAATATTGTACAAGGGTATCACATCATGAATATAACTTTAATTGTAATAGTATTATTTTGTAAATGTCGTGTGTCAATCTACTATGTATAGTGATACTTGTACATATTTATATGTACTTATTTATGTAAATTAGCACAGAAGTTGTTTATAATAGGTATGCAATTTTATTTCAATAAAAGTAAAACCGTTGAACGATATTTCCTTTCCATTTTACTTATTTTATTAAGTACACGTTTAATTCTATGGTTCAAAACTTCTATGCTCTATTGACGCCCACTGGTTTTAAAATACCTACATAGCGGTATATTATTCTTGTGGTTCAACCAAAAATTTTAACGACTGCTTTTATAAGACACTTATAATAAGGAAAACTTATTGACCGCTGACCACATTGAAAAAAGGGGTAATTAATTTCATCAACACATTAATAAATAAAAAATAATAGATAAAAACAAATCTATATAACACTAATTAAACCCACCAATGGACAATTAAATAATCTGCTACAGAATTATGCAATTGGCTGTTCTTGCCAGTAGATATGTTGTGGACGTTACAACACAAGATTAGATTTCACACAGTACTAGACGCTAGACCTTAAAATACTACTATCTACCATAACCACAAAGAAACCCTGCTCTCTCTCTCTCCAAGTACTTCGCATATATGCATATAACCGATAAATATGATAGTTAGTGTACAGAGTAAAGAAATTTAGCTGATAGCTCTATACAGCGAAAAACTCCACAGAAATCGTAGAGTAACCGTTTAGTAAGTAAAATTAATTGTAGGCGTCACATTCTAAGTCGTGGGCTAGTTTTGTATGCACTCCACATAATATGTGGAGTGCACATATACATATGTATCATATTATCATTCAGTTTGCAGGACAGGAACTCTGGAAATGTAATAAAACAACATTTCTATTGTAATTTTTAAGATTCTAATATGTACTGATATTAGTCTTCAGTAGATATTAGGACGTATAATATGGTGTCATATTCAGAGTTCATTATTGTATACTTTGCTGGTAATAAATTATATCCGCTTTCATGTATTTATGTAACGATTATGTGCTTATACAGTGTACATGCAATTCTGCTTTCGATAAGTCTGCTCAGCAGTCTAACAATGTTGATACGGTTTATTTATACCGAATGCCTTTTTACTCGCATGATGAAAACGCTTTTCCCCAAGTGTTCATGCAGTATTATTATCATAAAATTCTGTGTGTCTATAAACAGCTATATTTTCCGTGACTGTATGCTGTAATACATGTAAATAAAATATAAATGCATTTGAGTATACTTTGTGGTTGCCGAAATCCGCATTTGGATATAGATAGCATTGCACTAACCAATACGAGTTCAAAACACAGGTATGGATTATTATTGTGGATAATCGATCCATTGAATACTCACATTCATATCCAAACGCCAAACAGTAACCGAAGTACGGCACAAATTATTTTTCTCTTCATTCCCTTGATACTTATTTATCATCTTTAGTTCCAAAACGTCAACACAGAGCTATGAGCTAAATAATAAATTGTAATCAACCTTAATTTCGTAGTGCCTTACTATATCCTTTCCAAGTGCTAATTAAGAGCTAATTAATTCGCACGATAACCAAAACTTATTCTAAATAAAAAAAATTATTATCACTGGAATTGTGAAACTTATTTATTTTTCAATGAATTGACTGTGAATGACAATTTATATAGATTTTAGTAGATTTAGTTTACGTTAATTCTCCAAGCGACAAAGTACAAATATTACTGCATTAAGGCTATAAAGTTACTTGTGGATTGAAACTTAGTTTTCGATCATTCTCACATTACCCTCATTCTGATACTGCATATGTTAATGTGTTTCCTTCCTACAGCAATGACAAACTTTTACAAAAGTCAAATTGCGTTATGTTCAGCGGTTTTAGTATTCCATGCAATTTCATATGCGAACGCAGATGGAATTTTGTACCCAAGGGAATCCGAAAGTCGTGAAGTGAAATCTCTGGATGGGATATGGAATTTTCGCTTGGGTGCCACATGTGCTAAGAATCAGGAGATCGGATTTACAGAGAAATGGTATACTAAGCCTCTTTACCAGGTACGGATATTCTGTCATTAGCAAATCTTCTACTAATTATAAGAGTTACCCCTGATTATCCATCTAGTTGTACAGTACAACATAAAAATGCGAAATCGTGCATTTGTTTTTTCAGACCGGAAAAGTAGAATTAATGCCTGTTCCCAGCAGTTTCAATGACATTACCCAAAAGACAGAGGTTCGTGACCACATTGGATGGGTTTGGTACCAAACCACATTTTGGGCTCCTAAACGGTGGAAAGCCGAAGAGAGGAAGGTCTTCCTTCGTTTCGGGAGTGCCAATTACTTCGCAGTTGTGGTAAATAGATAATAAACCCCGTATTCTTTTTTATTCATAATTTGCTAAGAAATTAAATTATTACGCAACAATTTCACACCGTTTTTTAAAGTGGGTGAATGGAATTCACATAATGAACCACACTGGCGGGCATTTACCCTTCAAAGGAGATATTTCTCAAGCAGTGACCTACGGAAATGAAAATCTTCTTGTAGTGGCACTTAACAATAGCCTGACTCCACTGACGATTCCTCAAGGTGTTCTTCATTACACCAATGATACATCAAGGTCAATTTCTATATTTATTTAAACGTTTTTCGTACTGTAATATTTATTTTCTAAAGAGGTATTTATGGCAATATGTGGAAAGTGGGAATAATGACCTTGTTTATTTATCGTTGAAATGGTTTTACAGATACCCAAAAGGTTTTGTTTCTCAAAGCTACAATTTCGATTACTTTCATTTCGCTGGAATTCACCGTCCAGTTTACATTTACACCACTCCCGTCATGTACATCGATGATATTAGTATTCATACAAACATTGAAAACACTAACCAACTATTGGGGATTGTCAATTATTCCGTGGAAGTGAAGGCTGACTATCATATAAATTCTGTTTACAATAATGCAACAGTAAACTGCCAGGTTTTTGTCAGAGACAGAGAAAATCATAAATTGGCTATGGGATCAAGCTGCGCTGGAGTCATTGATATTCCGGGAGTCAAGTTGTGGTGGCCTTACCTATCTGAACCGAAACATGAGACTCCAGGATATTTGTATACATTAGAAGTACGCATCAGCAATTCTATTCTATTTTCGGAGGAAGATGTTTACCGTCTCAAGTTTGGCGTCAGAACTGTGGAATGGAATTCCACTTCATTTACCATTAATAGAAAACCGTTTTATTTCAGAGGATTCGGAAGACATGAGGACTATAGCGTAATTTTAAAATAATCCACACATTATTTTCAATGAAGATTTTCTTGAATTTTCAAACATTAATAATTGTACAGATTCGTGGAAGAGGAGTGGATTGGGCTCTTTTAGTAAAGGATCATAATCTGATTCAATGGACCGGTGCAAATTCTTACAGGACTTCTCATTATCCTTATGCTGAAGAGATTTTAGATCTAACAGATGAATTAGGAATTGTTGTAATTGACGAATCTCCTGCCATTGGACTGACGTATTTACCATACTTATACAAAATTATTTTTGCAAATTGTACTACTCAGACCAGTATTTCCTGATACAATATTTATTGCGTTTAATTGTTCGTAGAGACTTTGGAGATCCTTTAATGAGTTCCCATATACAAGTAATGAAGGAATTAGTTAAACGAGATAAAAATCGCCCAAGTGTTGTTATGTGGTCTATCGGAAATGAACCGAAATCTTTGGAACCATTTTCCACATTATATTTTGAGTAAGCTTTTATATTCATAATTAAGGAACCTATAATTTTTTGGACGCTACGAAATTCATCTTCGCTAATTGGTACTACATGGCTATTGTTAATAAAATTCCTTATAATGCAATTAGAAAAGTAATTTCTGAAACGAAACTAGCTGATATTGGGAATCGGCCAACGACAATTGTACTCAGCCAAGGATTTTTTCAAAACATTGTAAAGCATATTTTAAAATTTTCTTGTTTTACCTAATTTTTGCCTGTCTTCTGAAATCCAATAACATGTATACGCTACTTTTCTCAAAATTCCTTCCCCTCAACTTTATGAAACCAACATCTAATTTTGCATTTTAGCGACATAGATAAAATTGTCTTGTTGCAATTCTGAAAAATTGCAATGCTTGTTGGATTTCAGAATTGATCTGTCTGCATTTTATCTTTAAAACGATTATCTTGACAATAAAATTTTCATGAAAATTGCCATTCAGGCTCCACCAGTGGATATCATATCTATAAATAGATATTTCGCATGGTACGCTGACACAGGAAGATTGGAGGTCATTAAGCACCAAATTCCAACTGAAGTTCACTCTTGGTATCAACTTTATAAACGACCAGTATTGATTACAGAATATGGAGCTGGAACAGTTGCAGGAATGCATATGGTAATAAAATTATTCATTTAGTTCAACCATTATTTTTTCTTCACGAATAAAATATAAAATCTTCAATGATAAAATTATGTTTCGGTAGAGTCCGTCATTTGTGTGGACGGAGGACTATCAAGTGGATTATTTAATGGAGCACTTCAAAGCTTTTGACCAACTCAGAAAGGAAGCCCCTTACTTCATTGGAGAAATGATCTGGAACTTTGCCGATTTCGCAACTCCTCAAGGTACAACTCGAAAACTTAGTGTTTTTCTTGCGTTTAAATACTAGTGAAGAAATGATTAACCAATCGTGTTAAAAGAAGGCATTTATTAAACCTTCCAATTTACATTATAGTTGCATTTTATATTTCAGAGACATTTCGTCCTTGGGGTTGCATGAAGGGAATTTTCACCAGAGAGAGACAACCCAAAATGGCTGCCCACATTGTCAGATATCGCTACTGGCTTTTGGCCAATGAGACTTGCTCATGTCTCCTTCCAAACGATTTGAGACGCGTTAACGTTTTCAATAGCATAAACTGAATATTTATTTACTTTTTTACCTCAAGTAACTAATAATGAGATGTGCTCTCACCAATGTAACTAACTTTAGGAACCCCGAGACAATGAAAAATGTAAACGCTTTTCCATAAATAATAACAAATTGTCATTTTGTAAATATATAATCAAAACGAATGCTAGTGGCCTTTTTTCATAAAATGCACTAATGAACTATGCAGTATATACTATATTATAACTAGGGGACATGCTATGATAATTCTATTAGTTTTCATTGAATTTTATGTGGATTTCAATATGATGCATATACGTGAAATTATCTTTGCAGCAACTTGGTACAACTTGAATTAATTGACTTCAATGATTATTTTTTCCTAATCTTTGAGTCCTTTAAATTGAGTGAGATAGATATTTTAACCACCTAATTTTTAAATGTACCTCGATAATGCTTTTATTAGCACATGAGTGCCTCTAAAATTTAAGTTCTAATGAATGTCATATCTGGAATTTCTGCCTTTTCATCGTAATTTGATGCTCAATGTTCAGCTTTTATCCAAGTACTCAGACAAATCAGTGCATTACATTCGAGACATATCAAACGTGCACACGTAAGTATTCGGCCTGCATGATAAATATCTATAACGTTAATTTTCCATTGTGAGACAATAATTTAATGGTTGATATGCACTGTGTGTGACGCTGTGTGATGTTGTACGAGATTGTTTGTTCTTAGAAAAATAATGTCATAGTTTTCAATCTAAAACTCAGTTTACTAACTAATTACAATTTTTGATTACATATAATAATAGCTTAACTAAATATATACCATGCAAGCCTTCACGACATTGAACA